>CM066035.1:519096515-519407064 GCA_033557465.1 Ichthyophis bannanicus
ATTGGTGGACTCGCTGAGGTCTATGAGTGCCGTTGACTCTATAAGGTACTTGTTGAAGAGATGGAATTTGAGAGCTTTCTTAAATTATGTTAAGCTGTTGATAGCACGGATGCCAGGGGGTAGTGCATTCCAGCACCTTGGAGCACAGAGGATAAAGGATAAAGATATTAGTCTTAAATAGTTTACCCTGTAGCTTCATTGCATGTCCCCTAGTCTTTCTATATTCTGATAATGTAAACAATCGATCTACGTTTACCCGTTCCACTCCGTTCATTAATTTATAGACTTCTATCATATCTCCCCTCAGCCGTCTCTTTTCCAGGTTAAAGAGCCCTAACCTTTTTAGCCTTTCCTCATAGGAGTATCCTTCCATCCCCTTTACCATTTTGGTGGCTCTTCTCTGAACCTTTTCTAAAATCGCTATATCCTTTTTAAGATACGGCGACCAGAATTGCACACAATATTCAAGGTGTGGTCTCATCATGGAACGATATAGAGGCATTATAATATCTTTTGTTTTATTTTCCATTCCTTTCCTTATCATACCTAGCATTCTATTTGCTCTCTTGGTTGCCGCTGCACACTGGGCCGAGGGTTTTAACATGGTATCCACAATGACGCCTAAATCTTTTTCCTGGGTGGTGGTTCCTAATGTGGAACCTTGCATCGTGTAACCATAGTTTGGGTTGTTCTTCCCTAGGTGCATAACCTTGCACTTGTCCACATTAAATTTCATCTGCCATTTTGATGCCCAGTCTTCCAATTTATCAAGATCCTCTTGCAATTTTTCACAATCCTCTTGGGTTTTAACTTCTTTAAATAGTTTTGTGTCATCTGCAAATTTGATAACCTCACTTGTTATTCCACTTTCGAGGTCATTTATGAATATGTCAAAAAGCAGCGGACCCAGCACAGATCCCTGGGGTACACCACTATTCACCTTTCTCCATTGGGAAAATTGGCCATTTAGCCCTACCCTCTGCTTTCTATCTTTTAACCAGTTCCTGATCCACAATAGTACACTGCCTCCTATCCCATGACTCTTTAGTTTTGCTAAACGTCTCTGATGAGGGACCTTGTCAAAGGCTTTCTGAAAGTCCAGATACACAATATCAACCGACTCATCTTTGTCCACCTGATTATTCACTCCTTCAAAAAAACATAACAGATTAGTAAGACAAGATCTTCCTTGTCTAAAGCCATGTTGGCTGTCTCCCATTAGGTCATGACTATCTACATGCTGAGTAATTTTATTCTTTATGATGGTTTCTACCATTTTTCCCGGTACTGACGTCAGGCTCACCGGTCTGTAGTTTCCTGGATCACCCCTGGAACCCTTTTTAAAAATTGGTGTTACATTGGCGATCCTCCAATCTTCAGGTATTAGAGAAGATTTTAATGGTAGTTCACAGATTACTAATAGCAGGTCTGAAATCTCATATTTCAGTTCTTTCAACACCCTTGGATGTATACCATCCGGCCCAGGTGATTTGCTACTCTTCAGTTTATCTAATAGTTGTAAGACATCTTCCCGATATATCGAAATTTCCTTCAATTCTTCCACACCTTTAAATACCACTTCAGTCATGGGTAACATCCCTACATCTTCCTCAGTAAAGACTGAAGCAAAGAATTCATTCAGTCTCTCCGCTATCGCCTTGTCGCCTCTTAGTGCTCCTTTAACCCCTTTATCATCTAATGGACCAACTGACTCTCTCACAGGTTTTTTGCTACGAATGTACTTGAAAAGGTCTTTATTTCGTGTTTTTGCTTCCGCAGCAAGCTTCTTCTCAAATTCTCTCTTTGCCTGCCTTATCAATGCCTTGCATTTGACTTGCCAGTGCTTGTGCTGTTTCCAGGTTTCGTCATTTGGCTCTTTTTTTCCATTTCCTGAAAGATGCTTTTTTGGCAACAACAGCCTCTCTGACCTCACCTTTAAACCATGCTGGCAGTTTTTTAGACTTCCTTCCACTTTTCTTAAAGCGTGGAATACAGCTGGTCTGGGCTTCCAAGATAGTATTTTTCAACAACATCCAAGCTTGATGTACGTCTTTAACCTTTGCAACTGCTCCTTTTAGTTTTTTCTTAACTGTTTTCCTCATTTTATCATAGTCTCCCTTTCGAAAGTTAAAGGGTAGTACTGTGGATTTCCTTACTATCCCTCCTCCACTAATTAAATCAAAGGCGATCATGCTATGATCACTATTGCCAAGTGGCCCCAACACCCTTATCTCTTGCACTAGATCTGGTGTTCCACTAAGGACTAGGTCTAATATGGCTTCCCTTCTGGTCGGTTCATGAACCAGCTGCTCCAAGAAGTAGTCATTTATTTCATCTAGGAACTTTATCTCCCTAGCATGTCCTGCTGTGACACTGACCCAGTCGATGCCGGGGTAATTGAAATCACCCATTATTATTACTGCACTGTAACGTTTGCTAGCTTCCTTGATTTCTTTGAGCATTTCATCATCCATTTGTTCATTCTGGCCAGGCGGACGAGAGTACACCCCCACTGCCATCGCCTTCCCCTTTTTACATGGAATTTCAATCCATAGAGATTCTACAGCAAATTTTGTTTCTTGCAAAACTTTAATCCTTTCTGACTCAATGCCCTCTCTAACATAGAGCGCAACCCCTCCACCAATTTGATCAGCTCTATCATTACGATATAGTTTGTACCCAGGTATCACAGTGTCCCACTGGTTGTCCTCCTTCCACCATGTCTCTGATATTCCAATCATATCTAACCTCTCGTTTAGTGCTATATATTCTAACTCTCCCATCTTGTTTTTTAGACTTCTAGCATTTGCATACAAGCATTTTAGAGACTGTATTTTATTCATATTAATTTGGCTATTGGTAGACATGGGTAATTTGGGATCTTTAAGCTCTGTCTGCTCCATACTCGAGGGCATTTGGGATACTTTACTCTTTTTTGGAACCTCTCTGCTTTTTGTAGTATCCTTCAAAGATACATTCTTCCGGACCATGCGCTCTTGGGCGACTGTCGGCTTTCCCCTATTATCTAGTTTAAAAGCTGCTCTATCTCCTTTTTAAAGGTTAATGCCAGCAGCCTGGTTCCATCCCGGTTAAGGTGAAGCCCATCCCTTCGGAAGAGCCCCTCCTTTCCCCAGAATGTTCCCCAGTTCCTAACAAATCCAAACCCCTCATCTCTGCACCATTGTCTCATCCACGCATTGAGACTCCGGAGCTCTGCCTGCCTTTTGGGTCCTGCGCGTGGAACGGGAAGCATTTCGGAGAATGCTACCCTGGAAGTTCTGGATTTCAACTTCCTACCTAAAAGCCTAAATTTAGCTACCACATTTTCCTATGTCATTGGTACCGACATCTACCAAGACAGCAGACTCCTCCCCAGCACTATCTAGGACCTTATCTAGGTGGCGCGTGAGGTCCGCTACCTTCGCACCAGGCAGGCATGTTACCAGGCGATCCTCACGTCCACCAGCCACCCAGCTATCTACATGCCTAATGATCGAATCACCAACTATAACTGCTGTCCTAACCCTTCCCTCATGGGCACTTGGCCCTGGAGAAACCTCCTCGGTGCGAGAGGGGTTTACATCACCTGGAGGACAGGTCCTAGTTACAGGATCACTTCCTGCCACACCAGGGTGATGCTCTCCTGTCACGTGACCTCTCTCCTCCATGGCAACAGGGATGCTGCCAGACTGGAGGTGGGACTTCAGGACTATATCCCTGTAGGTCTCGTCTATATACCTCTCTGTCTGTCTTATGTTTTCCAAGTCTGCTACTTTAGCCTCTAGAGAACGGACTTGTTCCCTGAGAGCAAAGAGCTCCCTGCACCTAGTGCACACGTAAAACCTCTCACCAGCTGGGAGAAAATCATACATGTGACACTCAATGCAAAAGACTGGAAAGCCCACATCCCGCTGCTGGACTGCTGTCTGCATCTTAGTTTTAAGTTTGTGTTTAGATCTTTAAGTTCTTTACGTACTAAAGGGTGCTATGGATATTTATACCACTAAAACTGTACCTAATAAGTTTAATATACCTTGTTCACCTGAAGCTTAATTAATCTCAGGTCCTTAGTGTATGACTGATTTGGGTAATGAGCTTCACCTGAGAGCACCTCCTGTCTTTTAAGTTGTGCAAGTACCTATAAAGCTGTGATTATCCCAGGGGAGGGTGGGTGTGGGGAGGGAGGGAGGGATATAACACTTATTAAAAGAGGGCTGCTACACCGTACCCTGTCCTGTGCTGCTGAGGTAAGCTATATTCTGATTTGATTTAAATTATAGCTCTTTGCTGCTGCTAGGCTCTAACCTATTATGAAATTTAAACTACAAGCTCTCTGCTGGATTCTAAATTTAACCAGAAAGCTCTCTTCTGTGTTTTAATTTGAAACTAAAAGTACTTAGCTGATGCTAGGCCCTGAGTGACTATGAAATTTAAACTACAAGCTCTCTGCTGGATTCTAAAGTTAACCAGAAAGCTCTCTTCTGTGTTTTAATTTGAAACTAAAAGTACTTTGCTGATGCTAGGCCCTGAGTGACTATGAAATTTAAACTACAAGCTCTCTGCTGGATTCTAATGTTAACCAGAAAGCTCTCTTCTGTGTTTTAAATTGGAACTAAAAGTACTTTGCTGATGCTAGGCCCTGAGTGACTATGAAATTTAAACTACAAGCTCTCTGCTGGATTCTAAATTTAACCAGAAAGCTCTCTTCTGTGTTTTAATTTGAAACTAAAAGTACTTTGCTGACGCTAGGCCCTGAGTGACTATGAAATTTAAACTACAGCTCTCTACTGGGTATGAAAGGTAACCAGAAAGTTCTCTTCTGTGTTTTAAATTGAATCTTAAACTGTTTCTACTAGGCCCTGACTGATTTAACAAAAAATAGTGGGTTCACAGATTAATTAGCTTTAAAAGAAAAAAATTCCTTTCAGAAAAATTCCCGGAAGTATATACTCACAATTTCAGATTGTTGAGGTGAAATATCTCGGTACAATCATTGACCCCACCCTCAATATGACATCACATATAAATCAAACAACCAAAAAGATATATCATAAGCTCAAAATGATAAAACAACTTCGCCCAATGCTTCACCACCATGATTTTAAATCCATCATCCACTCAATCATTACTCCACACTTTGACTTTGCCAACAGGATCCTTCAGGGTATCACAAAACAGGTCTTAAGACAACTCCAACTAGCACAAAATGTTGCAGCAAGGATCACAATGTATATCAACCCAACAGAACACATTGCCCCAATACTGTACAACCTCCATTGGCTCCCAATCCAGAGCCACATAGCCACAAAATAATCATTACAACCTTCAAATTAATCAAAGATATCGCCCCATCCTATCTATCCACTCTTATTACAAAGGAAGATCACAAACAAACACAACAAAACAAAAACAAAAAAACTCAAAATTCCTATGGATTTCAGGAAATCAAAAAAGGCGACTAACAAAGCATTTTTCCACATTGCCCCCAAACTATGGAATACCCTCCCAGCCTACCTAAGAGAAATAAACAATCTCACTACATTCAGAAAAAAGCTTACAACTCATCTATTCACCCTTCATTTCGGCACCCAATCTGAATGCAATAGCTCAGACCCCATACCTCCCCCCTCCTAAAAGACTCTACATAACTCTTCTTACCTACAAATCTTATAATATGTATATAGTTCCATGCTAATGATTCCCTGTTTATTACCACTACCACTCCTATAACCTTCTTAATGTATATAGTTTAAATACATTCTTTGTTATGGAATATGTACCTGTTCCTGTACTATTCAACCTGCTATATGTAAACTGCTTTTGATCATCTGGAAAGCATAGTTACACACCTGTAACAGGTGTTCTCCAGGGACAGCAGGAATCAGTCCTCACTTATGGGTGACGTTGGCACCGACAGAGCCCGTGCGGAGCAATTACCCAGCTTTCAAAGAAAGCCTTTGGGATTTCTACCACGCATGTGTGGTCCTCTTCCTGCCCAAAGGTGCCATCTTGCTCAGTCAGGTTCCTTAGATCAAGCCCTACCAAGCAGATGGTAAGGGAAGGACAAAAAAACAAATACAGCAACTCATCAGGGGAGGTGGGAGGGTAGTGAGGACTGATTCCTGCTGTCCCTGAAGAACACCTGGTTACAGATGAGTAACTACACTTTCTCCAGGAACAAGCAGGAAGTCAGTCCTCACTTATGGGACTCCCTAGCTACAGGCTACCGAACCTGTAACAAAAAACGCCTCCACGAGACCATAAGTAGAAGCCGAAGCCTGAAGGAGCCCGAGTACTCGGGTCCTCAGGGCAAAGCCCTCGGTAGCCGTGAAGAAGGGTCGGAGGGCAGGAGTTGCTTATACCCCGAACAGGTTATGAAGTACAGCCTGGCCGAAGGCGCTGTCCCAGCGGGACTCCCTCTCCAAGCAGTAGTGGACGGCAAAGATATTCGTAGAAGACCAGGTTGACGCCCGGGAGATGGCCATCATGGGCACGGAGTGCAGCGAGGCCACCGAGGCTGCTTTGGCTTGGACCCAATGTGCAGTGACTTGATGATCCAGGGGGACGCCTGTCTTTGCATGGGTGAACGTGATGCAGTCCGCCACCCAAACAGAGAGGGTGCGCTTGGTGACTGCTTTTTCCTGCCTATTGGGATCGTAGGTCACAAAGAGCTGGTCAGACTTGTGATGAGTCTAGGTACGCTGCAAGTAGAAGGCGAGGGCCTACTTGCAGTCGAGGGTGTGGAGAGTTGCTGACGCCTGATCGGCGTGGGGCCTTGGGAAGAAGGTCGGGAGCATTATCTCCTGATTGAGATGAAAAGCAGACATGACCTTAGGTAAGAATTTAGGATGGGTCCGGAAGACCACCCTGTTCCGATAAAACCTGCTGTAAGGTGCACCAGCCATGAGCACCTGAACCTCACTGACTCGGCGAGCCAAGGTCAGTGCCACCATGAAGGCCATCTTCCAGAGCGAACACGTCGCCATCGGCTCAAAAGGCAGACGAGTGAGCTGCGTGAGCACCATGTTCAAGTCCCATTCCGGCAGAGGGGAACGGATGAGTGGCTTGGACAACAGAAGGCCCCACATGAAGCGGGAGACTAGTGGTTGCCCCGAAAGAGGCTTTCCCTCGATAGGGAGGTGATTAGCCAATATGGCGCTCAGATGAACTCTAACAGAGTTCGACTTCAGCCAATCCCTCGAGAGCTTTAGAAGGTACTGGAGAACCCACCGAACTGGGCACGAGAAGTGGTAGATCTGGTGCTCTGAGCACCAGACGGAGAAGCGTTTCCACTTAAAGGCGTAAGCTTACCTAGTGGATTCCTTCCTCAAGACAAGGAGAATTTCCTTGACCTTCTCTGGGAGGGTCAGCGAGGCTAGAGAGATCCGTTCAGCCGCCAGACCGTGAGGGATAGGGAGGATAGATTCAGGGAGTATTACCCGACCCTCCTCCTGCCTCAGCAGGTCTCTGGCAGAGCCCTGGGGGATCGGAGGCTCTGACAACAGCCGGAGCAGGAGTGGAAACCAAGGGCGCCGATGCCATGAGGGGGCCACAAGGATCAGCGATGCCCCCTCCCGTTGAGCCTTGAACAGAGTCCTCGCAATGAGGGGGAAAGGAGGGAATGCATAGCGAAGACTGGAGGACCAATCCAGGAGAAATGCATCGGGGCCCTCCCTGCTCGGGTGCGGCACTGGGCCGCAGAAGCGAGGGAGTAGAGCGTTCTGAGGGCTGGCGAAGAGGTCTATCGCTGGAGTGCCCCAGCGTAGAAACAACGAGCTTGCCACTCTGGGATCGAGGCGCCACTCGTGGGGGCGAAGGATTCTGCTGAGCCAGTCAGTCAGGCCATTCTCCTGACATGGTAGGTACGTCGCCTTGAGAGACATCCTCCTCCAGGCGGCAAAAGAGCAGATGAGGAGCTTGAGCAGATTTATCTGCTGTTGAGCCTCCACCGGTGACCACTGCCCCTGTGTGCAGAGAGACCCGCAATGGGCTCCCCACTCTAAGAGGGAAGCATCCGTGCTAAGTACTACATCATGCTGTGGGACTGGAAGGGCGATCCCCGCAGGAGGTTGTGGGGGTTCTGCCACCAGTTCAGGGACAAATGAAGGTTGGGAAGAACACTGACAGAGTCCCTAAGGTGCCCGAGAGATTGGCTCCATTGGGAGCTGAGGCACCACTGGGTCGTCCGCATGTGCAGGCGTGAATGAGGAACCACATGCACGGTCGAGTCCATGTGGCCCAAGAGACGTAGCATGGACCAAGCGGTGACCTGCTGCGCACTCTGGACATGCACCACCAGAGCCCGGAGGCGGGTGGAGCAATCCACTGGCAGGAAGGCCATGGCCTGCCGAGTATCGAGGCGCGCCCCAATGAATTTGAGAGCTTGTGCCGGCTCGAGGTGAGATTTTGGGTAGCTGACCAAGAACCCCAAACTCTCCAAAAGGAGGACAGTGCGCGACATCGCTTGTCGGGCCTCCTCGATGGAGGAGCCCGTAATGAGCCAGTTGTTGAGGTAGGGAAAGAGTAGTTACTCACCTGTAACAGGGGTTCTCCAGGAGCAGCAGGAATCAGTCCTCACATATGGGTGACATCGACGTCGATGGAGCCCCCATGCGGAGCATTTCCCCAGCTTTCTAAGAAAGCCTTTGGGAATACTGCACGCATGCGCGGTCCCCTTCCCGCCTAAAGGTGCCATCTTGCTCAGTCAAATGACATAGCTAAAAGACAGCACAAAAAAAGTAAAAATGAACTATGTACAACTGCAACTCCCAGGGGAGGAGGGAGGGTTGTGAGGACTGATTCCTGCTGCTCCTGGAGAAAGCATAGTTACTCACCTGTAACAGGTGATCTCCGGGAACAGCAGAAATTTAGTCCTCACATATGGGTATCGTCGGTACCGACGAAGCCTGTGCAGGAACGCTCTCCAGCGTCCAATCAGAAAGCTTTTGGGAGCATCCCACAGCGCCTGCGTGCTGCCTTTCCGCCTTTCCCAACTGCCTCTCTCCAGTTGAGTTTTAAAGCTGAGACAAAGAGAGAGAGAGGGAAAGGAAAGAGATAGATAGAGATACAACTCCTAGGGGAGGTGGGTGGGTTGAGAGGACGAAATTCCTCCTGTTCCCGGAGATCACCTGTTACCCTACCTAACTTAAGACAAACTTTCCATTACTCATCTTTCACTTCAACCCTGATACATGTCCATACTGAACAACTGTCAGTCCATTAACGTCTGTTTTTAATTAATATTTATACCTATTATAATATCCTTACTTTTGAATTTACTACAAAAATCATTGAAAATAATTACGCTGTTTATTATTGTTTAATACACTATATTACCATTCTGTAAAAAAAAAAAAAAAAAAAAATTTTTATTACCATTCTGTAAAAATTTTATCTCAATCTATGTAAATAGTTAATGTTTTTAAACGCTATAGTTAAATGTTATTTTATCAGTTCCACAAGTGTTCAAAATGTTCTATGTAAACCAATATATAATGTTGAAAGTTTTTAACAAATTCTATGTAAACCGCCCCTGATCTCTGGAAGGGGCGGTTTAAAAAAGCGCACAAATAAATAAATAAAATAAATAAAAAAACAGGTGAGTAACTATGCTATCTCCAGGAACAAGCAGGAATGTAGTCATCACATATGGGGACTCCCTAGCTTAGGTGCCAGGGAGAGACCCCAGAAGCTCCTATGAACTCTAAAGACTGAGTGGGAGTTAGACTGAATTTTGGGATGTTTATTTGACTGTGTAAACCATGAGAAACTCTGGGCCACATTAAGAAGCATGAGTATACCAGAACACCTGATCGTTCTCTTGCGCAATTTGTACATTGATCAAGAAGCAACAGTTCAAACGGAACAAGGAGAAACAAAATGGTTTAAAATAAGCAAAGGTGTAAGACAAGGCTGCATACTTTCCCCCTACCTGTTTAATTTATATACAGAACAAAACATCAGAGAAGCAGGATTGTATGAAGACAACAGAGGTGTGAAGATTGGTGGAAGACTCATCAACAACCTTCGCTATGCTGATGATACTACATTACTGGCTGAAAGTGAAGATGATCTGAAACATTTGCTTCTCACAATCAAAGAACATAGTCTCAAAATGGGCCTGCACCTTAATGTAAAGAAGACAAAGATCATGACAACTGGCATAATCAACAGGTTCATCGTTGAAGGAGAAGAAATTGAAATTGTGAACAACTTTAACCTACTTGGATCAACTATCAATAAAGAAGCAACAAGCAGTCAAGAAATCAAACAACGCATTGCTCTTGGCAGAATGGCTATGAAAGACCTAGATAAGATTCTCAAGAGCAGAGATGTCTCTCTCCATACAAAGATTCGACTTGTTCAAGCCATGGTATTTTCAATAACATCATATGGATGTGAAAGCTGGACAGTGAAAAAGACAGACAGGAAGAAAATTGATGCCTTTGAATTATGGTGCTGGTGGCGAATACCGTGTATACCATGGACTGCCCGAAGAACAAACCAGTCTGTACTAGAGGAGATCAAACCTAAGCTTTCTTTAGAAGCTCAGATGACAAGACTTCGACTTTCATACTTTGGACACATCATGCGAAGAGAGAGATCATTAGAGAAAGACATCATGCTTGGCAAGATAGAAGGTCAACGCAAAAGAGGAAGGCCAGCAATGAGATGGATTGATACAGATACAGCAGCTACGGGTACCAGTCTGTCAACAATGAGCCGCCTGACTGAAGACCGAACACAATTTAGGATAGCTATCCAGAGGGTCGCCATGAGTCGACTCCGACTCGATGGCACTTAACAACAACAACATTACCAGCCCTAAATACTGAAGGATACGCATTGTGCAGGATAGAGAGGTCCTGGCCTCTGACTGTGTTGGAGCTCGAATGAGCCAGTCGTCCAAGTAAGGGAAGACAAATATCCCTAGAGTTCGGAGAAATGCTGCTACAACAGCCATGCATTTCGTGAACACCCTTGGTGCTGAGGCCAGACCAAAAGGAAGCACCCTGTATTGGTAGTGCTTTCCTTGAAAAAGGAACCGAAGGAACCTTCTGTGGGTTGGATGGATGAGGACATGGGTGTACGCATCCTTGAGATCTAGAGAACAAAGCCAATCCTGACTCTGAAGGTATGGTAGCAGAGCTCCGAGAGAAATCATCTTGAATTTCTCCTTGACAAGGAATTTGTTCAATTCTCTGAGATCTAAAATAGGCCAGTAACCCCCTGTTTTCTTTGGAATAAGAAAATAAGGGGAGTAGAACCCTGTGCCCTGTTGATGAAGAGGTACTTCTTCTATTGCCCCTTGGGCAAGAAGGATAGCCTCCTCTTGACCTAACAGGTTGATGAGCGAGGTCGGAGAATTGAACTGCTTCACTATTTTGTGAAGGGGCATGCTTGAAAAATGAAGCTTGTACCCCTCCTTTATGATGGAGTGTGTCCAATGCTCTGCTGTTATTTGCCCCCATCTGGGGGCAAAATGACATAACCTTCTTGGAATGGTGGAAGGTTCTGGTCCCTCCAGAACCAGAAAGGCTAAGTTCTCTAGCTGAAAGTCAAAGGCCCTGAGGAGGCTGAGGCTGCTGGGCTGATGGAGGCCTAGCAGCCTTTGCTTTCTTCTGTTTGGGTGGTTGCTGACGTTTCCTTGAAAGCTGACCTGCAGAAGATGCCTGCTGAACATAAGCAGGATAAAATCTTTTCTTTTTAGAAAAAGATGGTTTCTTGAACAATTTCTTTCTAACAGGATCAGCAGTGGACTTGGATAGTCTATCCAAGGTGGAATTTTCAGCATCCATTTCATTGGCCTTTTCCTGCCAATCTTTACCAAACAGATTCTCACCAGTACAAGGGATATTTCCCAATTTGTCTTGTACCCAGAGCTCTAGATCAGATGCCTGGAGCCAAGCAATTCTACGTGCACCTATGGCGATAGCCGAGGTTCTGCTTATACACTCAAAGCAGTCAAAGGCTGCACAGTAGGAAAATTTAGAAACATCTTGGGCATGTTTGACCCAAGTGAGAAAGTCCTGTCTTTTATCCTCAGAAATGAAAGGACTTAAAGTCTGTAAATTATCTGTGACCTCCTTTAGGAACATTCCCATGTAGAGACTATAGGAACTGATCCTGGCAGAAAGCATGGAAGCTTGGAAGACTCTACGTCCAAAAGCATCCAGGTTCTGCACTCACGTCCTGGAGGATTAGAGGCATGCCTTTTTGCACTTCTGATCCTTCTCATAGCTGACTCCACCACAATAGAGTGGTGAGGAAGCTGAGTCTTATGGAATCCAGGACAAGGAGGGACTCGATACATAGTATCCAATCTACGAGAATGAGGAGAGGTGGTAAGAGGTGTTTCCCACATCCTCAACATGAGATCATACAAAATCTCACGAATGGGTAAGGTAGCTGCCTCCTTAGGAGTTTTGGGATATTGTAGAATTTCCAAATTCTTGGCCCTTGGCTCTGTTTCAGGGGCCACAGTAATGGACAGGCCCCTAGCCACCTCCCTGATGAAGTCCTGGAAGGACATATCCTCTGGAGGAGACATCCTGCATTTAGGGGAGGACGACTCCTCTGGAAGAAGCATCACTGCATCGACAGAACTTTCAGAATCCTCAGATTCTTCTGAGGACTCGAAGTATCGTCTGTCCGGATGCTCTTGCAGAGCCCGATACCTGTAACGACCAAGGTCGGTACCGGGAATAACCGGTACCGGAGAATAGGTACCGGAGGGCATTGTAGGACAGGGTACCGGCAGAGCAAACACCGATGCCGATGCTATCGGTACCGGTACCGATGCCGGTGCCAGTGGAGTTGTCTGTCGCGGTACCAAGGGCGTTGATGCCACAAGGAGAGCCGCCAGACTGCGTTCCATAGCCAGAACTCTCTGGTCTATCGACGCTGCCAATGCCTGGATGTCGGTACCGGAGGAGACCGCCGGTACCCCAGAGCATGGCACCAGGAGATCTGTCGAGGCCGAGCCATCGAGAACATCCTGGAACCCCGATAATGCTTTGGAAGCCGAAGCCTCCCATCGGGGTAATTTTGCCGGTGCAGAATCCTCGAGGGCAACGCCAGAGGCATCTCAATGCTTAGAAGGAGATCTATCCTTCGAGGACCGGCTGGATTTATGTTTAGTTACCTGAGATCCAAGGGAGGAAGAAGCAGCCCTGGAAGACGTCGATGCCACCGAAGCTGCATCAGAGGGAAACAGGGTACTGAGCTTGGCCGCTCGGTTCTGCAGACCTCTTTTAGACATCATGGCACAGGACACACAATCCGTGATGGAGTGGTCAGGACCTAAACATTTTAAACACCATTCAAGGGTGTCCGTGACAGAAATGGTACCGCCACACTTAGTGCACTTTTTAAAACCTGAGACAGGCTTTTCCATGTTAAGGAAAAATCTTTGGGCCTAAGGCCCAAAAAGGTGCATGCACCTGAAGAAGAGGAAAAAAAGAAGATTTTTTTTTATTTTTTACAGAAATAAGAAAAGAAAGACCGGCAGTACCGGTAGAGCGTCGAAGAAGGCAGACGCGACCACAAAAAGAAAGAAAGAAAAAAGGAATTCTTCTGCAGTGACAGGAACACGACCTGCTAGCTCTGCGGAAAAAGAAGAACAGGAGAGAGGCAGTTGGGAAAGGCGGGAAGGCAGCACGCAGGCGCTGTGGGATGCTCCCAAAAGCTTTCTGATTAGACGCTGGGGAGCGTTCCCACGCAGGCTCCGTCGGTACCGACGATACCCATATGTGATGACTACATTTCTGCTTGTTCCTGGAGATCACCTGTTACAGGTGAGTAACTACTCTTTCTCCAGGACCAAGCAGGAAGTCAGTCCTCACATATGCTACTGGGGACCCAGAGCTGAAAAATGAGCTCCCTCTAGCCGCAGCATCAGAGAAAGGATTTCACTGAAACATACCCCCACCGGTAGCCCAACCAGAGGGCTGGAGGGTAGGAGTTGCCTAAACCTCGAAGAGATTCCGGAGCACTGCCTGACCGAAAGCACTGTCCATACGGGACTCCCTCTCCAGGCAGTAGTGGGCCGCAAAAGTCTGGCTTGAGGACCAAGTTGCAGCCCTAAAATGTCTGCCAATGGTACAGAGCGGAGATGAGCTACTGAGGCAGCCATTGCCCTGACACGGTGGGCCGTGACCCGACCCTGCAAGGGAAGGTCAGCTGCCCTGTAAGCCCAGGTGATACAGTCAGCCACCCAGATGGACAAGGTACGCTTGGAGACAGGCAACCCCAAGTTATTAGGGTTAAAAGATACGAAGAGCTGAGTAGCCCTCCTATGCCCCTGCGTACGTTCAAGGTAGAAGGATAAGGCCCTCCTACAGTCCAGGATATGCAGGACTGTCTCAGCGCGGCTGGCATGGGCCTAGGGAAGAAAGTTGGAAGAACCACCTCCTGGTTGAGATGGAAAGAGGAGACAACCTTTGGGAGGAGCTTAGGATGAGTCCTAAGGACTACCCTGTTCCTATAGAAGTGAGTGTATTGTCTGTCACAGACCAGGGCTTGAAGTTCACTACTTGCCTGGCCGAGGTCAAGGCCACTAGGAATAGAGTCTTCCAAGAAAGGAAGGGCGAGTCAGTTGCTGCAAGATCACATTCAATTCCCACTCAGGGGCCGGTGGACGGAGAGGAGGCTTGAGCAAAAGCAAGCCTCTGAGAAACCTGGACACCAAGGGGTGAACCGACAAAGAGTGTCCCTCCACCAGTGAGTGGTGAGATGCCAGAGCAGAGAGGTGGACCCGAACAGAGTTGGATTTAAAGCCCTGATTGGACAAGTGCAGCAAGTACTGAAGCACTAGTGGCACAGTGCAGGAAAAAGGATCTTCCTTGCGTTGCTGAAACCACAAGGAGAACCTTCTCCACTTCAGGGCATAGGTTTTCCTGGTGGATAGCTTTCTAGAGGCCAAGACGACCTCTTCCACCTCCTGGGGCAGCCTCCAGGCCATCAAATTGAGAGATTTGAGATTGGGATGCAGAAGGGAACCCTGATCCTGAGAGAGGAGATCGGGTTGCAACCCCAGAGGTAGTGGGCTTTCCACTGCCAGTTGAAGCAGAAGTGGGAACCAGGGCTGCCTCGGCCACCTGGGGGCTACCAGAAGTACCGAGGCCCTGTCCCTTTGAATCTTGAACAAAGTTCGGGCCACCAGAGGCGTGGGAGGAAACGCATACAGGAGGCCCTGGGACCAACAAATCAGGAAGGCATCCGCCGCTAACCTCAGAGGATGCGGATGCCTGGAACAGAACCTGGGAAGCTGCCAGTTCAGGGGACTGGCAAAGAGATCTATGGATGGAAGTCCCCATCTCAGGAAAATTTGTTGAACTACTAATGGGTGCAGTTACCACTCGTGGGGCTGCAGAACCCTGCTCAATCTGTCTGCCAGGAAGTTCTCCTGGCCAGGGAGATAAACAGCCTTGAGAAACATGTTGTGCCTGAGCGCAAAAGAGCAAAGGGCCTGTGCCTCCTGACACAGGAGCCTGGACCCAGTGCCTCCCTGTTTGTTCACATAGAATAAGGCCACTTGATTGTCGGTCTGTACCAGAACAGACTGGTGAGCCAAAGTTTGAGAGAAGGTTTTGAGGGCTAAGCGAATAGCCCGGAGTTCCAGTAGGTTGATCTGTTGTGTTGTCTCCCATGGAGACCACAGGCCCTGGGTGCACCTGTCCAAACAATGTGCACACAAGCCCTGCAAGGAGGCATCTGTCGTCAACACCACTGTGGCGACAGGCACCTGAAAAGGCACCCCCTGTAGTAGATTGGGGGGGGGGGGGGGTGTAGCCACCACTGTAGGGAGTTCAGGAAGGGTTTGGACACCCGTACTTTGTCTGTGAGGCTTCCTGTGCCTGCTTCCACTGAGGCACCACTGTGCAGGTCTCATGTGGAGGCGGGCATTGGGGGTCACATGCACAGTCGATGCCATGTGGCTGAGGAGGTTTAGACAGAGTCTGGCGGAAACCCTTGGCCTGCTTAGAAACTGGTCTGCCAAGTCCATGAGCCTGGTGTGGCAGGAAGTGATCCTGTAACTAGGACCTGTCCTCCAGGTGATGTAAAACCCTCTCGCACCGAGGAAGTTTCTCCAGGGCCATGTGCCCATGAGGGAAGGGTTAGGACAGCCGTTATAGTTGGTGATTCGATCATTAGGCATGTAGATAGCTGGGTGGCTGGTGGACGTGAGGATTGCCTGGTAACATGCGAAGGTAGCGGACCTCACACGCCACCTAGATAAGGTCTTAGATAGTGCTGGGGAGGAGTCTGCTGTCTTGGTACATGTCGGTACCAATGACATAGGAAAATGTGGTAGGGAGGATCTGGAGGCTAAATTTAGGCTTTTAGGTAGGAAGTTGAAATCCAGAACTTCCATGGTAGCATTCTCCGAAATGCTTCCTGTTCCACGCACAGGACCCAAAAGGCAGGCAGAGCTCCGGAGTCTCAATGCGTGGATGAGACAATGGTGCAGAGATGAGGGTTTTGGATTTGTTAGGAACTGGGGAACATTCTGGGGAAAGGAGGGGCTCTTCCGAAGGGATGGGCTTCACCTTAACCGGGATGGAACCAGGCATTAACCTTTAAAAAGGAGATAGAGCAGCTTTTAAACTAGATATTAGGGGAAAGCCGACAGTCGCCCAAGAGAGGATGGTTCGGAAGAATGTATCCTTGAAGGATACTACCAAAAGCAGAGAGGTTCCACAAAAGAGTAAAGTAGCCCAAATGCCCTCAGGTATGGAGCAGACAGAGCATAAAGATCCCAATTTACCCATGTCTAACAATAGTCAAATTAACATGAATAAAATACATTCTCTAAAATGTTTGTATGCAAATGCTACAAGTCTAAAGAATAAGATGGGAGAGTTAGAATATATAGCACTAAATGAAAGGTTAGATATGATTGGAATATCAGAGACATGGTGGAAGGAGGACAACCAGTGGGACACTGTGTGATACCTGGGTACAAACTATATCGTAATGATAGAGCTGATCAAATTGGTGGAGGGGTTGCGCTCTATGTTAGAGAGGGCATTGACTCAGAAAGGATTAAAGTTTTGCAGGAAACAAAATTTGCTGTAGAATCTCTATGGATTGAAATTCCATATAAAAGGGGGAAGGCAATGGCAGTGGGGGTGTACTATCGAGCACCTGGCCAGAATGACCAAATGGATGATGAAATGCTCAAAAAAATCAAGGAAGCTAACAAAAGTTACAGCGCAGTAATAATAATGGGTGATTTCAATTACCCCGGTATCGACTGGGTCAGTGTCACGTCAGGACATGCTAGGGAGATAAAGTTCCTAGATGAAATAAATGACTGCTTCTTGGAGCAGCTGGTTCATGAACCGACCAGAGGGGAAGCCATATTAGACCTAGCCCTTAGTGGAACACCAGATCTAGTGCAAGAGATAAGGGTGTTGGGGCCACTTGGCAATAGTGATCATAGCATGATCGCCTTTGATTTAATTAGTGGAGGAGGGATAGTAAGGAAATCCACAGTACTACCTTTTAACTTTCGAAAGGGAGACTATGATAAAATGAGGAAAACAGTTAAGAAAAAACTAAAAGGAGCAGTTGCAAAGGTTAAAGACGTACATCAAGCTTGGGTGTTGTTGAAAAATACTATCTTGGAAGCCCAGACCAGCTGTATTCCACGCTTAAAGAAAAGTGGAAGGAAGTCCAAAAAACTGCCAGCATGGTTTAAAGGTGAGGTCAGAGAAGCTGTTGTTGCCAAAAAAGCATCTTTCAGGAAATGGAAAAAAAAGCCAAACGACGAAACCTGGAAACAGCACAAGCACTGACAAGTCAAATGCAAGGCATTGATAAGGCAGGCAAAGAGAGAATTTGAGAAGAAGCTTGCTGCGGAAGCAAAAACGCGAAATAAAGACCTTTTCAAGTACATTCGTAGCAAAAAACCTGTGAGACAGTCAGTTGGTCCATTAGATGATAAAGGGGTTAAAGGAGCACTAAGAGGCGACAAGGCGATAGCGGAGAGACTGAATGAATTCTTTGCTTCGGTCTTTACTGAGGAAGATGTAGGGATGCTACCCATGACTGAAGTGGTATTTAAAGGTGCGGGAGAATTGAAGGAAATATCGATACATTGGGAAGATGTCTTACAACTATTCGATAAACTGAAGAGTAGCAAATCACCTGGGCCGGATGGTATACATCCAAGGGTGTTGAAAGAACTGAAATATGAGATTGCAGACCTGCTATCAGTAATCTGTGAACTATCATTAAAATCATCTCTAATACCTGAAGATTGGAGGATCGCCAATGTAACACCAATTTTTAAAAAGGGTTCCAGGGGTGATCCGGGAAACTACAGACCGGTGAGCCTGACGTCAGTACCAGGAAAAATGGTAGAAACCATCATAAAGAATAAAATTACTCAGCATGTAGATAGTCACGACCTAATGGGAGACAGCCAACATGGCTTTAGAAAAGGAAGATCTTTATAGCCAATCTCCCTGCTGGAGGTAGGGCAGAAGTGTTCCAAGAGTAAGCATCTTGAACTTCTCCTTCTCCAAGAACTTGTTGAGATCCCTGAGGTCGAGAATAGGCCTGAGGCCACCGGTTCTCTTTGGTACGAGGAAGTACCTGGAGTAGAAACCGTGACCTTGCAGGCGGGGAGGCACAGGCTCCACCGCCTTGTCTAGAAGCAGACCCTGAAGTTCCTGAAGGAGGAGGTCTGTGTGAAGAGGAGGCCTTGGAGGCTCTCCTGGGAAGTAGGAAGGAGGTAACTGCTGGAAATGTAGCATATAGCCCTTGTGGACTATGCTCAATACCCAAGCATCTCCTGTAATGGGTGGCCACCTGTGGGCAAACAGGGCTAGACGACCTCCTGTGCAGGGATGGGGCAGCAGAGGTGGAAAGGCTATGCTGTGGGAGTCAAAACCCCCCTCCTTGCTGAGTGGGAGCAGGAGCCGGAGGCTTGGGGGCCTTCTGCCTACGGGGCCCATGTCCCTGCCCCTTGGCTTGCTGACCCTGCTGGGGAGCTGGGCAGGCCTGGTACTAAGGGAAAGGTTTGTAGGCAGCTGCCTTCCTCGGGTAAAAGGACTTCTTACCCGAGCCCTTCCTCTTATGAGAAGGGGCAGACGTTTTTCTGGACAGCCTTGTCCTAGTAAGATGCTCGGTTTCGAGCTCAGTAGCCTTCTCGGCCATGGGCTTGCCAAACAGGTTTTCACCTCGGCAAGAGACATCGACCAACTTGTCCTGTACCCAGGGCTCGAGGTCCGATGACTGCAGCCATGCCTGGCGTCGGGCCCCGATGCTGGCTGCCGCTACACGGGCCGAAGCCTCGAAGCCATCGTAGGCCGCTTGGGACATGAACTTGGAGCATTCCCGGATTCCCGAGGACAAGGTCTGGAACCTCTGCAAAGGCTCCCCGGAGAGGCCAGCAGAGAACCCGGCAAGTTCTTCACCAGGTCTCGTAAGTACATGCCCATATACAGCTGGTAGGATTGGACACGGCAAGCAAGCATCAAGCCCTGGAAGCACTTTCTGCCGATGGCATCCAGGTTCCGGGTCTCCCTGCTGGGAGGCACCGCGGAGTGCATCTTCTGGCTCTTCAGACGATGCATGGCCGATTCCACCACCATGGAATGGTGCGGCAGCTGCGCCTTCTGGAACCCAGGGCTCTTACGGAGTCGATAGATGGAATCGACCCGCTTGCTCAAAACCGGCGCCGAGGCCGGTGCCTCCCACATCCGGAAGAGGAGCCGTTCCAGCATCGGAGGAACTGGCACAGTAAAGGCCTCCTTCGGAGGAGAGTCGTACTGGAGGGCCTCAAGCTCTTCGGCTCAAGGCTCCTCCTCGGGGTCCGCAGGAATCGCCAAAGCCTTGGCCATGTCCCAGACGAACTCCGAGAACCGTGTGTCCTCCGGAGGGGACCTACTCCGGGG
Source organism: Ichthyophis bannanicus (assembly GCA_033557465.1). Lineage (NCBI taxonomy): Eukaryota > Metazoa > Chordata > Amphibia > Gymnophiona > Ichthyophiidae > Ichthyophis > Ichthyophis bannanicus. Next base: position 519,116,423 of record CM066035.1, read on the forward strand.
CTCGGACTGCGGTGAGTCCGAAGGGATGCACCGAGTCCGGAAGGTGTCGGGGGACTCCTCGTCCTCCGTCTCCCACGCGGATTCATACGAAGAGGAGTCGGGGGGCTCCGACCGCACGGGCCTCGGCGGCATCCGCCCCGACGCCAAAGGCACCGGCATCGATGCCCTCGGCCCCGAGCGGGAGGTCGAGGGTGACCGTGACCGAGGACGACTTTGAGCCTTCATGGTCTCGAGTATCGGCTCGGTCTCCGGGGTCGACTTAGACGTCGATGTCCTGTTGGTCGGGGCAGATGCACCAGCGAGGCTGGCCATCAGTACCCGCTGCTGATCCATGAAGGCAGACAATCTGCAATCCAAGGCTGTCAGTCTGAGTCCAAGATCAGGAGACCCAGCAGGTACCGACTCGGGCCCGACGTCGACTCCCTAGGAGGCGAGTCCTCGAGGACAACAGGACTTACATGTCCGGCGGACTCCGGCTCCATGCGAGGCATCTTGGACGGCTTCTCCTGCTCCAAGGGCCCGGGGCAGCGGTCGGGGGTCCCAGACCTGGCCCCTGAGGAACCAGGGACCTCCTCCAACGCCACCCCCTCACAAGCCTTTTCTTCCTCTTACACTCCCGATCGGGGGACCCCCTGTCCGAGGAACCCCGACAATGCTCGGGGTCAGACTCTCGAGACGTCGAGGCCTCAGATGAAGTCCGGGCCGGCTGGAGGCAGAGTCAGCAAAAATCTGTTCTTTCTGATGCTGGCGGCTTCGAAGTGCCTTGGTGGACATTTTGCCACACGGGACACAGACCTTAGGATCATGATCCGGTCCCAGGCATCGAAGGCAGCAGTCGTGTGTGTCGGTGAGAGACATCAGTTTCTTATACCGATAACACTTTTTGAAAGCACTGGAAGCCATCGGGGAAAAAAGAGCCCCCGCGAGGTCGAAGGACCAGCCTTCCAGGGAAAAGGGAAAAAGGGCGCGAACACCAGCCACGAAGGGCAAAAACCAAAAAAATAGAAGACGGGCTCGATACCGGTGTACCGAACCCGGCGAGAAGGGGAACCGGCGTCGAACCGGAGAAGAACAGCGAAGAAATCGCAAGAAAAAAAGTCAACTTTTCCGGGTGACACGGACAGATGTCCGTTGGGCTCCACGAAAAAAGAGAGACTGAGCAAGCTGGCACCTTTAGGCGGGAAGGGGACCGCGCATGCGTGCAGTATTCCCAAAGGCTTTCTTAGAAAGCTGGGGAAATGCTCCACATGGGGGCTCCATCAACGTCGATGTCACCCATATGTGAGGACTGACTTCCTGCTTGGTCCTGGAGAAACACCGACACGCCCCTGCACCGAAGGTGAGCGGCGGCCACGACGAGGCACTTCGTGAAGAGCCATGGGGCGGGATGCAAGGCCAAAGGGGAGCACCCTGTACTGGAAGTGCTTTCCCTGCACCCGGAAACGCAGGTACTGCCTGTGTTGGGGATGGATCAAAATATGGGCGTAAGCGTCCTTTAGATCCAAGGAGGATAGCCAGTTGCCCTGCCGGAGGAAGGGCAGCAGCACACCAAGAGATAACCATCTTGAATTTCTCCCGCACCAGAAACATGCTCAGCTTGCGGAGGTCGAGAATGTGCCGCAGACCCCCGTCTTTTTCGGGACAAGGAAGTACCGGGAATAAAAGCCCCGACCTTGAAGGTGGGGAGGGACCTTCTCGACAGCCTGTTGGGCGAGGAAGGAGTATAATTCCAGCTGCAGTAAGAGCTGGTATGCGGGGAGTCGAGGAGGCTCTGCCGGAGAGAAAGGGGTGGGAGCCTGTCGAAGTGAAGGCGATAGCCCTCCCGGATGACCTAGGTGTCCAAGTTGATAAGTGCCCACGCTGGGGCAAAGCGGGACAGGCGTCCCCCCACTGGCTACTGCGCCACCGGAGGGTGAGAGGCCATGTCACTGGCGTCAAAACCCCTGAGGGGGTTGTGGGGGAGCCGACATCTGGGCCTTCGGGCCCTTTGGTTTGCAGGGACTCTGGCCAGACTTCCCTTGCGCTGAAGTGGTCGGTGTAGGGGTAGCCAGTTACGGCGGGTAGCCACGGTACTGGAGGCCTTTCCTGGGGAAGGGGGGCTTCTTGGCATGCTGTTTCTTCCGAGGCAGCATTGAGGTCTTGTGGGAGAGACTGGTCCTAGTGACGTACTCCGTCTCAATCTCCGCAGCCTTAGAAACAGAAATATGACAGAAAAAGACCATATGGCCTATCTAGTCTGTCCTTCCATATCACCAACTACAACAGTCCCCTTTGTTCCTTTAGAGATCCTCTGTGTTTGTCCCATGCTTTTTTGAATTCAAATACTGTCCTCATCTCTACCACCTCCACTGGGAGACTAATCCATGGATCCACCACTCTTTCTGTAAATAAATATTTCCACATATCAATCCTGAATCTATCTCCCTTCACCCTCATCCCATGTCCCCTTGTAGCAGAACTTGTTTTCAATTGAAAGAGGCTCTCCCCCTGTACATTTATGCCACGGAGGTATTTAAACATCTCAATCATATCACTTCTACCTCGCCTTTCCTCTAAGGTGTACATATTAAGATTTTTAAGTCTGTCCTCATATGCTTTATAATGAAGACCACTAATCATTTTAGTAGCCACCCTCTCTACTGACTCCATCCTGTTTATATCCTTTTGAAGGTGCGGTCTCCACAATTGCACACTATACTCCAAATGAGGTCGCACCAAAGACTTATACAGAGGCACTATTCACCTCCTTTTTTCTGCTAGCCATTCCTCTCCGTATGCACCCAAGCATCCTTCTAGCTTTTGCCATTGCCTTTTCTACCTGTTTAGCTACTTTAAGATCATCAGACACAACCACACCTAGGTCCCGCTCTTCTTTAGTGGACAAAAGTACTTCACCCCCTATACTATATTGCTCCCTTGGACTGCTGCAGCCCAAATGCATGACCTTACATTTTTTAACATTAAATCCCAGCTGCCAGATTCTAGACCATTCTTAAAGCTTAGCTAGATCCCTCCTCATGTTATCTACACCTTCCTGGGTGTCTACTCTATTGCAGATTTTGGTATCATCCGCAAAGAGGCAAACCTTACCCGACAGCCCTTCCGCTATATCACTAACAAAGATGTTCAAAAGAATCGGACCAAGGACAGATCCCTGGGGCACACCACTGGTAACATCCTTCTCCTCAGAGTGAGCTCCATTTACCTGTACTCTTTGTCGCCTCCCACCCAACCAATTTCTAACCCAAGCAGTAACTTTAGGGTCCATCCCTAAGGTGCTCAGTTTGTTTATAAGTCGCCTATGAGTAACAGTCTCAAAGGCTTTACTGAAATCTAAATACACCACATCTAGGGCTCTCCCTCGGTCCAACTCCCTGGTCACCCAGTCAAAGAAATCAATCAGATTTGTCTCCTCCATCGGCTTAACAAAAGTTGTTCGCCAAGGCAGGGCACATCCAGGAGCTTCTTCTGCACCCACTGCTCCAGATCCAAAAACTGAAGCCAAGCCTGGCGGCGGGCTACGATGCCTCCGGCCACCACCCAAGCCGATGTCTCAAATCCGTCATAGGAGGCTCGAGAAATATACTTGGAGCAATCCACCACTGATTTCAACAAGGCACGGAACCTGCCAAGGGGCTCGCCCTCGAGATCCACGGAGAAGCCTCCAAGTTCTTTTGCCAAGTCACGGAGGAACATACCCATACATAATTGGTATGCCTGGATGAGACAAGAGAGGATGGAACCTTGGTAGGCCTTTATTTATTTATTTCACATTTCTTATATGCTGCCTTTCATATCATCAAGGCGGTTTACATTGAATAAACTGAAATTAAATTGAACAGGGCATTATAACTTAGAGATAACTATTTTATAGGGAACATGGGCAATGGAGGGTTAAGTGGCTTGCCCAAGACCACAAGGAGTACCTGTCGGACTAGAAACCCCAGTCCTTCCGGCCCAAGGTTGCTGTCCTCTAGTGGGATTTGAACCCCTGACCTTCTGGCCTGAGGTAACTTAGGCCCAGGGCATCAAGGGCTCTTGATTCTCGGCCCGGCAGGACCAATGAGTGGGACTTCAGGCTTTTCTGCTTCCTCAAGGCTGATTCCATCACCATCGAGGTGTGTGGAAGTTGGGTCCTTCGGAAGCCTGGCCCTCACTGCACCTTGTACAGTGTGTCAAGGCGCTTGCTCACAATGGGGACCGAGGCCAGGGCCTCCCACATGTGAAGCAATAGCCGAGAAAGGATCGGCAGCACCGGCACAGTGAGGAATTCCCTGGGTGGGGCCTCATACTGAAGAATATCGAGTTCTTCAGCACAGGAGGGTCTTCCTCGGTCTGGGTAGCCAGGTTGAGGGCCTGAGGCATGTCCCAAATAAACACCAAAAAGGAGGTGTCCTCGGGTGGTGAACGCCGCTGGAGGTCCAACGGAAGATCCCAGTGAGTGCAGGTCTCTGGGGATGTGTCCCTATCGGATTCCTAGTCTGAGAAATCGGTCGAGGGATCCGAGCCAGGCGGTTCGCCCTGTCCGATGGCTGATGGCCTGGAGCCGGAAGCCCTGGACGATCTCGCACCCAAAGAACGGGAAGGCGAGCGAGACCGATGTCAAGGACCCTCATGAGGCCTGTGGCTCTTGGGGGTTTCCTTGATGGATTTGGGTGTCCCATGCGAGAGACCCGCAGTCTCCGGGCGCGAGTCAGCAAAGCTGGCCGTGAGCGCCTGCTGGGAGCAATGAACACAAACGCTGTATTCTAGTGCCAGCATACGGGACTCCCACGCGGGTGTGGGGCCCTGGGATGCCGATACCAAGGTCACCAGATCGGTCGTCGAGGAGGAGAGGGGGTCCTCACCGGGACAGCCCTCAGGAGACTGGGCGCCTTTGCCAGAGGCCTCCGTTTCTCTGCGAGGTACCTTGCATGGCTGCTCCTTGTCTGACTCTCGGGAACGCCAAATGGGGCTAAGCGACCGGGCGCAGGAGCTCTCATGCTTGTCGGGGGCCCCAGACAGCGACTTTGAGTTTACCTTCTTTTTGCGCCGTTCCACCTTGGGAGACCCCTGGTCTGAATGCCGTCTGGAACCCAGAGCCGCAGGGGGAGAACTCACCAGAGGGGAGATAACCGAGTGTGCCACCGGGGACTCCGAGGCAATCTTTCGAAAAATGTCTTCGGACTTTTGCTTACGGTTGAGCAGGGCCTTAGAGGACATTTTCTTGCAGAGCGAACAGAGCTCTGGTTCATGGTCGGCTCCCAGACACCTTAGACAGCAGTCATGAGTGTCCGTAAGCAACATGTTCCTAGAGCATCTATCACATTTTTTTAAACCCGGTGGCCATGGGGGCAAAAATGGCCCCTGCGAGGTCGAAGACCCATGCGGCCAGCGGTTGGAGAGAAAAAAGGGTGCGAAGCACAGGAAGAAAAAATTTAGAAAAGGTATCCCCGCAAGCTCCAAAAGAGAGCAAGGGGTGGATGGGTAGAGGACCAGTGCAACTGGAAAAAAGAGAAATAGCCAGTTAAGGAGGAAAAAGAAAACATTTTCCGAGGGACGAGGACGTGCGTCCGAAGGACTCTGCGGAAAAAGGTAGGGTGAGCAAGATGGCACCCTTGGGCGGGAAGAGCTCTCTTTGAAAGCTGGGGAATTGCTCTGGGCGGGCTCTGTCGGTGCCAACGTCACCCATAAGTGAGGAAGACTTCCTGCTTGTTCCTGGAGAAAAATGTAGTATAAAAATGTTTAATAAATAAAGATCACCTGGTGGAATCCTTACTAGATGCAAGGAGGACATCCTTGCCCACCTGTGGTAGGTCAAGGTCAGTGCAGGCTGTCTCTATGCAGCTGGTTGAGGCTTAGTAGCCTTGGGTTGACTAGGAACCTGCTGTCCTGCTGAGGATGTTGAAGTTGATAAGCAGCAGAAGGCAGGTAAGAAAGATAGTAGCTCTTCATTTTAGAATAAAGAGATTTCTTGGGAAGAGCCTTCCTTTTGGATGGGTCAGCTGTTTTTCTGGAAAAGCATTTTAGGGTGAAATAATCTGTTTCAATCTCTCCTGCTTTTCCCCTCCAATCTTTGCCGAAAAAGTTTTCTCCAATACATGGGATATTGGCCAGTTTATCCTGGACCCATTGCTTGAGGTTTGATGCCTTTAACCAGGCCATTCTGCAAGCCCCAATGCAGACTGCTGAAACTCTGCTTGTAGATTCAAAAATATCAAAAGACGCCCTGGTAAGAAACTGAGAAGTGTTCTGGCCTTGCATGATTGAGCATCTGGCATGCACTCTACTTATCCTCAGGAAGCAGGGGAGCAAGTGTCTCCAGATATCTGGTGACATCCTTCAGAAACATGCCCATGTACAGCATTTAACAGTTGATTCCGGAGGCCAACATGCATGCCTAGAAACATTGACGTCCGAAAGCATTGAGTGTTCGAGTATCTGCCAGGAGGCATGGATGGATGGTTCTTTGAGCTCTTTATTCGGCGCACTGCCGAATCCACTACAATCGAGTGGTGGGAGAGCTGAGGTTCTTGGAAGCCTGGGCACTCTGGTAATCAGTACATGGTATCGAGTCTCTTGCTGACAGGCAGAATCGTGAATGGGACCTCCCACATACAGAGTCTAAGATCCCACAGATACGATGCAACGGTAAGGTAGACGCCTCCTTGGGCGCAGGAGGGTATTGGAGTATCTCCAATTCCTCCACCCTCAGTTCCTTTTCTCATATGGGTGGCATCGGCACCGACGGAGCCCGCACAGAACACTTCCCCAGCTTTCAAAGAAAGCCTTTGGGAATGCTACCACATATGTGTGGTCCCCTTCCCGGCCAAGGGTGCCATCTTACTCAGTCAGATGACATAGCAAAAGAAACTTAAAACAATGTAGGAAGGCAACTCTAAGTGGAGAAGGTAGGGTTGTGAGGACTAACTCCTGCTCTCCCTGGAGAACACCTGTTACAGGTGAGTAGCTACGCTTTCTCCAGGAACAAGCAGGAAGTCAATCCTCACATATGGGACTTCCTAGCTCCAGGCTGCCAAGGACCGAACCACGACAGCACCACCGGCTACCCGATAGGTGGCTGTAAGTTGCAGAAGATGGGTCCCTACAGAGAGACTCTGCAAGATCCTCGCGTCCAGCGACAACTTCACTCTGGTAGCCTGAACACAGAAGGGTCGGAGGGTAGGAGTTGCCTCTACCTAGAGAATATTGTGGAGTACTCCCTGTCCGAAGGAACTGACCCTGCAGAACTCGCTCTCCAGGCAGTAATGAGTTACAAACGTATGAATCAAAGACCATGTGGCGGCCCTGCAGATTTCAGTCACCGGCACTGAGCAGAGGTTGGCTACTGATGTGGCCATAATCCACACATGATGTGCAGTGATCCAGTGCTCAAGGGAGAGGCAAACTCGCTCATAGACGAGGGCAATGCAGTCCGCCACCCAAGTGGACAGAGTTTGCTTCGTTACCAGGAGACCAAGCCTACTGGGGTTACATGACACAAAATGCTGAGGAGCTTTGTGATGGGCCTGGGTCTGCTGCAGGTAGAAGGACAGGGCCCGCTTACAGTCTAGTGCGTGCAGTATGAGTTCCTCCCTGCCGGCATGAGGCCGTGCGAAGAAGGTGGGAAGGACCACCTCCTGGTTGAGGTGGAAGGGGGATACCACCATGAGGAGGAATTTAGGGTGTATGCGGAGCACCACCCTGCTCTTATAGAACCTTGTATAGGACAGATCCGCTACTAAGACCTGGAGTTCACTCATTCTCAGAGCAGATGTGAGGGGCCACAAAAAAAAAAACATTTTCCAGGAAAGGTATCGTAAATGGCAAGTGGCCAGGGGCTCAAATGGATGCCTGGTGAGTTGGGAAAGCACCACATTCAGGTCCCATTCCGCCGCAGGGGGGGGGGGGGAGAGGGGGATTTGATAGCAAGAGACCCCACAGAAACTTGAAGACCAGGGACTGGTTTGAGAAGGGTTTTCCCTCTATAGGGTGAGGGTGAGTGGCTATGGTGCTCAGATGTACCCCCACTGAATTTGACTTCAGACCTGCAGTACAAGTTGCATAATGCAGGAGAAGGGATTCTCTTCTTTCTCCACACACCAGACGGAGAATCTTTTCCATTTGAAGGCATACACCAGCCTGGTGGAAAGTTTTCAGGAGGCCAGCGGGATCTCCTCGACTTCCCCTGGGAGACTTAAAGGGGCCAGGGCTACCCTTTCAACAGCCATGCTGTCAACGTTAGCGACCCCAGGTTGGAGTGCAAGAGGGAGCCCTACTACTGGGACAGGAGGTGCAGGTCTCGATCCAGTGGGATTGGGAGTGCCACCGACAAGGAGAGCAGCAGAGGGAACCAGGGTTGCCCGGGCCATCTGGGAGCAATCAGAATCATTGATGCCTGCTTGCTCTGGACCTTGAAGAGGGTCTTGGCCACTAGGGGAGTCAGTGAAAAGGTATATAGGAGGCCCTCTGACCACGGGATCAGGAAGGCATCTGCTGCTACTCTCCCTGGATGCGGCAGGCATGAGCAGAAGCGGGGTAGCTGCTTGTTGTCTGGGGAGGCGAACAGATCTATCATGGGCCTGCCCCAGAGGAAGAAGAGTCTGTGCACCATCCTGGGGTTCAGTCACCATTCATGTGGGCACAGGACTCTGCTGAACATGCCGCTAAGCAATTGTCCTGACACGGGAGGTATTTCACTCGCAGGAGCATTCCATGGCACACAGAGAAGGAGAGCAGAGCCAACACTTCCTGACAAAGGGAGTGCGAGCCCGTGACACCCTACTTGATAACATAAAACATGGCGACCCAGTTGCCTGTCTGAATCAACAAAAGTTGGTTACACAGCAGATGACGGAACTCTCGCAGGGCCAGGAAGATGGCCTTGAGTTCCAGGAGGTTGATCTGTAAGAATGATTCCTCTTGAGACCAGGTGCCTTGAGTGCGGAGCTCCCCGCAGTGCACACATCAACTCAGAAGGGAGGCGTCCGTGATCAGGACCCTCTGTGGCTCAGGCACTTGGAATGGCATCCCTGCTTGTAGGTGGCGTACAGACTGCCACTAGATGAGGGAGTCTACCAGTTGGTGGATGACCCTGGTCCTGTCACGCAACCTGCCTGTGGCCTGAGTCCAATGGGAGTGGAGACACTACTGGGCTGCCCGCGTGTACAAGTAGGCTAGGGGGCGTGACATGGACCGTTGAGGCCATGTGGCCTAGTAAGCAGAGGAGGCGGCGAGTTGATACCGACTGGTGAATCTGCACCTCTCCTGCCAGTTGTACAAGGCGATGTGCCCTCTCTTTTGGAAGGCAGGCCTTGACCTGTAGTGTGCCCAACTGGGCCCCTATGAACTCCAGGATTTTGGCTGGAGAGAGATGGGATTTGGGATAGCTGATGATGAACCTCAGGTGCTGAAGGAGGTAGATTGTTCGTCCTGCACCTGGCTGGCCTCGGGGGCCATGCTGCCTCTGATGAGCCAGTCGTCCAAGTAGGGGAAGACGAAGGCCCCTTGCAGGCGCACGTAGATGGCCACCATCACCAGTCACTTTCTGAAGACTCTTGGTGAGGAGGACAGGCCGAATGAAAGTACTCTGTACTGGAAGTGCTCTCCTCCCACCACAAACCTTAGGTATCGTCTGTGGGAGGGGTGGATCAGGATGTGGGTATACGCATCCTTCAGGCCTAAGGAGCACAGCCAATATCCCTGGTGGAGGTAGGACAGCATTATTCCAAGGGAGAGTATCTTGAACTTATCCCTCACCAGAAACTTGCTCAGGTTTCACAGGTCCAGAATGGGCCTGAGGTCCCCAGTTCTTTTTGGGACAAGGAAATACCTGGAGTAGAAACCTCGTCCTCACAAATGCTGGGAACGGGTTCTACCATCCTGTGCTTGAACAGGCCTGCGAGCTCCGAGATGAGCAAGGTCTGGTGAAGGAGAGGCTACACAGGCTCTCCTGGGAAGAATCCTGGGGGTGTTTGCTGGAACCAGAGGAGACAGTCCTTCTTTACCACATGAAGGACCCACTGGTCAGAGGTGAACCTAGCCCACCTGTGGTGAAGAGTGCCAGGCGGCCCCTGTGGACTGGGGAAAGTCTCCCGGGGAGGAGGCAGCCCTGCCTGGGAACTCAAAAGCTCCAGCCAAGTTGGGTGGGAGCTGGGCACTGAGACCTGAGCCTTTGGCTTTCTCGGCCCATGGTCCTGATTTTAGGGCTGAGGGCCCTGTTGTTGCTGCCCTGAGAAGGGCTGGTAATGGACTTGGTGAAAAGACCCCTTTTTCCTCTGGAAAGGTGGTCTTTTTCCCTGGATGTTTTCTTTCGGGGAAGGGTCGAGGTCTTCTTCGAGAGCCTCTGCCTGGTCACAACCTAAGCCCCAATCTCGACCACAAGTCTTCCCCGGTGCAGGGAACGTCTAGCAGTTTTTCTTGCACCCATTGCTCGAGGTTGAAGATTTGCAACCAGGCCTGGCGCCAGGCCCCGATGCCCACTGCTGCTACCCGGGCTGCAGACTCAAAGCCGTCGTAGGCAGCAAGAGACAGGAACTTTGAGCAGTCCTGGATGCCAGCTGTCAGGGCTTCGGGCTTTAATGAGGAAGATGTAGGGATATTATCCATTACTGAAATGGTATTTAAAGGTGATGCTGCAGAAGAATTGAAAGAAATATCGATACACCGGGAAGATGTATAACAACTATTTGATAAACTGAAGAGTAACAAATCACCTGGACCGGATGGTATACATCCAAGGGTGTTGAAAGAACTGAAATATGAGATTGCAGACCTACTATTAGTAATCTGTGAACTATCATTAAAATCATCGGTAATACCTGAAGATTGGAGGATGGCCAATGTAACGCCAATTTCTATAAAGGGTTCCAGGGGTGATATAGTTAACTACAGACCGGTGAGTCTGACATCAGTACCATGAAAAATGATAGAAACCATTATAAAGAACAAAATTACTGAACATGTAGATAGTCATGGCTTAATGGGAGGCAGCCAACATGGCTTTAGCCAAGGAAGGTCTTGCTTTACTAAACTGTTATGATTTTTTGAAGGTGTGAATAAACAGGTAGACAAAGGTGAGTCGGTTGATAGAGTGTATCTGGATTTTCAGAAAGCCTTTGACAAGGTCCCTCATGAGAGACTCTTGGCAAAATTAAAAAGTCATGGGATAGGCGGCCATGTACTATTGTGGATCATGAACTGATTAAAAGATAGAAAGCAGAGGGTAGGGCTAAATGGCCAATTTTCCTATTGAAGAAAGGTGAATAGTGGAGTAGCCCAGGGATTTGTGCTGGGTTTGCTGCTTTTTAACATATTCGTAAATGACCTGGAAATGGGAATAACGAGCGAGATAATCAAATCTGCAGGTAACACAAAAATGTTAAAACCCATGAGGATTGCGAAAAATTGTAAGAGGATTTTGATAAATTGGAAGACTGAGCATCCAAAGGGCAGATGAAATTTAATGTGAACAAGTGCAAAGTTATGCACCTAGGAAAGAACAACCCAAACTATGGTTACACGATGCAAGGTTCCATATTAGGAACCACCACCCAGGAAAAAGATTTAGGCATCATCGTGGATAACATGTTGAAACCCTCTGCCAATTGTGCAGCAGCGGTCAAGAAAGCAAATAGAATGCTAGGAATCATAACAAAAGGAATGGAGAATAAAACAAAGGATATTATAATGCCTCTCTATTGTTCCATGGTGCAACGGCACCTTGAATATTGTGTGCAATTCTGGCTGCTGTATCTTTAAAAGGATATAAAGTTATTAGAAAAGGTTCAGAGAAGAGCCACCAAAATGGTAAAGGGGATGGAAGAATACCCCTATGAAAAGAGGCTAAAAAGGTAGGGCTCTTCAACCTGGAAAAGAGATGGCTGAGAGAAGATATGATAGAGGTCTATAAATTACTGAATGGAGTGGAACAGGTAAACGTAGATTGATTGTTTACGCCAGGGGTTTTCAACCCAGTCCTCGGGGAACCCTAGGCCAGTCAGGTTTTCAGGATTCCCAGAATGAATATGCATGAGAAAGATTTGCATGTTCTGCCTTCATTGTATGCAAATCTATCTATCGATCAGCGATGAGGAAGGGAGCATGGCCAATCAGGTCGAAGAACCAACAGCAGCCGACTTTTAAATTTAAAGAGCTTCGAGGCACGCCTGCGTCTGGCGGGCCACGCCAAAGGGCCCTTAGGCACGACACTGTGGAGTGGTTGCGTTCTCCTCCTCCACCCCACTCCAGCAAATCCACCGAAGAGCTGACTAGACCAGAGGCAACGGAACCTCAAGAAACATCACCATGTAAGCATTCTCCAAAATCTAATGTACCCCATTATGCCCAGCCTGCCTGTAATTTAACCCTCGATGTGATGTCTTGAAGGACTAGGAAAAGGGACTGTTGCTTCTGGAGAGAGATCTGCAACTGTGAGTATATACTTCTGATAATTTTCTAAAAGGAATTCTTTGTATTAAAGCTAATTAATCTGTGAACCCACTATTTTTTGTTAAATCAGTCAGGGCCTAGTAGCAGCAGTTTAAGTTTAAATTTAAAACACAGAGGAGAACTTTCTGGTTACATTTCAAACCCACAAATACCAAACCCGGTAATCAAAAACCTATAAAAAACCTTTACCGAGATGAACTAAACCTATAGTGAAGCAAAACAAATTTTTTTGTCGGAGCAGCTACCACAGAGAGGGGAAAGGAACCACCCCAATCCGCTGCAGCCAGTCCTTTTTAATTAATGTAGAAAACAACGTATGAAAAGTGTTTAAAATTTACACTTATCTGATTTAAACGGTGAAATCAAAACACCATATCCTTTGTAGAAAAAGCAGGCGATAAAGACTAGTATAACAGCCACAGGAACGACGTGTCACGTTTCGGGGTCAAACAGTAGAACCCCTGCATCAGGTCCCAGCCTTGTCTAGCCAAAAGAGCCGTCCAGAGTAACTTCAGCAAGCGGCTTTTATCATGAGAAGGTGTAAAATGCCCGGATAAGGGCCTGCCCATCAGAACAAAAGCTGAATCAGAACGAAGGGAAGGAGGAGCACTGCTCAGCGCCTCCCCCCCAGCTGTTTAGAGTATGCTGTCAAACACCCCCATCAAAGGCAATACAAGGGAAATCAGAGGATCGTATGCCAGTCTAACTGTTGATTCAATCCTGAGGGAGTCACAGTTGCTAAACGATGAATCCACCGTTGCTCCAATAGCTGTAAAGTTTGAAGACGATTTCCCCCTCGTGGATTAGGGGGGACATAGTCCAAAATGCGCCAATGAAGATCAAAGAAGCTGTGAGATGTTGTCATACAGTGATCAACCAGTGGTGCTGACAGGTTGCGTGTGCGTAAACGAGATGCATGTTCACCAAGACGCACTTTGAAAGATCTCGAAGTGCGTCCTATATAGTATAAATGACAGGAACACACTATCAAGTATACAACAAATGATGACAAGCAGTCTGTTTGCCACCGAGTGATGTAAAGTTTATCAGTATGTTGGTCAGTCCATGACAAACCAGCTAATGTATTAGCGCAATAAGGACAAGCCCCACATGCAGAATGACCAGCTAAAGCATGAAAATGTGCTGGACGATCTTCAACAGGAACAGTGTGCACAATGAAGTCCCGCAAATTTGTAGCCCGAGTATAGGCTATGCGTAAATTACGCCGAAAACAGGGGTGAACAGCCAATACTGGCCAAAAGCGATGTAAAATATCAACAACATTCCTTGAGCCACAAATGTAGGGAAGAATTCCAGTAACCTGTGTTAATTGATCTTGTGAAGAAGAAGAGGTTGCAAACAACCATTCGCGGTGGATGTTTCTGGCCCGTTTCTTAGCACGATTAATTAAATTAATGGGATAGCCTCTCGAGAGTAAACGTGAACTCAAATCTGTCGCAGCCCGTTTGTAATCTGTATTGTCAGAGCAAATCCGCCGAAGACGGAGGAATTGCCCAAATGGTAAACCCCTTTTAAGCGCTGGTGGGTGATAACTATCAAATCTTAAAAGGGTATTTCTCTGAACCTCTTTGCGAAACAACGAGGTGCGAAAACCAGAAACAGTGAGCTCAATTTGAACATCCAAAAATTGAATAGATGTTGAATGAATCTGGGCAGTAAATTGAATATTTTGTTTAAATGAATTCAATGATGACAAAAAATGATGTTTTCGGCGTAATTTACGCATAGCCTATACTCGGGCTACAAATTTGCGGGACTTCATTGTGCACACTGTTCCTGTTGAAGATCGTCCAGCACGTTTTCATGCTTTAGCTGGTCATTCTGCATGTGGGGCTTGTCCTTATTGCGCTAATACATTAGCTGGTTTGTCATGGACTGACCAACATACTGATAAACTTTACATCACTCGGTGGCAAACAGACTGCTTGTCATCATTTGTTGTATACTTGATAGTGTGTCCCTGTCATTTATACTATATAGGACGCACTTCGAGATCTTTCAAAGTGCGTCTTGGTGAACATGCATCTCGTTTACGCACACGCAACCTGTCAGCACCACTGGTTGATCACTGTATGACAACATCTCACAGCTTCTTTGATCTTCATTGGCGCATTTTGGACTATGTCCCCCCTAATCCACGAGGGGGAAATCGTCTTCAAACTTTACAGCTATTGGAGCAACGGTGGATTCATCGTTTAGCAACTGTGACTCCCTCAGGATTGAATCAACAGTTAGACTGGCATACGATCCTCTGATTTCCCTTGTATTGCCTTTGATGGGGGTGTTTGACAGCATACTCTAAACAGCTGGGGGGGAGGCGCTGAGCAGTGCTCCTCCTTCCCTTCGTTCTGATTCAGCTTTTGTTCTGATGGGCAGGCCCTTATCCGGGCATTTTACACCTTCTCATGATAAAAGCCGCTTGCTGAAGTTACTCTGGACGGCTCTTTTGGCTAGACAAGGCTGGGACCTGATGCAGGGGTTCTACTGTTTGACCCCGAAACGTGACACGTCGTTCCTGTGGCTGTTATACTAGTCTTTATCGCCTGCTTTTTCTACAAAGGATATGGTGTTTTGATTTCACCGTTTAAATCAGATAAGTGTAAATTTTAAACACTTTTCATACGTTGTTTTCTACATTAATTAAAAAGGACTGGCTGCAGCGGATTGGGGTGGTTCCTTTCCCCTCTCTGTGGTAGCTGCTCCGACAAAAAAATTTGTTTTGCTTCACTATAGGTTTAGTTCATCTCGGTAAAGGTTTTTTATAGGTTTTTGATTACCGGGTTTGGTATTTGTTTGTTTGTTCATTTATTTTTGATACCGTTTAATCATGACATCCACGGTGTTTGCTTTTACGGATGAGCGTCTGGCTCAACTTAAGAAACAAAAGTCACTTTTTGATGATGCCATATCTATTGGCCCGTCTACGGACCTTCCTCCCACCATGTTAGAATTGAAAGATCTACATAAAAAACTGATCCGGACTAAGTTGCATGGCTCAGCTATGGCTCAATACCTTAAGTCAGCAATAATCCCGAGGGGCCTTCGGGTGATCAAACCACCCAAACAGTTTACCGATGATCCTGATTTTGTATCCACTTGGCATGCTATATTGAATAAATGCAGCACGGATCTTGTCGCTTTGCTCCTTGAGCGGTCATTAAAAGAACAAGAATTGTTAACCACACAGGCGTCTGCATTTAAAGATAAACTATTACAGTCAATGGAACTAGCCAGTTTTCAATCTCAGTGGCAGGACATTGACAAACAACTGGTATCTTTTCAAGACCATATTAAAGGTTTGAAAATTACGAAATTCAAGAGAGATAAGAGTGACTATGACAATGACTGTGTTTATAACTGGCCATCCCGGACACCTCGGGCTCGCCCTCGACGTGTGACCTTTGGTCGCGATTCTGATGACTCGACGGAGACTGATTCTACTGGTTCGGTAGATGATACTAATCATACTCGTCCCACTTCTAAAACACCGGTCTCCCGGGGGAATTACTCTAGGGGCCGGAGACCGCGGGGTTCTACACATCAGGATTTTCTAGAGGGACCGGATACCAGGTCCCGTACTCGGAATCGTCAGTGTTGAATCTTTCTGGGGTTTCTCTCACACAACAACAATGTGAAGTTCTTGAATTAGGGCTTTCGTTTGTCCCTACCCCATGTTATGACGGTTTTGAGATACGCAGAGCTTTACACCGATTTTTTCGGAAATTGAAAGTGATTCATCATTTTGCTCTTCAACCGGTGACCGCAGATGTTTCCTTAATAAAGAAAAAATCAACTTGGCTACCACCTTCCTTGGTTGATCCGGCTATCTCTACGTTCCAACATTTGGTTTTGCAGGAATTGGATCAGTGGGAATCAAATACACCACCTAAATATAGGAATTTATCTAAATCTCACTTTTTGGCTTTACAACAGCTTTCTTCCTCTCCTGTGGTGATCCGTCGAGCGGATAAAGGGGGAGCTACAGTCCTTCTCTCTAACGATCAGTATGAGAGTGAAATTGATCGCCATCTGAGTAACCGCCAACATTATTCTTTGATTTCAGATCCCACAAAGGAGCTTATGGAAATTATACATGACCTGGTGTCTTTTGCGTTTTTACACAACTGGATAACAAAAAGAGAATCTGATTTTTTGATCAACACTCACCCTATTCTCCCAGTTTTTTACCTGGTTCCAAAAGTTCATAAATCTCTTGAAAGTCCTCCTGGTCGGCCTATCATTTCTTGCAGGGATTCCATTTTAGAGCCATTATCTAAATTCTGCGATTTATTTTTGCAGCCTGTTGCAGCTCGTGTTACATCTTACATCAAAGACACAAGGGATTTTTTGCATCAACTCTCCTTTTGCACAACGTTCTCATCTTACACTTTCATGGTTACATTAGATGTCCAGTCTCTCTATACCAATATAGATCAAGCTGAGGTATTGGAGGGTTTGCAATCTCACCCTTTTGAGTTACCGAACCGCATCCCTCGCGAGTTTATTTTGGATTTGCTTTCTTTGGTGCTCCAAAGAAATCACTTCCTTTATCGCCAGCAGTGCTATCTTCAAATTTTTGGGATAGCTATGGGTGCCACGGTGGCCCCTTCGGTGGCAACTATCTATATGGGGTGGTTTGAGGAGTCTTTTGTTTACTCTCACCCTCTATTTCAAAACATCCCGTTCTGGCGACGGTTTTTAGATGATGTCTTCTTTTTGTGGACGGGGACATCAATGGATCTGGACATTTTTTTGTCATCATTGAATTCATTTAAACAAAATATTCAATTTACTGCCCAGATTCATTCAACATCTATTCAATTTTTGGATGTTCAAATTGAGCTCACTGTTGCTGGTTTTCGCACCTCGTTGTTTCGCAAAGAGGTTCAGAGAAATACCCTTTTAAGATTTGATAGTTATCACCCACCAGCGCTTAAAAGGGGTTTACCATTTGGGCAATTCCTCCGTCTTCGGCGGATTTGCTCTGACAATACAGATTACAAACGGGCTGCGACAGATTTGAGTTCACGTTTACTCTCGAGAGGCTATCCCATTAATTTAATTAATCGTGCTAAGAAACGGGCCAGAAACATCCACCGCGAATGGTTGTTTGCAACCTCTTCTTCTTCACAAGATCAATTAACACAGGTTACTGGAATTCTTCCCTACATTTGTGGCTCAAGGAATGTTGTTGATATTTTACATCGCTTTTGGCCAGTATTGGCTGTTCACCCCTGTTTTCGGCGTAATTTACGCATAGCCTATACTCGGGCTACAAATTTGCGGGACTTCATTGTGCACACTGTTCCTGTTGAAGATCGTCCAGCACGTTTTCATGCTTTAGCTGGTCATTCTGCATGTGGGGCTTGTCCTTATTGCGCTAATACATTAGCTGGTTTGTCATGGACTGACCAACATACTGATAAACTTTACATCACTCGGTGGCAAACAGACTGCTTGTCATCATTTGTTGTATACTTGATAGTGTGTCCCTGTCATTTATACTATATAGGACGCACTTCGAGATCTTTCAAAGTGCGTCTTGGTGAACATGCATCTCGTTTACGCACACGCAACCTGTCAGCACCACTGGTTGATCACTGTATGACAACATCTCACAGCTTCTTTGATCTTCATTGGCGCATTTTGGACTATGTCCCCCCTAATCCACGAGGGGGAAATCGTCTTCAAACTTTACAGCTATTGGAGCAACGGTGGATTCATCGTTTAGCAACTGTGACTCCCTCAGGATTGAATCAACAGTTAGACTGGCATACGATCCTCTGATTTCCCTTGTATTGCCTTTGATGGGGGTGTTTGACAGCATACTCTAAACAGCTGGGGGGGAGGCGCTGAGCAGTGCTCCTCCTTCCCTTCGTTCTGATTCAGCTTTTGTTCTGATGGGCAGGCCCTTATCCGGGCATTTTACACCTTCTCATGATAAAAGCCGCTTGCTGAAGTTACTCTGGACGGCTCTTTTGGCTAGACAAGGCTGGGACCTGATGCAGGGGTTCTACTGTTTGACCCCGAAACGTGACACGTCGTTCCTGTGGCTGTTATACTAGTCTTTATCGCCTGCTTTTTCTACAAAGGATATGGTGTTTTGATTTCACCGTTTAAATCAGATAAGTGTAAATTTTAAACACTTTTCATACGTTGTTTTCTACATTAATTAAAAAGGACTGGCTGCAGCGGATTGGGGTGGTTCCTTTCCCCTCTCTGTGGTAGCTGCTCCGACAAAAAAAATTTGTTTTGCTTCACTATAGGTTTAGTTCATCTCGGTAAAGGTTTTTTATACATTTCAAACCCAGCAGAGAGCTTGCAGCTTAAATTTAATAGTCACTCAGGGCTTAGTAAAAGCAAAGTACTTTTAGTTTAAATTTAAAACACAGAAGAGAGCTTTCTGGTTACATCTGGAACCCAGCAGAGAGCTTGTAGTCTAAATTGAATAGTCACTCAGGGCCTAGCATCAGGAAAGTACTTTTAGCTTAAATTTAAAACACAGAAGAGAGCTTTCTGGTTAAATTTAGAACCCAGCAGAGAGCTTGTAGTTTAAATTTCATAAGAAGTTAGAGCCTAGCAGCAGCTAAGAGCTATAATTTAAATCAAATCAGAATATAGCTTACCTCAGCAGCACAAGACAGGGTACTGTGTAGCAGCCCTCTTTTAATAAGTGTTATTTAATGATTGTTTACCTTATCAGAATATAGAAAGACTAGGGGACATGCAATGAAGGTTGTGGTTCCTAATGTGGAACCTTGCATCGTGTAACCATAGTTTGGGTTGCTCTTCCCTAGGTGTATAACCTTGCACTTGTCCACATGAAATTTCATCTGCCATTTTGATGCCCAGTCTTCCAATTTATCAAGATCCTCTTGCAATTTTCCACAATCCTCTTGGGTTTTAACAACTTTAAATAGTTTTGTGTCATCTGCAAATTTGATAACCTCACTCGTTATTCCACTTTCCAGGTCATTTATGAATATTTCAAAAAGCAGCAGACCCAGCACAGATACCTGGGGTACACCACTATTCACCTTTCTCCATTGGGAAAATTGGCCATTTAGCCCTACCCTCTGCTTTCTATCTTTTAACAGATTAGTAAGACAAGATCTTCCTTGTCTAAAGCCATGTTGGCTGTCTCTCATTAGTTCATGACTATCTACATGCTGAGTAATTTTATTCTTTATGATGGTTTCTATCATTTTTCCCGGTATTGACGTCAGGCTCACCTGTCTGTAGTTTCCCGGATCACCCCTGGAACCCTTTTTAAAAATTGGTGTTACATTGGCGATCCTCCAATCTTCAGGTATTAGAGATGATTTTAATGATAGTTCACAGATTACTAATATCAGGTCTGCAATCTCATATTTCAGTTCTTTCAATACCCTTGGATGTATACCATCCGGCCCAGGTGATTTGCTACTCTTCAGCTTATCTAATAGTTGTAATACATCTTCTCGATGTATCAATATTTCCTTCAATTCTTCTGCACCTTTAAATACCACTTCAGTCATGGGTAACATCCCTACATCTTCCTCAGTAAAGACTGAAGCAAAGAATTCGTTCAGTCTCTCCTCTATCGCCTTGTCTCCTCTTAGTGCTCCTTTAACCCCTTTATCATCTAATGGACCAACTGACTCTCTCACAGGTTTTTTGCTACGAATGTACTTGAAAAGGTCTTTACTTCGCGTTTTTGCTTCTGCAGCAAGCTTCTTCTCAAATTCTCCCTTTGCCTGCCTTATCAATGCCTTGCATTTGACTTGCCAGTGCTTGTGCTGTTTCCAGGTTTCGTCGTTTGGCTCTTTTTTCCATTTCCTGAAAGATGCTTTTTTGGCAACAACAGCCTCTCTGACCTCAACTTTAAACCATGCTGGCAGTTTTTTGGACTTCTTTCCACTTTTCTTAAAGCGTGGAATACAGCTGGTCTGGGCTTCCAAGATAGTATTTTTCAACAACAGCCAAGCCTGATGTACGTCTTTAACCTTTGCAACTGCTCCTTTTAGTTTTTTCTTGACTGTTTTCCTCATTTTATCATAGTCTCCCTTTCGAAAGTTAAAAGGTAGTACTGTGGATTTCCTTACTATCCCTCCTCCACTAATTAAATCAAAGGCGATCATGCTATGATCACTATTGCCAAGTGGCCCCAACAACCTTATCTCTTGCACTAGATCTGGTGTTCCACTAAGGATTAGGTCTAATATGGCTTCCCCTCTGGTCGGTTTATGAACCAGCTGCTCCAAGAAGCAGTCATTTATTTCATCTAGGAACTTTATCTCCCTAGCATGTCCTGACGTGACACTGACCCAGTCGATACCGGGGTAGTTGAAATCACTGATTATTATTACTGTGCTGTAACTTTTGTTAGCTTCCTTGATTTCTTTGAGCATTTCATCATCCATTTGGTCATTCTGGCCAGGCACTCGATAGTACACCCCCACTGTGCTATCTCCAGGAACAAGCAGGAATGAGTCTTCACATATGGGGACTCCCAAGCTCTGATGCCCAGAGGGAGTCCTAGCATACTGCAAGTCTAGAACGAGCCATGCTATTCCCTCAGGACCTCAGGCATCCTGGGGATGGAGGGTAGGAGTTGAATACAGAAAAGGAGCTGTGGAACAGCTAACTAAAACAGGGCTTCTAAAGGGGAAGACCCTGTATAGAGGGCAGTTAGTAGTAAAAAATTTTAATCTGGGCCTCCCTTGTTGGCATGGCACAAGTCCACTGAGCTACATATGGATCTGTTAGAAGAGCCAGTGAATGTGCTCAAGGGGTACCTCACTGAGAAGTAGAGGTAAGAAAGTAGAAAAACAAGTGGAGGTCAGAACCCTTCAGGGTGAGAAATAGCCCCAGGGTAAAAAACTGGGGTAGCATAAGAGGTAGAGCTTCAGCGGAGACGCAGAAGGTACTATTAAAGAAAGCTTAAGCTGTTTTGGTCCAAAAGCAGCACAAAGCTAGAACCAAAAGAAAAAATGAGTCTGATCCAACTGGACTGGGGTTGGAATCTGTCCATGTAGGGGAGAAAGGATATGGAGACCCTTGTATCTGAGAAGAAAGTAAGGACAGACTCAGGAGCGCTAAGCTTTAGAGTAACTGAAGCTCCGCAATGTCTTTCCTAAATGGGGTCAATTAGGAAAGAAAAATGGTACATGGAGAGCTTCAGGAGTACCTAACCTTAAAAGGTTATGGTAAGGAAAAGGTTTGTTAATTACCACAGGAAGTGGTTATAAGTGTAGTCCCCTAAACATGCTGGCACAGCATTGATAGGGGTAGTGCCCATCTGTCAGGATCAGATAGGAATGTAAGGATATCTGAACCTAACAGACAGATAGATAAGTATATGAATACAGATCTATCTAGAAATATATCTCAGTAGATGTATAAATATATATATATATTTAAATATATACACATTTAGGGTATATAGGCATATATCTATAAAGAGATATGTATGGGCAGAAGACACACAGATAGATATAAGATGCGCATAAAATGAGAGTCAGAAGCTGTAAAGATGTCTTACACATTGGAACATGGAACGTACGAAGCATGAACCAAGGGAAGTTGGAGGTGGTTAAGAATGAAATGGAACGTGTACAACTTGATCTGTTGGGTGTCAGCGAACTGAAATGGACTGGCATCGGGCACTTTGCATCAGATGATCACATGGTCTACTATGCTGGAAATGAAAGACAAAGAAGAAATGGTGTTGCATTTATAATAAAGAAGAAACTTGCAAGAACTGTAATGAAATACAATGCAGTCAGCGAACGCTTAATCTCTATTCGTCTGCGAGGAATGCCTATCAACACAACTATAATTCAAGTATATGCCCCAACAACAGCTGCAGAAGAGAATGAAATTGAAGAGTTCTATGAACAAGTACAAGCTGAAATTGACAGAACATGCAAACAGGATATCCTGATAGTCATGGGTGATTGGAACGCAAAGGTTGGCAACAAAGAAGAAGACAAGGTTGTTGGACAATATGGACTTGGCAACAGAAATGAAGCTGGAGAAAGACTGATAGAATTCTGCAAGACCAACGATCTATTCATCTCGAACACCTTCTTCCAGCAACACAAGCGGCGACTGTACACATGGACTTCACCCAATGGATTGTATAAAAATCAAATTGACTACATCTGTGGAAGTCAACGATGGAAAAGTTCTATAACATCAACAAAGACAAAACCTGGAGCTGACTGTGGTACAGATCATCAACTACTAGTATGCAAACTCAAGCTAAAGCTGAAAAGAGCAAACCACTCATGAATGCAGCAAAATATGACCTTGAGAATATACCACTGGAATTTAAAAACTGCCTGCAAAATCGATTTGTTGCTTTAGATACAACTGATAGAGTTCCAGAAGAGTTATGGAATGACATCAAGAAGGTTGTGTTGGAAGAAAGTGAGAAGTCTCTACAAAAGGTAAAAAAGAAAAAACGGCCAAAATGGATGACGGAAGAAACTCTGAAAATTGCCCAGAAACGCAGAGAAGCTAAAGCCAGAGGAGAAAGAAAGACAATCACAGAACTCAACAGAGATTTCCAACGTGCAGCAAGACAGGACAAGGAAAAGTACTACAATGACACATGCAAGGAAATAGAAGCAGAGACTATTAGAGGAAGAACAAGATCAGCTTTCCTAAAGCTACGAGAGTTAAAGAAAAAGTTCCAGCCTCGAATTGGAATGTTACAAGATGCTCAAGGTTCTATGTTGAATGATGCTGAGAAGATCAAGAAAAGATGGAAGGAATATACAGAGTTTTTATATGATAAAGATCAAGTGGACCAACAGCCGTTTCAACCTGTACCTTATGATCTGGAACCATTGGTGATGAAAGAAGAAGTTGAAGCAGCATTGAAAGCCTTATCAAAGAACAAAGCACCAGGCATTGATTGCATTCCCATAGAAGTATTACAGCAATCTGATGCAGCTGTTACCATACTTACAAGGCTCTGCCAAGAAATATGGAAGACAGCATCATGGCCAACTGACTGGAAAAGATCTGTGTTTATACCAATCCTAAAGAAAGGTGATCCAACTGACTGTGGAAATTATCGCACAATCGCTCTGATCCCACATGCCAGCAAGATTCTACTGAAGATTATTCAAAAGAGACTACAATCATACCTGGAACAAGAACTACCTGAAGTGCAAGCAGGGTTCAGAAAAGGGCGAGGAACGAGAGACATCATTGCGGATGTGAGATGGATCCTTGAAAAGACTAAAGAATACCAAAAGGATATCTATTTGTGCTTTATCGACTATAGCAAAGCTTTTGACTGTGTAAACCATGAGAAACTCTGGGCCACATTAAGAAGCATGGGTATACCAGAACACCTGATCGTTCTCTTGCACAATCTGTACATTGATCAAGAAGCAACAGTTCGAACGGAACAAGGAGAAACAGAATGGTTTAAAATAAGCAAAGGTGTAAGACAAGGCTGCATACTTTCCCCCTACCTGTTTAATTTATATGCAGAACAAATCATCAGAGAAGCAGGATTGTATGAAGACAACAGAGGTGTGAAGATTGGTGGAAGACTCATCAACAGCCTTCGCTATGCTGATGATACCACATTACTGGCGGAAAGTGAAGATGATCTAAAACATTTGCTTCTCACAATCAAAGAACATAGTTTCAAAATGCGCCTGCACCTTAATGTAAAGAAGACAAAGATCATGACAACTGGCATAATCAACAGGTTCATCGTCGAAGGAGAAGAAATTGAAATTGTGAATAACTTTAACCTACTTGGATCAACTATCAATAAAGAAGCAACAAGCAGTCAAGAAATCAGACGATGCATTGCTCTTGGCAGAATGGCTATGAAAGACCTAGATAAGATTCTCAACAGCAGAGATGTCTCTCTCCATACAAAAATTCGACTTGTTCAAGCCATGGTATTTTCAATAACATCATATGGATGTGAAAGCTGGACAGTGAAAAAGACAGACAGGAAGAAAATTGATGCCTTTGAATTATGGTGCTGGCGGCGAATATTGTGTATACCATGGACTGCCCGAAGAACAAACCAGTCTGTACTAGAGGAGATCAAACCTAAGCTTTCTTTAGAAGCTCAGATGACAAGACTTCGACTTTCATACTTTGGACACATCATGCGGAGAGAGAGAGATCATTAGAGAAAGACATCATGCTTGGCAAGATAGAAGGTCAACGCAAAAGAGGAAGGCCAGCAATGAGATGGATCGATACAATAACAGCAGCTATGGGTACCAGTCTGTCAACAATAAGCCGCCTGACTGAAGACCGAACACAATTTAGGATAGCATACATATATGAATATTTAGGCATATAGACATGTCTCCAGGTATGTGGATGGAGAGATGTCTATAGAACCCGATACCCCCTAGGGATAAAGGCAGAGAGGAAGATTCATCTGACAGCAAGAAGGTTGATACCTGCTTGAATAGATACATAGAGAATCCTCTTTTCCTGGTTATGACTGGCAGAGTCAGAGGAAAGGTTTCCCTGACAAGAAGTCTGGATTCTTTTCAGAATTTGAGCTCTTGAATAACCAGGATGGCCTACGTGAAAATTGCAGAGGATAACTTTAGCCTGCAGGTAGGCAGTCCAGATCTCTCCAGAATTGCAGTATGGAGAATGGATAGAGGACGCCACTGGAAGAGATACCCTAGTGACCCGCCTATGAGGGCAAGATGGGTATTAGGCGTCCTCTAGCTGCCATTGAAGAAAATTATCTCTGACAAGAAGACCAAAGGAGATATGGGCCAAGCCAGGGAATTGGCCATTCTTTAGGTTTTCACGTAATGAAGGCCTGAGGCTTATGTCTCAAAAGAGATTTCAGATGAGATGGTAAGGGTAGGGAATACCAACCAGTCATAGAACATGACTGGGGGAACCCCTCCTAACCATCTGGTGTTATCTGCTAGGCCAGATATTAATGCTCTCTAGCAAGGGCCCATAGTGCAAAGCTACTCTGTAGAGTTGCAGAGAGCATGCTGCAGGTTGGTTATAAGAAAAAACTGGCTGTGGAAAGCCAGCAGGTAACCAGCTATTTTGCCAAGGACAAGGGGGCGAAGAATAGAAGTTAACCAACCAGACTGTGATAATAGGGTTTCCCAAACGAGGCAGATAACCTGTTTGGGACTTAACCCTGAGGCTCGGAGGATTGCTAGTGGAGGGGAATCCCTGGTTGTGTGGTGAACAGAACCAGTGGCTTAACCACTAGGAATTGCTGTAACTGCAGCAACTACCAGGGCAGCGGAGAAAATTTCCTTTCCTTCTCCCTTTTTTAGATTGGGAAAAAGAAACAACAGACATGGTAGGACTTCCTATTGTCTGATGAGCTGCCCTAAGGTAACAAGGGGGGAGACAACTCCAAAGGGGAGAATCCCCCGGTATAACAGGTAGAGGACCAGAGGGGCTTACCAGTGCAAAAGAGCCACTCTTACAAACCCAATGTTGTAGTAAGAGGGAGGTAAGGCCAAGATGAAAGAGACAGACTATGGAGGAGGTCTCTGACAGGTGAGATGATATATGCCAGTACAGGGAAACAACTGTCTAATGATAGGTGTTACCTCTCTTTCCTCCAAGAGGAAGAGGAAAACCTGTTAAGAATGGGCATGATTATCATAAAGACTCTTAAAGTTAAAGAAAAGATGTCTCATGAAGAGATATCTAGGAAGGTTAGGATAAATTTAGTGCAGATACTGCAAATGAAAAGAAGCAGACTGCTACTCTAACCACCAACCAAGAGGGGCCATGATGATCTATTTGAAACCCTGCGAATGCTGGGTTTCTTGACCCTGTTGAGGTTGTGGATTCTTCAGACCAGGGCGATGTTTCCCCTGTTTGGGAACATCTGTATGATGGGAAGATGATGGATAAAACCTTCTCCCCCCTAGGGGAAGAAAGTTTGGCAGGGCATCTCCTACCTACTGGGAAAGAAGAAGGCGTAGAACAGCCTCTGTAAACAGGAAAGTCAGTGGTTAACTGAGCCACCTGGAATAAAGACTCCTTGTTGAAGAGATTTTCTCCAGTGCAAGGAGTATTTCCCAGTCTTTCTTGTGCCCATTTGTCCAAGTCTGAAGCTTGGAGCCAGGCTTTACGTCGTGCTCCTATAGCTATAGCAGAAATCCTGCTAACAGACTCAAAGGAGTCTAGGGAAGCACGAGTAAGAAACCTAGAGATATTGTGAGCATGACTAACCAGTGAGGAATAGTCCGCACTCTTGGGCTCTTGAAGAAAAGGAGCCAAAAAATGTAAATTGTTTGTGACCTCCTCAAGAGATAAACCCATATAAAAAATATATGAGAGAATTTTTGCTGAAAGCATGGATGCCTGGAAGGTTTGGCTTTGATTGAAGGATAAGGCGGTATACAAAACTGTCTAAATAAATAAATAAAATAAAAATCTAAAGTCTTAGACTCACGACCTGGCGGATAAAAAGAGTGCTTTTTAGTACTCTTCACCCGCCTCATTGCTGATTCTACAACAATGGAATGATGAGGAAGTTGAGTCTTTTGAAATCCTGGAGAGGGGGGCACCTGATATAGAAGATCAGTTGCTCTGGAAGGTGGGGGTACTTTTAAAGGAGCTTCCCACATTCGCAGAAGGAGATCCTGCAAGGAATGATGCAAAGGAAGCATGATGTTCTCCTTTGCTTTGCCAGGAATATAGAGGGATCCTGTATTCCCTTGTGTAGGATCCTGTCCAGAAATAGAAATGGCAAGTGATTTTGCCATATCCAGGAGGAAAGCCTGAAAAGAAGGATCCCCAGCCTTTGGATAGGTTAGATCTGATGAAGAACTAGCGTTAGCACTGAGGGATCTGTCCAAGTTTATAGGAATAGAAGATCCTAAATGGTGCAGTATGGGATCCTTAGAGGATGGTCGCCGGTACTGCAAGAGGTCGGGACCAGCGACAGTCGGTAGCACATCGTCCATGCTAGGGATCGATTCCAAACTCGGTATCAAGGGAAGCGAGCCTGACGAGAGAAATTTAAGGTACCGACAGCAATGGTAATGTGGATACCGGTACCGACTTCGGTACCGTATCCGATACCGGTGGATGAAGTCCAGCCGGTGACAACTCTACCGGTATCGAAGAAACCGAGAGTGCCGTACTTTGATCATCGGAACTGTGCCTTCGGTACCGTCTGGTGTTGGTACCAAGGCGAGTCGGTACCCAGTCCTCGAGACTGGAGATCGATTCCAGACTCGGCATCGAAGGAAGCGAGTCTATCGATGCACATCTGGCGGGTACCGACGTCGGTACCTATATCGGTACCATGATCGATACCGATACTGGAGGGTCGGTCTGCAGCGTATCCAACGGTCCCGTAGGTACCGAGGATGCCAGACTACGATCCTTGGTGAGGAATGTTTCATTCAACACCATTGCCAATGCCGGGGTATCGGTACCGCTCGAAGTGGATGCCACCACCGAGCATGGCTCAGGTATGTTCGGAGAGGGGTGAACCTCAGGAACAACCTGAAACCCCACACGGGCTTTGGAGGCTGAAGTCTCCCACCGGGGTTTTGAAGCCAGTGTGTTCTCGAGGGCAAGGCCAGAGGCATCTCTATGCTGTGCATGAGATCTGCCACTCGAGGACTGGCTAGTCTTAACAGACTGTTTTTGGGTTACCTGATCCTGTGTAGAAGAAGATATGGTCGGTGCCCAGAAATTGGATGGGGACCGCGTGTCGAGGGGAACTCGATGTTGAAAACTTCTTCCCACAAAACTATTGCAGGAGGGACACTCCGGAGGAGAATGGTCAGGACCCAAGCAGGTTAGACACCAATTGTGAGTGTCCAACCTTAAGTTTGTACCACCACAGTTTGTACATTTCTTGGGGATAGTGGCTGGCGGTTCCATGAAGGAAAGTGGAGAGGCCTAGCAGGCCTGAAAACCCGTGAGACACTGAGAAGGAAAAATATTCCTTAAAAAGGAAACATTTTACAAGAAAAGAAAAAAGAAACACCGGCGGTACCGGTGGCGTCGGGGAAGGCAGCCGTGACCACAAGAAAACTAAAAAATAAAAGATAAATTTTCTGCGGTGACAGGAGGACGTCCTGCCGGCTCCGCGGAAAAACGAAAAACTGAGGCGAGGCAGTTGGGAAGGCAGGAAGGCAGCACGCAGGCGTGTTGGGATGCTTCCAAAAGCTTTCTGATTGGACGCTGGGAAGCGTTCCCGTGCAGACTCCATCGGTACCGACGTACCCATATGTGAAGACTCATTCCTGCTTGTTCCTGGAAATACTTTTTTCTGAGATGCAGACGAACATTTGAAGGGCTCCACGGAAAAACGAAGATTGAAGTAAGATGGCTCCCTTGGGTGGGTTGATCTCCCAAAGGTTTTCTTTGAAAGCTGGGGAGAGTTACCACATTGGTTCCATCGGTGACATCACCCATAAGTGAGGGCTGATTCTTGCTTGGCCCCAGAGAACAGATTTTGCGTCTTTGCAAAATCTGTCTTTTTATTAAGCTGTGATTACAACGCATCAGATAAAATGAGCGAAGCGTTGCAAGAGTCATATGATTTTACTAAAAAAAGTTTTGAAATATGTTAATTGCTTTTGTGTTATAAATTAAACAAAAATGTCAATTCCATCAATGTTATTAAACAATACTATTTATGTTATTAATGAAATAAAATCTTTTATTGACATTTTAAATGATTTGGGTGAGGGGGTGCAATAATAAATTTATGGAACCAAGGGTGGCGGCGGACCAAAAAAGTTAAGGAATCACTGCTCTACATTATGTACAGAAAGTTGTCATGAGGCTGGAGCTAGGGAAGAAACAGCCTTGGAAAAAACTCCTGATTTGCATAAATCTCAGAAAAGTCAGAGAACGCAGTTCCAGTGTAGCTCAGCCAGAGGGCGCATGAACAGCTACACAATGCCTGAACCCACGTGCTCAAGTTCTGAGCACCTTAATGATGAGTGTTTTCACCTGTCCTCAAACTCACAGCATGCAAGCTGGAAATCCCTTTATAAGGGAAATCAGATGAGCAGAGAGGGGGAACGGGACGGAGAGCGGTATAGAGAACCGAACAGAGACCAGAAAGGGGGCTCAAGAGACCATGGTGTGCAGCAAGGACGGCAGCAAAGAGCCCAGCACAGAGAGGCACCGAGGAGGGTAGCTGACAGACCAACCGGAAGGGTACCAGCAAGGGTACCAGGATTGGTAACAGGAGAAGGAAGGAGAAAAACGGATACAGACAGAGGCAAGTCTCAGCCCGGGGATAAGGCCCAGAGAAGTAGCCTGCCTGTTAAACGAAGTTCTCCAAGTAAAGACTGGAAATCCACGTCTGGTTTTCCTAGCAGCCTTAATTGTGGAGCAGTGCACAGGACAGAGGATCAACAGGAAAAGCTACAGAGTAAGCTGAATCCTAGGCGTGGCACTCCATGGAAGATAAGGTATGAGAAGCCTTTTATTCTAAAAGGGACTTTCAATGAAGATAGTTTTATGCAAGTAGATACACCTCAATACCAGAGAAGAAGCAAAGTTAACTATTTAAAACCACTTTCCAAAAGGGTTCTAGGGAAGTTATGTGATAAGCCAAGGAACTTCTGTGAGCAATTAGAAGACAATGAAAATACTCTAAACATTGAAGAGGGTAGCGAGCCAGAATCAATGGACTTGGATTACAGCTCCAGTGTTCCCATGCCTCACACAGAACCTATGGAATGTAACTTTTGCTTAAAAGGTAATTGCTTGCCATGCTAATTGTACAGTGAAGAAATGAGTCTGCAAATGGTGAAGCTGATAACCATTCTGTTCTAATTGTGTTCTATTGTTTGGAAAATCCCTTAACCCAGCTAAACAGTCAATTGTACAGCCTACAACATTTAACTGTTTAGTCCATGGTGGAACTTTATTATTGTTTGAGGAAAATATTACCTCCACTTTAAGTTTGTTGTCTCATTTGAACCTAGAGCATTAAGCGGGGAAATAAAGCCTTATTTACCCTCCATTTGGCGTAGTTATTCATTTCAGGGAGCACTACACTACAAGGACCATAATCCTTTCGGTCCTGCAGCTCAAATACTCCCTGATTCAAATTAAATGTCAGCAGATGCCTTTACTCTACTACGCCAGTAGGGGCGCCGGCCGACAAAGTAAACAGTTTGGGCCTGATATTCATCTGGGCAAGCTATGCCCTGCTACAGCGCATAGTCCTGCCCATTCATCACTAACCCTGGATAGTCAATGCTGTGGCAACAGCATTGAATATCTGGGTTTGGCGCACAGGGGAAACGGCCGCAGAGCCTAAACTGGTAGCGGCGATATTGCACTACCCAGTTAGCATCCATGGCTAAAATGAGGAGAGCCAAAAGCTGGCCTTTTTTTTTTTTAGACACGGATCGTTAACCGGGTAGTGGTGCAATATTACCGCTATCAGGTTATTTTTTGTATGTTATTTTATTTATTTAACTTTTTTATATCGCTTTTCACCAGGGCAAAGTGGTGTACATTACAACAAGTTGTTATACATAGAACTTAGAACTTATTTGCAAAGTAGTTAACATATGATATTGATATTAGAAAGAACAGTGAAACTTATATACATTATAATACCTTAGCGGTATAACTTATATACATTGAAGTTCTTAACAGAAGTGGTAAATGCATTGCAATCAGGTCGACTGAATATTATGGGCGGGTGCTGTGGGAGGGGGCGATTATGTAATGTGACCAAAATGGAAATTACACTTACTTGGTAATTGTAGTTCCTTGAGGAACTACAGTTTAGTCCTCCACCACTGGATTGTATACCTCCTCCTGCAGCTTGGAGACTGGGCATGTCAAAATCGTGACATCACTGGATATAGCCTGCTGGTCTCTCCCATCAGCCCCCAGTGAACTACTGACAAAGCATACTCAAAGGAGCAACAAATAAGTAGCTATCATATGAAAATCAACTTGAAACTCAACTGAACGTATAACCTGACGTATTTAACCACTAAACGCCCGCTCCCAAAGGGAGGGAACTTTCCCCCTCTATACCTAGCAAGGACAAGAGAGAAAAGGTAGACAGAAAAAGAGATAGAGGAAGCATAGAGTCAATGAAGACCCAATTAACAGCTCCATTCACCTGTAGTCTTGCACTTCTCCCAACTGAACAGCCACTGTAAACTAATCCATCCCCGGGGGGAATGAGGACTAAACTGTAGTTCCTTTCTTCCTCAACCTTGCCCTTTCAAGGGCCATACTGTAAGCGAGAACTGATCCACCTGAGGCATTCGAAGCGGACGCTGCAGCAACAGATTCTCTGACGCCGGTAACCTCCAGGGATTCCTGTCGAGCAGCTGAATGAGATCGGCGTACCATGGGCGCCATGGCCAGTCCAGAGCCACCAACAATACTTTCCCCTAATGAGCTTCGATGCGCTGCACCACTCGCCCTATGAGCGCTCACTGGGGAATGACAGAGAAGACCTGACGCCGGCCAATGTTGTATCAGGGCGTCGATCCCTTCCAACATCCTCTCTCGCCGTCTGCTGAAGAACCGACCCGTCTTTGCTGACTGAAAGGTCGCCATGAGATCCATTATCGGTGGCCCCCATCGGCGAACTATCTGCACGAACACCTCCGGATGTAACTCCCACTCTCAGGTATCCACGTGGACTCTGCTGAGAAAATCCGCCATCACATTGTCCTTCCCTGCAATGTGTGCCTCTGAAATCTCTGGCAGTCGACGCTCTACCCAAGAGAACAGTGCCTCTGCTTCTTCCTCCATGGCCACACTTCCTGTACCGCCTTGTCGGTTGATGTAGGCCACCATCGCGGAATTGTCGGACAGCACGCGAACCGCGCAACCTGTCACCGCTGCCTCGAACGTCTGCAACGCTCGATAGACCGCTCTCAGTTCTAGCCGATTGACTGACCATTTGCTCTCCTGCACGGTCCACGTGCCCTGCGCGAAAAGGTCTCCGCAATGAGCACCCCATCCCGCAAGACTTACATCCGTCAGCAAGGGCAGCCACTCCGGTAGCTTGAGAGGCATTCCTGTCTCCAGAGATCCGGGAAGCAGCCACCACCGCAGGGACTGCATGACTCGAAGTGGGCAGGGAAGCCATTTGTTCAGTGAGTTGGACTGATGTGACCAACAGCGGAGCAGTGCTCGCTGTAGTGGTCGCATGTGGAATCTGGCCAATGGAACCACCTCCAGAGTCGCCACCATCGTCCCCAGCAAGCGAATATAGTTCCACGCCGTGGGCGCCAGAGCGGATCTGAACTTGGGTACCACCTGTCGAAGCTCCTGCACTCGACGAGACAGTAGAAACACCGCTCCTTTCAGCGTGTCGAACCGTACTCTGAGATATTCAAGATTCTGGGATGGTACCAATCGGCTCTTGGACGAAGTGACCACCCAGCCGAGGCTCTGTAGAAACTTCACCACTTTGTCTGTAACTCGAATGCTCTCGGCCTTCGACTTCGCCTGAATCAACCAATCGTCGAGATAAGGATGAACAAAAACCCCTTCCTTTCGTAACGCCGCTGTTACCACCACCATGATCTTGGTGAAGGTCCGTGGGGCCGTTGCCAGACCGAATGGCAAAGCTTGGAACTGATAATGTCCCCAAGGAAGTGCAAAGCACAGAAACGTTTGATGACTTTCTCTGATCAGAATGTGTAAATACGCTTCCTTGAGATCTAGGGAAGTCAAGTACTTCCCTTGACGCACCGCCACAATGACCGACCTCAAGGTTTCCATTCTGAAATGCGGAACGCGAAGACAGCGATTCACCCCTTTTAGATCCAAAATAGGCCGGAGAGCGCCATCTTTCTTTGGCACCACGAAGTAAATGGAGTACCGCCCCACGCCATAATCCGCCAGAGGAATGGGCACGACCGCTCTCAACTGCAAAAGCTGATCTAACGTACGGCAAATAGCCAGTGTTTTCTGTGGACCTCTGCAGAGAGACATCACAAACGAGTCTAGTACTGGTCTTGCAAACTGCAACGCATAACCCTTGCGGATGATCTCCAACACCCACTGGTCGGATGTTATCTGGGTCCAGGCAGGAAGGAACTCAAGAAGCCGCCCTCCGATTGGTTGGCTTCCCACCGGGACCCGCCTCCTTTCATTGTGACTTACGATTTGTTGCTGCGGAGGCCGCTGTGAATCCTCTATTTGCTCCTCGAAACCCATGAAACCCCTGGGCTCTGGGAGCAAATCTTCCTCTTTGAAAACCCCCCAATCGGGAGGGACGAAATCTGAAATCTCTAAACTGACCCCGAAAGGCCGGTAAAAATTTCCCTTGTTTAGGTCTATCCTCTGGGAGCCTGCCACCCTTGGATTCTCACAATTCCTTAACCAACTTGTCTAGATCCTCTCCAAACAACAACTTTCCTTTAAAGGGAAGCTTACCGAGACGCGACTTAGAGGAGCCATCAGCAGCCCAATTCCTCAACCACAAAGACCTCCGGGCGGCCACCGACGCCATACTATTTGCCAGCGCTCTAATCAAGTCGTAGTGCATATCGGTCAGATACGCCGAATCAGACTCCAGGTGATCTATCTCCCTTAAGCTTTCCTGCTCAAGCTGCGGAGTCTATCGTAAGTGCTGAGACCATCTAAGACATGCTCTTGCCACCCAAGCTCCACAAATGGACAACTGCAAGGATAAAGCATTAGCCTCAAATGATTGTTTCAATAATCCATCCACCTTTCTATCCTGTGCATCCTTTAAGGCCGCACTACCTTCCACTGGCAAAGAAGTCTTCTTTGTGACTGCTAAGACGGCTGCTTCAATCCGTGGGGAACGGAACCTCTCCTTGTCCTTATCAGCCAAGGGATAGAGCCTATTCATGGCCCTCACCCCTCTCAGCCCGGCTTCAGGCTGATCCCACTCCTCCTGGATCATCCGATCTACCACCCAGTTAACGGGAACCACCACCTGAGACTGCCTCACCACCTGAATGAGCGGATCTTCCACTTCATCTTCCTCCATCAGCTGAGCCGTAGCGAGGTTTAGCATCTGCAGGGATTCCGTTATAAGAGACGTCAGGTCCTCCTTCCGGAATACCCGAATAATTTTTGCCTGATCCTCAAGCTCAGGGATTTCTCCTTCCTCAAATTTGTCCACTGCGGTCTCGCGTTCTCCTTCTGCCTCATCTGCGTCATGCCATTCCAAATCCATAGGGGACCAGTCACAAGACCTCGCCCTCTTTGGAGCCCTCGGGGAAACTCCTCTCTGCTCCCCAGCTCTGAGTTGCTGCATAGGCTGCACCAGCGGCAGTGGTTCAGGCACCTTCCCCTGCAGCTGCAAACAGAACACTTGATGCATGATTAGCACAAAATCCAGACAGAAATCCCCCAGCTGCGGCCCAACACCGACCGTAGGCGACGCATTTGAAGGGCCCGCAATGCATTTTTGAGAGGGCCCTGGCGCGACCAGCAGTACCTCTTCCTCGGGCACAGCCAGAGGGCTGCAGGAATCTGAACCCCCGTTATTCTCCATCTGCTGCTCCACGCAGGTAGAGACAGAAGCACAGCCGCGACAGATGCCCGTGTCAGCAAACTGTGCCCCTGTGGGTACCGCAGACCACACACTGTGGCCGTGATGACATTAGCGAACTCCCCACCCACCCACTGCTGTATCCAGGAAGGAAGTCAGGTAGGAGGAGACGCTGTATCGGTTCTGTATTGATAAATACCTATTACTATTACCAATATTTATTTTTTTAATTTTTTTTTCAAAACTGCAGTATTAAACCAAAAGAACTAAACTAGCCACATAAAGAATGTAGGTAACCGAAATTCCATGAAAGACAAGTAAATAAAATTAAGCTGAAACAAAGAAACTTAAAAGCACAAAGAAAAGAAACAGTTTCTCTCCATGTTTCCCCCCCCCCAAGACGCGGGCTGCTGCAGCTTCTGGCACGCGGCACAGAATGTAGGCCTAAAATAGCGCCGATTCTCGTTGGCAAGAATTTGGCGCCAAACAGCCAGACTACGTTGACGCGCCCGCAAGCCTTACCTGCAGCATTTCCGATCAGCCGCCTGCTGATCGCTCCTCACTCAGCGCAGCCCTCAAGGCGCAATGCTACCCGGCTCCGCTGGGAGCTGCTGCCGTGGCGAGGGCTGCTTGCACTGCTGTAGCAGCTCCAAACGCCGTAGGAAAAACCACTTGCCACCGCTTGCACCCAGTCAGAGAGGGGGAGTGCCGGTAGGGCCCGCGGAGCTCTCCCCCGTACAGTCCAGGGGGAGAGATCACAATGGGAGCGGTGATGGATGCAAAAGGAAAGCCCAAAAGAGAGAAGGCTAGGCGGGAGCTTCTTTTCCTTTTTTTGTTAAAGATACAGGCCGTCAATTTAAGGGGGAAACCAAATTACTATAAAGTAAGATAAGATCACCAAAGAAATTAGACTAATTAAAATGGAAGCGATAACCTTGCCAATTTAAACCCAAACCAGGGCAATTTAAAGGACAGAAGCCTAAACCCTAACTATAGTGCTCCTTATCTGTTCCTCAAGTGAGCCCAGCACCTAGGCTCACTAAGTCCTCCTGCTGCATGGAGACTGAACACACTGGGGGCTGATGGGAGAGACCAGCAGGCTATATCCAGTGATGTCACGGTTTTGACATGCCCAGTCTTCAAGCTGCAGGAGGAAGTATACAACCCAGTGGTGGAGGACTAAACTGTAGGAACGATAAGGAAATGTTCATTAAATAGGTGCATTATGAGCAGTTTTCTGAATGTGGATAGGTCTTTTGTTGAGCAGAGGGTGCCAGAGAGGGAGTTTCAGAGGGCTGGCGCGTACAGTTCATACTCTCTGTTCAGGCAAACTGGGTGCTCTTTTTTTTTCTTGTGGTATTTGTAGCATGTATGTGTTGTTTTGCCTCTTTGAACTGCACCAGTAGGTAGCCTCAGGAGGGATTGTAGGTAGTGAGATGATCAGATAGCAGCAGTCTCCGCCACCACTTTGCCCTGGAAAACATAGTTACTCACCTGTAATAGGTGATCTACGGGAACAACAGGAATTTACTCTTCACATATGAGTATCGTCGGTACCGATGGAGCCTGCGCGGGAACACTCCCCAGCGTCCAATTAGAAAGCTTTTCGGAGCATCCCACAGCGCCTGCGTGCTGCCTTCCCGCCTTTCCCAACTGCCTCTCTCCAGTTGAGTTTAAAGCTGAGACAAAGAGAGAGAGAGGGAAAGAGAAAGAGAAAGAGAGAGAGAGATACAACTCCTAGGTGAGGTGGGTGGGTTGTGAAGACTAAATTCCTGCTGTTCCCGGAGATCACCTGTTACAGGTGAGTAACTATGCTATCTCCAGGAACAAGCAGGAATGTAGTCATCACATATGGGGACTCCCTAGCTTTAGATGCCAGGGAGAGACCCCAGAAGTTATGTGTCCCTGAGAAAGGGCTCCACTTCCCTCCATGGATCTCTGGCATCCAACCAGGGATGGTGGGTAGGAGTTGATTAGGTATGGAACAGGTGTTGGAGAACAGTCTGACCAACAAGGCATCCTGGCGGGAATCCTTGTCCAAGCAGTAATGGGCTGTGAAGGTATGAACCGAGGCACAGGTGGCTGCTCGACAGATGTCGTCGATAGACACAGAGTGCAGATGAGCGATTGAAGCTGCCATGGCTCTCACAGTGTGAGCTGTGACATGGCTCTCCAGAGGAAGATTCTTACTCTGATAGGCAAAAAAAATACACTGAGCAATCCAGTTAGACAGTGTTCTCTTGGAGACTGGAAGTCCCAAATGAGAAGGATCAAAAGCAAAGAGTTGAGAGGACTTTCTATGTTGCTGTGTTCTTTTTAAGTAAAAGGCTAAAGCTCTTTTACAGTCCAAAGTATGAAGATTCCCTTCTGCATTTGATGCATGAGGCCTTGGAAAAAACACAGGTAGGTAGACCGCCTGGTTTAGATGAAAAGGCGAGACCACCTTTGGCAAAAAGTGTGGATGAGTCCTAAGGACTACCTTGTCATGATGGAACCTTGTATAAGGTGGATCAGCCAGTAGTGCTTGCAACTCACTGATGCGACATGCTGATGTGATTGCAATGAGAATGATAACCTTCCAAGAAAGGAATTTCAATGAGGTAGTAGCTAAGGGTTCGAAAGGTGGCTTCATGAGCTGACCAAGAACCAGGTTTAAGTCCCATGCCACCGGTGGTGGCCTAATGGGAGGCTTAGTTAGAAGAAGGCCTCTCATAAATCTTGCTATAAGAGGATGGGAGGAAATAGGTTGTCCATTCAGAGGCTTGAAAGAAGCTGCAATAGCACTCAAATAGACTCTTACTGAGTTAGTCTTAAGTCCTGCATTGGATAGATGGAGATACTCCAGTAATGATTCCAGAGGTATCGCAAGGGGGTTAAGACCCTTCTGCGAACACCATATGGTAAACCTTTTCCACTTGAAAGCATAAGAGCGTCTTGTGGAAGGCTTCCTGGAAGCATAAAGTATATCCTTTACTTGCTGAGGGAGGTTAAGATCATGGAGATCTAGGCCTTCAGCAACCAAGCCCTGAGGTGCAGAGACTGGGGATTGGGATGCCATAATGTTCCATCCTCCTGAGACAGGAGATCTGGAGCAGATCCTAACTCCAGAGAGGGAGCTTGAGAGAGATGTAGAAGCAGAGGGTACCACACTTGCCGTGGCCAATGTGGAGCTATGAGGATTATACGGCCTCTGTCTCTCTGAAGCTTGAAGAGGGTTTTGGGAATTAGGGGAATGGGTGGAAAGGCATAAAGGAAGTCTTGACCCCAGTGAAGGAGGAAAGCATACCTGGCCTGAGAGCCCTGAGCCGGAATTCTGGAACAGAACCAGGGAAGTTTAGCATTCAACGGACTTGCAAAGAGGTCTATGTCCGGGGTTCCCCAAATTTGAAAATTCTTGGCCACCTGGTCTGCATGCAGAGACCATTCGTGTGGAAGCACAACTTGACTGAGTCTGTCTGCCCAAGAGTTTTGTATGCCTGGAAGATACACTGCCAGGAGATGAATCTGATGCTCTCTGGCGAGGGCCCATAGTTGCAAAGCTTCGTTGCAAAGTGACAGAGAGCCTGTTTCCCCCTGCTTGTTCACGTAGAACATGGCTACTTGATTGTCCGTATGAATGAGGACTGCCTTGTAGCTCAGTAGGGTGTGGAACACTCGAAGAGCAAGGAAGATTGCTCTGAGCTCTAAGAGACTGATATGTAGATGAGCCTCCTGTGGAGTCCTTGGGTGAAGAGGTCTTGCAGATGAGCTCCCCAACCTATTGGAGAAGCATCTGTTGTGAGAGTTGCTTGGGGTAAAGGTTGTTGAAATGGGGACCCCAGCAACAGATTTTGAGTGGACTGCCACCATTGGAGGGACAAAATAAGGCGATTTGTGTTTGCTATTTTATCTGATAGGCACCCTGATGCCTGGGTCCATTGAGTGGATAAAGTCCACTGGGCTGCTCTCATATGGAGGCGAACATAGGGAACCACATGCACGGTAGATGCCATGTAGCCTAGTAGTTGTAACATCTCTCGAGCAGTGAGATGAGGTTTTAGCACTGCTTGAAAAGCTAACTGCACTATGCGAAGGCAATGGGTCTGAGGAAGATAGGCACTTGCTTTTTTGGTATCCAGCAAAGCTCCTATGAACTCTAAAGACTGAGTGGGAGTTAGACTGGATTTTGGGATGTTTATGACCAGACCCAAATACTGAAGGATACGCATTGTGCAAGATAGAGAAATCCTGGCATCAGGGAAGTGGCTCGAGGTCATAAGAACATAAGATATGCCATACTGGGTCAGACCAAGGTCCATCAAGCCCAGTATTCTGTTTCCAACAGTGGCCAATCTAGGTCATATGTACCTAGCAGTTTCCCCAAGGGACACAGGTTCCACAATGCTTGTATTGGTTCAAGCATTGATATCCTGGGTCTCTTCTTAATAATGGTTTATGGACCTTTCCTCCAGGAACTTGTCCAAACCGAGTAGTTACTCACCTGTAACAGGTGTTCTCCAGGAGCAGCAGGAATCAGTCCTCACATATGGGTGACGTCGGCGCCGACGGAGCCCTCACGGAGCAATTTCCCCAGCTTTCAAAGAAAGCCTTTGGGAATTGCAGCGCGCATGCGTGGTCCCCTTCCCGCCCAAGGGTGCCATCTTGCTCAGTCTGATGACATAGCTAAAAGACAGCAAAAAATTAGCAAAAACGAAATCATATGACTGCAACTCCAAGGGGAGGAGGGAGGGTTGTGAGGACTGATTCCTGCTGCTCCTGGAGAACACCTGTTACAGGTGAGTAACTACTCTTTCTCCAGGACCAAGCAGGAAGTCAGTCCTCACATATGGGACTCCCAAGCTTAAGGCTACCAGAGACTGCAAGCACAAAAATGAGCTCCCTCTAACTCAGCAGTACAGAAGGAAGGAATCTTCTCTGAACACGCCCCCGACCGGTAGCCCAACATCCGGGCCGGAGGGTAGGAGTTGCCTAAACCTCAAAGAGATTATGGAGGACTGCCTGTCCGAAAGCACTGTCCCTGCGGGACTCCCTCTCAAGGCAGTAAAGGGCCGCAAAAGTCTGGCTTGAAGACCAAGTAGCGGCCCGGCAGATGTCTGCCAACGGAACAGAGCGGAGATGAGCCACTGACGCAGCCTTCACCCTAACACGATGAGCCGTGACTCGACCCTCCAACGAGAGGCCGGCTGCCCCATAAGCCCAGGCGATACAGTCAGCAACCCATATGGACAAAGTACGCTTGGAGACAGGTAACCCCCCAACTTATTGGGGTCAAAAGAAACGAAGAGCTGAACAGCCCTTCTATGCTCCCGCGTACGGTCAAGGTAGAAGGATAACGACCTCCTACAGTCCAGGGTATGCAGGACCATCTCAGCCCGGCTGGTGTGCGGCCTGGGAAAGAAGGTCGGAAGAACCACCTCCTGGTTGAGATGAAAAGGAGAAACCACTTTTGGAAGAAACTTAGGGTGAGTCCGCAAGACTACCCGATTCCTGTAGAACCTAGTGTAAGGGGGATCAGACACTAGGGCCTGCAGTTCACTAACACGCCTAGCAGAGGTAAGGGCTACCAAAAACAAGGTTTTCCAGGAAAGAAAACGAAGAGGGCAGGTAGCCATAGGTTCAAAGGGCGGACAGGTAATCCGCTGCAAGACCACATTCAGATCCCATTCAGGGGCTGGTGGGCGCAAAGGAGGCTTAAGGAGGAGGCGGCTTCGGAGAAAGCGAGCCACACCAAAGGGTGGTTGGAAAGAGGCCTGCCGTCCACCGGCGCGTGATGCGCAGAGAGAGCACTGAGGTGGACCCTGACCGAGTTGGACTTAAGGCCAAGATTGGAGAGGTAAAGCAAATATTGCAAGACCACTGCCACCAAGCAGGAGAAGGGATTCTCAGCCTGCTGAGCACACTATATGGAGAACCGACGCCACTTAAGTGCATAGGACTTCCGAGGAGAAGGACGCCTGGAGGCCAAGACGACCTCTTCTACCTCCCGAGGCAGCAGGAGGGGAGCAAGGACTACCCTTTCAGCAGCCAGGCCATCAGATGAAGGGACCGGAGGTTGGGGTGTAGAAGAGTCCCCTGATCCTGTGACAGGAGATCGGGTTGAAACCCCAGAGGAAGAGGAGTGTCCACCGCCAGCTGCAGCAGAAGCGGGAACCAGGGTTGTCTCGGCCACCTGGGAACTACCAGGATCATCGAGGCTCTGTCCCGGAGAACCTTGAAAAGCGTCCGAGACACCAGTGGTATGGGAGGAAAGGCATACAAGAGGCCCGTGGACCACGGAATCAGAAAGTCATCCGCCGCTACCCAGAGAGGATGCGGTTGTCGAGAGCAGAATCTGGGAAGTTGCCGGTTCAGAGGACTGGCAAAAAGATCCATGGTGGGGAGGCCCCACTTGAGAAAAATCCGTTGAACTACCAACGGATCCAGTCTCCACTCGTGTGGTTGGAGGATTCTGCTCTGTCTGCCAGGTAATTTTCCTGACCTGGGAGATAGACAGCCTTGAGGAGGATGCCACGGCCGACGGCCCAAGAGCCCAATTTCTGTGCCTCTTGACAGAGAAGGAAGGAGCCCGTGCCTCCTTGCTTGTTTACGTAGAAAATGGCAACTTGATTGTCCGTCTGGACCAGCACAGACTGGTGAGACGTGAGGTGGGAGAAGGCTCTCAGAGCCAGGCGGATGGCTCTGAGCTCCAGGAAGTTTATCTGCTGAGCAGACTCCCAAGGGGTCCAGAGGCCTTGAGTACATGTCCCTTGGCAATGTGCTCCCCAACCTAGGAGAGAATCATCGGTTGTCAGAACCTGAGAAGGTGGAGGAGATTGAAAATCCACACCTAGCACCAGGTTCGGTAGATGAAGCCACCATCGCAGAGACGAGACCAGGCGGTCGGATATCTGTACTGAGTCCGCCAGGCTCCCCGTGGCCTGATGCCATTGAGTGCGAAGGCACCACAGAGCAGGACGCATGTTCAGGCGGGCATTGGGGGTCACATGGACCGTGGAAGCCATATGGCCGAGCAGTCGCAGAAATTGCCTGGCAGAGACCAGGGAGTTGCTGTGAAAGTGGCTGGCGAGATCCATGAGCCTGTGGGCCCTGTCCAGAGGCAGGAAGGCCAGCGCCTGAAGAGTGTCCAAGCGGGCGCCTATGAATTCGAGATTTTGAGAGGGGAGCAAAGTGGACTTTGCGAAGTTTATGACAAATCCCAAGTGCTGGAGTAGAGACACAGTGCGATGAGTGGCCTGAGTCGCTTCTTGGGAAGACTGGGCTCGGATGAGCCAGTCGTCCAGGTATGGGAACACAAAAAGGCCTTGAAGCCTTAGATAGGCCGCCACCACTGCAAGGCATTTGGTGAACACCCTGGGGGCGGAGGACAGGCCAAAGGGCAGTACCCTGTACTGGTAATGATTTCCTCCCACCACAAACCTGAGATATTGTCTGTGGTCTGGATGAAAAAGGATGTGAGTATACGCATCCTTTAGATCTAAGGAGCATAGCCAGTCTCCCTGCTGGAGGTAGGGCAGCAGGATTCCAAGGGTAAGCATCTTGAACTTTTCCCTCTCCAGGAACTTGTTGAGGTTTCGCAAGTCCAGGATGGGTCTGAGGCCTCCTGTTCTTTTTGGTACCAGAAAGTACCTGAAATAAAAGCCGTGACCTCTCAGGTGGTGGGGCACCGGTTCCACAGCCTGTTCCTGAAGAAGACTTGCTAACTCCTGAAGGAGTAAGTCCCTGTGTAGAGGGAGTCTTGGAGGCTCCCCTGGAAAGTAGGAGGGAGGTACCTGGTGAAAGTGCAGAAGATAGCCTTTTTGAACTATATGAAGCACCCAGGTATCTGATGTGATGGCTGACCACCTGTGGGTAAAGTGGACCAGCCGGCCTCCTGTGCTGAGAGAAACCAGCAGAGGGGAAGAAGCTATGCTGGCGGAGTCAAAAACCCCCACCCTGCTGAGCAGGGGCCGGTGTTGTGGGCTTGGGGGCCTGCTGCCTACGGGACCCATTACCCCGTCCCTTGGCCTGCTGACCCTGTTGGGGAGATGCAGAGGCCTGATAATGAGGGTAGTGTTTATAGGCAGCTGCCTTCCTCGGGTAAAAGGGCTTTTTCCCCGAGCCCTTCTTCTTCTGAGAAGGGGCAGAGGTTTTCCTGGACAGCCGAGTCCGGGTCAGAGTCTCGGTCTCGATCTGTGCAGCCTTTTCAGCCATGGGCTACCCAAAGAGGTTTTCACCTCTGCAGGGGACATCGACCAACTTGTCCTTCACCTATGGCTTGAGGTCGGATGACTGAAGCCAAGCCTGTCGGCGGGCACCGATGCTGGCTCCGGCTACTCGAGCCGATGCTTCGAAGCCATCGTAGTCTGCTCGAGAAATAAACTTCGAGCACTCACGAATACCAGTGGACAAGGCTTGGAACCTCTGCAATGGTTCCTCGGAGAGACCAGCAGAGAACCCGGCAATCTCCTTGGCCAGGTCTCGGAGATACATGCCCATATAGAGCTGGTAGGTCTGGACTCGACAAGCAAGCATAGAGCCCTGGAAGCACTTCCTACCGAGGGCATCCAGGTTCCGGGCCTCCCGGCTGGGAGGCAACGAGGAGTGCATCTTCTGACTCTTGAGTCGATGCATGGCCGATTCCACCACCATGGAATGGTGCGGTAGTTGCGCCTTCTGGAACCCGGGGCTCTTGCGGACTCGATAAATGGAATCGACCCGCTTGCTTAACACCGGCGCCGACGCCGGGCTCTCCCACATGCGGAAGAGAAGTCGCTCCAGCATCGGAGGAACCGGTACAGTAAAGGCCTCCTTTGGGGGGAGAGTCATACTGGAGGGCATCGAGCTCTTCAGTTCAAGGCGCCTCCTCGGGATCCGTGGGGAATGCCAAGGCCTTGGCCATATCCCTCACGAAGTCCAAGAACCGGGTGTCCTCCGGGGGGGGGACCGTCTCCGAGGTTCGGACTCGGGCGAGTCCGATGGGACGCACGGAGTCCGAAAAGTACCGGGTGACTCTTCGTCCTCCGTCTCCCAGTCCGACTCAGCGGAGGAGGAATCGAACAGTTCCGGCAGGGCGGGCACCGATGCCCTCCACCCCGACGCCGAGGCCGGCGTCGACGACCTCGGTCCCGAACGGGAGGCCGAGGGAGACCTCGACCGAGGATCGACTCGAGTTCGCATGGACTCGAGGATTGGTTCGGTCTCCAGGGTCGACTTGGACGTTGACATCCCGGCGGTCGGGGCAGATGCACCGGCAAGGCCAGCGATCAATGCCTGCTGCTGGTCCATGAAGGCAGCGAGACTGCACTCCAAGGCCGTCAACCTGAGTCCAAGCTCAGGAGACCCAGCAGCCCCCGACTCAGGCCCCGACGTCGGCTCCTTCAGAGGCGAGTCCACGAGGACTACAGTACTCACGTGTCCAGGAGACTCCATCTCGAGACGAGGATGTTTCGAAGGCCTCTCCGACTCCGAGGACCCGGGACGGCTATCGGGGCTATGCGACCTGGCCCTCGAGGAACCAGGAGCGTCCACCGACTTCGCCCTCGTGGGTTT
The DNA here is from genome assembly GCA_033557465.1 of Ichthyophis bannanicus. Lineage (NCBI taxonomy): Eukaryota > Metazoa > Chordata > Amphibia > Gymnophiona > Ichthyophiidae > Ichthyophis > Ichthyophis bannanicus. The sequence goes on from CM066035.1 coordinate 519,160,866, forward strand.
CTTCTTCCAATGATGTTCCCGGGCAGGACCCCCGCTCAGAGGAACTCCGACGATGCTCAGGAACGGAGTTCCGGGACGTCGAAGCCTCTGACGAGGTCCGGGCCTGGCCGGACGCGGAGTCAGAGAAGTTTCTTTCTTTTTGATGCTACCGACTCCTCTTGCCACACGGACCACAGATCATCGGGTCATGATCGGGTCCGAGGCAGCGGAGGCAGCAGTCGTGTGTGTCGGTAAGAGACATGAGTTTCTTACAGCGATCACACTTTTTAAACCCGCTGGCAGCCATCGGGGGAAAAAGGGCCCCTGCGAGGTCAAAAGACAGGGCTGCCAAGTGAAAAAGAAAAAATGGCGCGAACGCTAGTCACGAAGGACAAAAACCGAAAAAATAAAGAACGGACTCGATACCGGCGTATCGAGTCCGGGCGGGAAAAGGATCCGGCGTCGAACCGAGAAAAGAATAAGAAATAAAATCAACTTTTTCAGCGGCGATCACAAACAGCGTCTGTAGGGGTCCGTGGAAAAAAGAAGACTGAGCAAGATGGCACCCTTGGGCGGGAAGGGGACCACGCATGCGCGCTGCAATTCCCAAAGGCTTTCTTTGAAAGCTGGGGAAATTGCTCCGCGAGGGCTCCGTCGGCGCCGACGTCACCCATATGTGAGGACTGACTTCCTGCTTGGTCCTGGAGAACTTTTTTAAACCAAGCTACACTAACAGCCTTTTCTACATCCTCCGATAACAAATTCCAGAGTTTGATTACACGTTGAGTGAAAAAATATTTTCTTTTATTAGTCTTAAATAGTTTACCCTGTAGCTTCATTGCATGTCCCCTAGTCTTTCTATATTCTGATAAGGTAAACAATCGATCTACGTTTACCCGTTCCACTCCGTTCATTAATTTATAGACTTCTATCATATCTCCCCTCAGCCGTCTCTTTTCCAGGTTAAAGAGCCCTAACCTTTTTAGCCTTTCTTCATAGGAGTATACTTCCATCCCCTTTACCATTTTGGTGGCTCTTCTCTGAACATTTTCTAAAATCGCTATATCCTTTTTAAGATACGGCGACCAGAATTGCACACAATATTCAAGGTGCAGTCTCCACAATGAGCTTCCCAGCCTGCGAGACTCGAATCCGTGAAGAGAGGAAGCCGCGGGACTCATCCACCAACGCAGAGCCTGCCGGACGTGCAGAGGACAAGGGAGTAGTTTGCTTAGCAAATCGGTCTGATTGGACCAACAACGAAGCAAGGTTCACTGCAACGGCCACATGTGAAACCTGGCCCACGGAACGACCTCCAGCGTCGCTGCCATCGTCCCTAACACTTGAAGGTTCTTCCACACCGCTGGCGCCGACAGCTTCCTGAAGGCCTGCACCAAACTCCGAAGAGCTTTCGCCCTGCGCTCCGTTAGAAATACCGAGCCCCTCCGAGTATCGAAGAGGACCCCCAAATACTCGAGAACCTGAGTCGGAGATAAATGACTTTTGAGCGGATTGACCACCCAGCCTAAGCTCTGTAAGAACGCTACTACCTTCTCCGTGGCCTTCTCGCTTCCTTCTAGGGATTTCGCTCTTATCAGCCAATCGTCGAGGTAAGGATGCACTAGGACTCTATGCCTTCGCAGCGCCACCGCCACAACTACCATGATCTTGGGGAGCCGTCGCTAGTCCGAAGGACAGCGCCTGAAATTGAAACTGTCCCCAAGGCAGGGCGAATCGCAGAAACCTTTGATGCAATGCCCTGATTGGAACATGAAGATAGGCCTCGGAAAGATCGAGAGAGGTGAGATACTCTCCCTGATGAACTGCCACAATGACGGAACGCAGAGTTTCCATGCGAAAATGCGGAACCCTGAGACACCGATTTACGCCCTTGAGGTCCAGGATAGGGTGAAGAGAGCCATCCTTCTTTGGCACCACGAAATAAATAGAGTAACGCCCCAAGCCATATTCCTCGGGCGGCACCGGGACGATGGCTCCCAGCTTTAAAAGCCGGCTTAAGGTCTGTCGAACCTGCAGAGCCTTCTGCGGTCCCCTGCAGGGGGAAAGTACGAACGAGTCCCGCACCAGCTCTGCCAGATTCAGTGCATACCCGTCGCGGATGATCTCCAAGATCCACTGGTCCGACGTTATGTGGGCCCAGGCAGAAAGAAACCCCCTCAGGCGACCCCCGATCGGTTGTCCTTCTGCCGGGACCCGCTGCCATTCATTGGGGCTTCCGAGCGGCTCCCAAGGACGCCACTGCGAATCCTCTACTTGCCCCCGGGAACCCACAAAATCCCTGGGCCCGCGAAACAAATCTCCCTCTTTGGGGACCCGCGAACCGGGGAGAACGAAACCTTCGAAAATCCCGAAACTGCCCCGAAAGGACGCGGAATATTTTCCCTGCTTGGGCTTGTCCTCCAGAAGTCTACCCCCCTTAGACTCCACCAAATCTTTGACCAACTTATCCAGATCTTCACCGAACAACAACTTTCCCTTGCAGGGCAGCTTGCCGAGCCGAGACTTAGAGGACCCGTCGGCCGCCCAATTTTTTAGCCAAAGGGCCCTCCGTGCCGCTACCAGGGAAGACGTACTATTCGACAAGGCTCTGATCAGGTCGTAGTGCACATCTGCTAAATACGCAGATCCGGACTCCAAACGCTGGAGCTCCCGTACTTCGTCGTGCTCCAACGACGTCGACTGTCTCAGGTGTTGGACCCAAGGAAGACAGGCCCTAGCCACCCAACCCCACAGATGGATGCCTGCAACGAAACTGCGTCCACTTCAAAAGGCTGTTTTAACAAACCATCCATCTTTCTATCCTGCGCCTCCTTCAAGGCCTTCAACTGGAATGGTGGTCTTCTTTGTGACCGCCGACACCGCCGCATCAATTTTCAGGGCACGAAACCTGTCCTTATCCTTGTCCGACAAGGGATAGAGCTTATTCATAGTCCGCATCCCCTTTAAGGCTGCCTCTGGATGATCCCACTCGTCCTGAATCATCTGATCGATCACCTTATGAATGGGAAAGACCACCTGAGTTTGGCGCACTGCCTGAATAATGGGGTCTGCCGTATCCTCTTCGCTTACGGGCTGCTCGGACATCAGTCTAAGCGTCTACAGGGCCTCCGAAATAAGGGCCGACAACTCTTCCCTCCGAAAAACCCGAATGATCCGCGCTTGATCCTCAGGCTCCGGAATCTCCCCTTCCTCTAAATCCTCCAAATCAACATCCATGTCAAACTCCTGCTCATCTTCCTCCTGCAACTCCACTTCGGAAGGGGAGTGCTCCAGCGGACGCGGTCTCTTGGGCGCTTTGGACACCAGATTTTCGCGTTCCGCTAGCCCAGACTGTGCAATGGAAGAGGGGGAAGGACCAGGTTCCGGCCAAAGACCTTGCCTCTTTCGACAATACACCTGATGCATGAGCAATACAAAGTCCGGAGAAAACTCTTCTATCGGCACAGCGATCCCAGACACCGAAGGGGCCCCCGGAAGACAAGATGCCCCCATCAGGAACCAGAGCAGCAGGACCGGCCGGCCAAGCCTTCCCCTCTGGTTACGCTAGTAATACCGGCGTAGCTGAAGCCGTAGCGTCCTCCATTTGTTGTTCCACACTGAGGGACACTGAAGCACAGGACCGGCAGATCCCTGTCTCTGACGTTGCGCTCCTACGGGTGCCACAAATGACACACTGAGATCTTGCTGGCATGGACCAAATAGCCTTGTGATCCCCAAAGCCACAAAAGGAAACTCGTTCTCTCCTTTCGTTTGACTTGCTTTTTTTTTTTTTTATTAAGGCACCCTGTAGTGAAACGGACTCTCAAAGAAAACCTGAAGTCCCAGACCCCCAGGGAGTGAAGCTTTATCTTTATCTTTATTCACATTTGATAAACCGCTATTTGTAAAACAATTAAGTGGTGTACAATAAAAAGTATGAATTTAACACTGCAACTCAGGAAAAAGAACGCCAATAATAGATAGGAAAGAAGGAAGCAGGACAGAGTAGTAACACCACATTATTTTCAAATCATAAGACAGACATAGCCTGGCTGGGCTACACAGATAGACGAACTGGGGCAGACAGGTGACAGACTATAATGGAACAAAGACAAAGACAGGGTAGTCAGAGGGGGGCTTCGGGGGGAAGGTCGTATGCTTTCTGAAATAGATGAGTGAGAGAGTCAGTTGGTCCATTAGATGATAAAGGGGTTAAAGGAGCACTAAGAGGCGACAAGGCGATAGCGGAGAGACTGAATGAATTCTTTGCTTCGGTCTTTACTGAGGAAGATGTAGGGATGTTACCCACGACTGAAGTGGTATTTAAAGGTGTGGAAGAATTGAAGGAAATATCGATACATCGGGAAGATGTCCTACAACTATTAGATAAACTGAAGAGTAGCAAATCACCTGGGCCGGATGGTATACATCCAAGGGTGTTGAAAGAACTGAAATTTGAGATTGCAGACCTGCTATCAGTAATCTGTGAACTATCATTAAAATCATCTCTAATACCTGAGGATTGGAGGATCGCCAATGTAACACCAATTTTTAAAAAGGGTTCGAGGGGTGATCCGGGAAACTACAGACCGGTGAGCCTGACATCAGTACCGGGAAAAATGGTAGAAACCATCATAAAGAATAAAATTACTCAGCATATAGATAGTCATGACCTAATGGGAGACAGCCAACATGGCTTTAGACAAGGAAGATCTTGTCTTACTAATCTGTTATGTTTTTTTGAAGGAGTGAATAAACAGGTGGACAAAGGTGAGTCGGTTGATATTGTGTATCTGGACTTTCAGAAAGCCTTTGACAAGGTCCCTCATGAGAGACGTTTGGCAAAACTAAAGAGTCATGGGATAGGAGGCAGTGTACTACTGTGGATCAGGAACTGGTTAAAAGATAGAAAGCAGAGGGTAGGGCTAAATGGCCAATTTTCCCAATGGAGAAAGGTGAATAGTGGTGTACCCCAGGGATCTGTGCTGGGTCCGCTGCTTTTTGACATATTCATAAATGACCTGGAAAGTGGAATAATGAGTGAGGTTATCAAATTTGCTGATGACACAAAACTATTTAAAGTTGTTAAAACCCAGGAGGATTGTGGAAAATTGCAAGAGGATCTTGATAAATTGGAAGACTGGGCATCAAAATGGCAGATAATGTGGAGAAGTGCAAGGTTATGCACCTAGGGAAGAACAACCCAAACTATGGTTACACGATGCAAGGTTCCACATTAGGAACCACCACCCAAGAAAAAGATTTAGGCGTCCTTGTGGATACCATGTTAAAACCCTCGGCCCAGTGTGCAGCGGCGGCCAAGAGAGCAAATAGAATGCTAGGTATGATAAGGAAAGGAATGGAAAATAAAACAAAAAGATATTATAATGCCTCTATATCGTTCCATGGTGAGACCGCACCTTGAATATTGTGTGCAATTCTGGTCGCCATATCTTAAAAAGGATATAGCAATTTTAGAAAAGGTTCAGAGAAGAGCCACCAAAATGGTAAAGGGGATGGAAGGCTACTCCTATGAAGAAAGGCTAAAAAGGTTGGGGCTCTTAACCTGGAAAAGAGACGGCTGAGGGGAGATATGATAGAAGTCTATAAATTAATGAACGGAGTGGAACGGGTAAACGTAGATCGATTGTTTACCTTATCAGAATATAGAAAGACTAGGGGACATGCAATGAAGCTACAGGGTAAACTATTTAAGACTAATAAAAGAAAATATTTTTTCACTCAACGTGTAATCAAACTCTGGAATTTGTTACCGGAGGATGTAGTAAAGGCTGTTAGTGTAGCTGGGTTTAAAAAAGGTTTGGACAAGTTCCTGGAGGAAAGGTCCATAAACCATTATTAAGAAGGGACCCAGGATATCAATGCTTGAACCAATACAAGCATTGTGGAACCTGTGTCCCTTGGGGAAACTGCTAGGTACGTATGACCTAGATTGGCCACTGTTGGAAACAGAATACTGGGCTTGATGGACCTTGGTCTGACCCAGTATGGCATATCTTATGTTCTTATGTTCTTAGGATGGTTCTAACCGAAGAGGAGTTGGTAACATGTTCCACAGGAGGGGTCCGAAGAAGAAAAAAGCAGAATGGCGAGTTTGTTCTAGGTGGGCCTGGGATGGTGAGGGAAGAGATAGGCGGTTGGCATGAATTGAACGGAGTTGACGGTGAGGAAAGTGTAAGGAAATGCAGTCTGCTAAGTAGAGAGGATTACCAGTATGAATGGCACGATGGATCAAGATCAGAAATTTGTAATGGAAACGAAAGCGAAGGGGCAGCCAATGTAGGCGAATGAGGATGGGAGTGATATGGTCAAACCTGCTAGAGAATGTGACTAGGCGTGCTGCTGTATTTTGAATCCGCTGTAATCTTTGAAGCTGATATTTGGGGAGGTTGGCCAGGAAAACATTACGATAGTCCAGCCTACTGATAACCAATGCAAGAACGAGGGTGATAAGTGAACTAGGAGGTAACATAGAACGAACAGCCCGAATCTGTCGAAGGGCGACAAAGGAACGGCGGGAGAGTGACGAAATGTGTGCATGGAAGGAGAGGGAGGGATCCAAAAGGACACCCAGATAACGAAAGGAAGATGTTAAGGGGATGGCAGTTGAGTTAATGGAGGGGGCCAGAGTAGGGTATGGGCCACTCAGTGACACCCACATTGCTGAGGACTTTGCAGGATTGAGGTGTAGAAAGCTTTCCGAGGCAACGTGGGCAAGACAAAGCTCAAGCTGGGAAATATCCGGAGATACAGGTGAGGTATGGTGGAGGAGAACAATGTCGTCCGCATAGATGTATGATGAAATAGAGTATTGCTGTATGATTAAAGGTAGCGGAGAGAGGAAGATGTTAAATAGCAGGGGGGAGAGAACGGAACCCTGCGGGACACCACAGGTAAGAGGGAGAACAGTGGAGGACTGCCCGTTAACGTGCACAGAAAAGGAACGGGTGGAAAGAAAAGAGCGGAACCAGTGCCAGATGATGCCTCGGAGCCCAATATCAGACAACCGTGATAGAAGGGTACGATGATCAATCAGATCAAAGGCAGCTGACAGATCCAGAGACACCAGGAGGGTAACATCACCACGTTCGTGTGCGACATGTAATTTGTTCATCAAAGCAAGAAGAACGGTTTCCGTGCTATGGCCGCTACGGAAACCTGCCTGACGTGGATGGAGTGAATTTGTGGACTCGACATGTGAACTTAATTGATCAAAGGCACAGCGTTCCAGGAGTTTGGCCAGGAAGGGGAGATTGGATACCGGGCGCCAATGCGAGAGAACAGATGGATCCAGAGACGGTTGTTTCAGAAGGGGGCGGAGAACTGCAGACTTCCAAGACATCGGGAAACGGCCAGAGGTAAGACTGGAATTGATAATGGTAGTGATGACCGGTACCAGTTGCAAGGAAGGTTCGGAGAGCCAACGGGAGGGAACAGGGTCCAAGATACAAGTGGTTCTCCTAGACCTAGATAGGAATGTCAATACCTCTGCCGAAAGAACAGGGCGAAAAGATGACCAAATGTGAGTAAAGACATGATCTCCTGAAGTGGGAATAGATGACAAATTTTCAGGAAGGGGGGCAAAGGATGGGACCGAGGGGGGAGGTGAGAGTGGCAGGGGGGGGCGGGCGCAGAGAACGAGGAACGCAAGGTCAATACCTTAGTAGAGAAAAAAGTGGCAAGTGCCTGGGGGTCAGGGGCATGAACAACCCGCGAACCCTGAGGACTAGTAGATGATAGCTTCCGCAAGCTGAAGCTGAAAACCAGAGTAAGAAAAAAACAAAGAAGAAAGAAACAAAGAAAAAAGGGCAAAGAAAGAGCCTCAAAAAGAAAGCAATTTTGCTCACAGAAATGCTGCACGCACCAGAGAACAGTCTTGCCAGCGTGTTACAAAAGCCGCTGAGGAAACCGCATGTCTAAAACGGCCACGGTTTCCCTCAGCGTTTTGGCGCGCTTCACAAAAGGCCCCGAATCAACTCAGATGAGAGCAAACTCGTGCCCCTGGGCTGCCCCGCTCTCCCCCGGACTGTACCTGAGTGAAACAGCTGTCGTTTTGAATTCCCGAGCTCCGATCACCGAAAAGGGAGCTCTGTGCAGCCTGCTGCCTTAGCATAGAAACAGCCCCGGAGCTGATGCCTGCCGCTCTGTCAGTCAGCGGGCTGTCAGGGGAGTGAATAAGGAGCTCTACCCCGTCCAATCTAGGGGTAAGAGATCTTGGAAAGCAAAAAGCAGCCAGAGAAATACAGGGGACAGAACAGCCCATGGATATACACTGCTATTGTGCAGTATCCTTTTGTTTTGTTTTGTTTTTATTGTTTTTTTAGAGCCACAGTACCCGGATTAAGGCCAATCAAATTAAACTAAATAAATCAAATGTAAAATCAATCTGAAACAAATTTAAACCAAATAGCCTGCTCCTTATTAGTTCCTCCAGTGAGCCCAGCACCTAGGCTCACTAGGTCCTCCTGCTGCATGAAGACTGGACACTCTGGGGCTGATGGGGATTTCCAGCTAGCTACATCCAGTGAGAAGAAGAATTTGATTGGTCCAGTCTCCAAGCTGCAAGAGGAGGTGCACTACCCAGAGGTGGAGGACTAAACTGGCGGAACGATAAGGAACTGGGCTGTAAACCGTGTAAATGCTTTTCAAATATCGGGTCCTTTATTACTAAGTAAGCCAGCTCTATCATTCACTGTCCTTTCCTGCAAAAGTTCAAGGGAAGATTTGTAATTTTCCTTTACCAATCTGAAAATATTCCAAAAGCTGACAAAGTCAAATCCCAACCTTCCCTTAAGTTACTGAAGAGAGTAAATATAACTTTTTAACTATTAAGTTCTTTCACATTCCACTACTGAATACAAAACCATTCCAAGCTGGAAATAAATACTCCTTGCTAATACAATTTTAATAATACAAGACCTATCATTTTCTAACTGCAAACACACTTGAAAAATAGGATTGATGAAACACTGCTGCACTTATTCGGAAGTTTACAATACAGTAAATGTTGAATTTTTATTTTTGGAAAATTAAGTTTGGTTAACTCCTTATCCAATTCTGAGATGCAAAATGGTGACATTTTACTTACCAATTAATGTCCTTTCCTTGAGTCTTTCTAGACCAGTCCAGACAAGTGGGTTGTGTTTCCCTACCAGAAGATTAGTGGAGACAAAGAACCAATGAAATGCCCAGGTTTCAATGACATCACTCTCATGCCTCTATTAGCCTCAGCCACCAGTTCCTTCAGTATTCATCCCAAAGCATATGGGAGATACATAGCGGAGCCTCAGCCAACCTCAAATGTGGGCAACAATGAGCAATCAACAGTAGAGAACTATGTACAGCAAAGAATAAACAGAAGTTTGTCAGTAGAAGATAAACCTGCAGAGTCAAGTATAAAAATCATAGTGGACCCAAGGGTACTACAGCAGCAGAAAAGCGTAGTTACTCACCTGTAAAAGGTGCTCTCCAGGGACAGCAGGAATCAGTCCTCACATATGGATGATGTCGGCGCCAATGGAGCTCTAGTGCGCAGCCAATCCCCAGCTTTCAGAGAAAGCCTTTGGAAGTTGCCATCACGCATGCATGGTCCCCTTCCCGCCCAAGGGTACCATCTTGCTTAGTCAAATGACATAGCTAAAAAGATGGCAAAGAGAACAAAATATAATAATAATAATAGGACTGCAACTCCAAGGGGAGGAAAGAGGGTCATGAGGACAGATTCCTGCTGTCCCGGGAGAACACCTGTTACAGGTGAGTAACTACGACTTCTCCAGGAACAAGCAGGAAGTCAGTCCTCACATATGGGACTCCCCAACTATAGGCTACCGAGAACCCATAGCTAAAAAAGGCTCCCTCTATGAGAGCCGCAAGCAGCCGCAATAGCAATGCCAAATAAGGAAATAGCACTCTGGTAGCCTGAACACAGAAGGGTCGGAGGTCAGGAGTTGCCTAGACCTTGAAAAGGTTACGGAGTACAGCCTGGCCTAAGGCACTGTCCCATCGGGACTCCCTGTCCAGGCAATACTGGGTTGTGAAAGTCTGACTCGAAGACCAGGCGACAGCCCGGCATATGTCTGCCAAAGGAACAGAGCACAAATGAGCCACTGATGCCGCCATGGCCCTGACCCTATGGGCCGTAACACGATCCTCCATCGGAAGCTCGGCTGCCTTGTATGCACAGGCAATATAGTCTGCCACTCAGGTGGACAGAGTATGCTTTGATACTGTTACCCCCAGCTTACTGGGGTCGTAAGATATGAAAAGCTGAGAAGCCTTCCGATGCGGTTGTGTACGCTGGATATAGAAGGCATAAGAACATAAGATATGCCATACTGGGTAAGACCAAGGTCCATTAAGCCCAGTATCCTGTTTCCAACAGTGGCCAATCTAGGTCATACGTAGCTAGCAGTTTCCCCAAAAGACACAGGTTCCACAATGCTTGTACTGGGTCAAGCATTGATATCCTGGGTCCCTTCTTAATAATGGTTTATGGACCTTTCCTCCAGGAACTTGTCCAAACCTTTTTTAAACCCAGCTACACTAACAGCCTTTACTACATCCTCCGGTAACAAATTCCAGAGTTTGATTACACCTTAAGTGAAAAAATATTTTCTTTTATTAGTCTTAAATAGTTTAAACTGTAGCTTCATTGCATGTCCCCTAGTCTTTCTATATTCTGATAAGGTAAACAATCGATCTACGTTTACCCGTTCCACTCCGTTCATTAATTTATAGACTTCTATCATATCTCCCCTCAGCCGTCTCTTTTCCAGGTTAAAGAGCCCTAACCTTTTCAGCCTATCTTCATAGGAGTATCCCTTCCATCCCCTTTACCATTTTGGTGGCTCTTTTCTGAACCTTTTCTAATAACGCTATATCCTTTTTAAGATACGGAGACCAGAATTGCACACAATATTCAAGGTGCGGTCTCACCATGGAACGATATAGAGGCATTATAATATATTTTGTTTTATTTTCCATTCCTTTCCTTATGATACCTAGCATTCTATTTGCTCTCTTGGCCGCCGCTGCACACTGGGCCGAGGGTTTTAACATGTTATCCACAATGACACCTAAATCTTTTTCCTGGGTGGTGGTTTCTAATGTGGAACCTTGCATCGTGTAACCATAGTTTGGGTTGTTCTTCCCTAGGTGCATAACTTTGCACTTGCCAACATTAAATTTCATCTGCCATTTTTATGCCCAGTCTTCCAATTTATCAAGATCCTCTTGCAATTTTCCACAATCCTCTTTGGTTTTAACAACTTTAAATAGTTTTGTGTCATCTGCAAATTTGATAACCTCACTCGTTATTCCCTTTTCCAGGCCATTTATGAATATATATGTCAAAAAGCAGCAGACCCAGCACAGATCCCTGGGGTACACCACTAGTCACCTTTCTCCATTGAGAAAATTGGCCATTTAGCCCTACGCTCTGCTTTCTATCTTTTAACCAGTTCCTGATCCACAATAGTACACACTGCCTCCTATCCCATGACTCTTTATTTTTGCCAAAAGTCTCTGATGAGGGACCTTGTCAAAGGCTTTCTGAAAGTCCAGATACACTATATCAACTGACTCACCTTTGTCCATCTGTTTATTCACACCTTCAAAAAAACATAACAGATTAGTAAGACAAGATCTTCCTTGTCTAAAGCCATGTTGGCTGTCTCCCATTAGGTCATGACTATCTACATGCTGAGTAATTTTATTCTTTATGATGGTTTCTACCATTTTTCCCGGTACTGACGTCAGGCTCACCGGTCTGTAGTTTCCTGGATCACCCCTGGAAACCTTTTTAAAAACTGGCGTTACATTGGTGATCCTCCAATCTTCAGGTATTACAGATGATTTTAATGAAAATTCACAGATTACTAATAGCAGGTCTGCAATCTCATATTTCAGTTCTTTCAACACCCTTAGATGTATACCATCTGGCCCAGGTGATCTGCTACTCTTCAGTTTATCTAATAATTGTAATGGGAGGAGTGGTCTAGTGGTTAGGACAAGGTACTTCAGGCCGGAGGGCCAGGAGTTCAAGTCCCACCTGGGGACAGCAATCTCAGGCCGGAGGGACTGGGATTTCTAGTCCTATAGGCACTCCTTGTGGTCTTGGGCAAGCCACTTAACCCTCCATTGCCCATGTTCCCTGTAAGTATTAGCGTATGTGTCTCATATCCCCTCGTGTTAAATGTATCCCCCAATTGACCGCTTTGACCTGGTGAAAAGCGGGATATAAATACAGCTAGCTAAATAAATAAATACATCTTCCCAATGTATCGATGTTTCCTTCAATTCTTCCGCACCTTTAAATACCACTTCAGTCATGGGTAACATCCCTACATCTTCCTCAGTAAAGACCGAAGCAAAGAATTCATTCAGTCTCTCCGCTATCGCCTTGTCGCCTCTTAGTGCCCCAACAGTAAGGATTTGAGGTTTTATTTTATTATATTAAATTGCTAGCTCTCTGACTGGGAGCTCTTAAAAGGGTTTTTTGTATATTTTTAAAGCAAGGTTACTTTCTTTTTGGTGCTTTAGTGGAACTTTTCTTGAGCACAGTAGGTTGCTGAACTCTAGTAACCTCCTCAGCTTTGGGAACTGCTAACACCTAATCAGGAGTTAGTGGGCCTGATTACCCGAGAGCAGCTGAGGCCTGCATAAAAGGCTCCAGTGCCCTGCCCTGTTGAGGCTTTCCTAACAGGGGCTCTACAGATCAACCAACAGTAAGGATTTGAGGGTTTATTTTATTATATTAAATTGCTAGCTCTCTGACTGGGAGCTCTTAAAAGGGTTTTTTAAATATTTTTAAAGCAAAGTTACTTTCTTTTTGGTGCTTTAGTGGAACCTTCCTTGAGCATAGTAGGTTGCTGAACTCTAGTAACCTCCTCAGTTTTGGAAACTGCTAACACCTAATCAGGTGTTAGTTCCCTCCCTACACACCTCGACTCCCACCCACCCCTAGTGAGCAGTCTTGCTTTATAGGGCACCTCCCCATTTAACAAATCACAGAGAATTGGACCAGCACATTTTGAATATAATTAAAGAGATTTAACTGTTTTTTCTCTGAAAGGACAGCTGGGAAACCGGCTGGTACTTGGTAGATCTGTCTCTTTTGCTTTAACAGATACCTAAGCTCCATGAACAAAACAATGGCTGGGAAAAATCATATCGCTAAAGCTGTTGCCCCCATTACAGCTTCTGCCTTGGTCCAGACAGAGGACCTAATGCAAGTTGAAGGACTGGTTCCATGTGCAGGGTGCCTGCATGCTGAAGCTCTGAAGAAACAAGTGGAGGAACTCAGAGAGGATGTGGCGAGGCTGAGGAGCATTCACAACAGTGAGAAGTACATTGATGAGATGCTACTTGCAGTAACCAAGCTCTCCAGCAGATGAGAAGATGGGTTCCAACAGAATGTCGATGCTTGGACACAAGTCACCAGGGCCTGCAAAATCACCAATCCAACTTCTCCAGCCCTTGAATTGAAGAACCATTATGCAGCCCTGGAAGTGGAGAAGGTGAAAGCAGCCCTGGAAAGGGAAGAACCAGAGTTCAAGTACCCCAAAGTTGCAGAATCAGTGACCAGAAGGAAACGAAGGGTAGTGGTGGTTGTAGACTCTCTTCTGAGGGTTACTGAGGCGTCCATCTGCCGACCAGACTTGATGTCCAGAGAGGTATGCTGTCTGCCTGGTGCCAAAATCCAAGATGTTACGGAGAGTTTGCCGAGACTCATCAAGCCCACTGACTATTACCCAATGTAGATAATCCATGTTGGAACAGTGGGAGGAGTGGCCTAGTGGTTAGGACAAGGTACTTCAGGCCGGAGGGCCGGGGGTTCAAGTCCCACCTGGGGACAGCAATCTCAGGCCGGAGGGACTGGGATTTCTAGTCCTATAGGTACTCCTTGTGGTCTTGGGCAAGCCACTTAACCCACCATTGCCCATGTTCCCTGTAAGTATTAGCGTATGTGTGTCATATCCCCTTGTGTTAAATGTATCTCCCAATTGACCGCTTTGACCTGGTGAAAAGTGGGATATAAATACAGCTAAATAAATAAATAAAGCTAAATAAAACAAATGATACTGCCAGGTATACCTCAGAATGTATCAAAAGTGACTTCATGGCTCTGGGACAGAGGGTGAAGCATTTAGGTAAACAGGTGGTGTTCTCTTCAATCCTCCCTGTCGAGGGTAAAGGCCAAGGCAGAGAGGCTCGCATCCTGGAGATGAATGCATGGCTGCGTGGATGGTGTCATCGAGAGCGTTTTGGTTTCCTAGACCATGGGATGCTGTTCCAAGGGTTGCAGAGCAGAGATGGCATCCATCTGTCCAAGAAAGGTCAAAGCGTCTTTGGTAGTAGACTGGCTAATCTAATGAAGAGGGCTTTAAACTAGATTCGTTGGGGATGGGTGAAGAAAGCCCCCAGGTAGGTGATACATTAAATACCTTTATGGAAATGGGTAACAGGGGTAACCCTATGGAAAGCAGTGTGTATAAATGCACAAAGCATGGGAAATAAGATCCCTGATGTTGAGGCTTTGGTGGGAGTGGCTGACTTGGATTTAGTGGCAGTTACAGAAACATGGTTCACAGAAACCATGATTGGGATGTAACTATACCTGGCTATACTTTATTCAGAAAGGACAGGGTAGGAAGAAGGGGAGGAGGAATGGCACAATATGTAAAAACTACTATTAAAGCTTTGGAATTACAGAGCTTAAAAGGAAGAGAGGAGGCATTGTGGGTTAAACTAGAAAGAGGGAAAGAGAAATCTATTTGCAATGGTGTGATATACAGACCTTCCTCACAAGAGGAAGAGGTGGATAGAGAGTTAATTGAAGACATACGCAGCATTGCTAGGAAAGGGGAAGTGCTACTGATAGGAGATTTCAATATGCCAGATGTTGATTGGCACATTCCTGCTGCAGTATCATCTAGAAGTAAGGAGATCCTGGATTCTCTACAGGGAGAACTATTCAGGCAATTGGTAACAGACCCCACACGTGAAGGGGGCCATACTGGACTTGGTGCTTACCAATGGTGAACGTGTTTCTGATATTGTAGTGGGAGATCATTTTGCATCCAGTGATCACCAGATGGTGTGGTTCAGTATTAGGACTAGGGCTGTTAGAATCCATTCAAAGGTGAGGATCTTAGACTTTAGGAAGACTAACTTTGCGAAGATGGGCCAATACCTCAGGGAGTCGTTAGTGGGATGGGAACAGCGGGGGGATGTAGAAAAACAGTGGGCAAAACTGAAAGGGGATATTTTTAAGGGCAACCAACCTTTTTGTTAAAATGGTAAATAAAGGTAAAAGGAAAAGGAGACCGCTATGGTTTTCGAAAGAAGTAGCTGAAAAAGTGAAGAAAAAGAGGGAGGTCTTCATAAAATATAAGAGATCACAGAGAGAGCAAGACAGGCATCTGTATTTGGAAAAACTTAGAGAAGCTAGCAAAGTAGTCAAGAAGGCAAATATTCAAAAGGAGGAGGAAATAGCCAATGCAATAAAATGGGGGGATAAGACATTTTTCAGATATATTAGTGAGAAGAGGAAGGGCAAAAGTGGTATTGTCAGACTCAAGGGTGCAGGGGAGGAATATGTAGAAGCTGATAAGGATATAGCGGAATTGCTTAACAAATATTTTTGTTCTGTGTTCATAGATGAAGAACCATGAGCAGGACCTCAGAAAACACCCACAAATAGGAACAGAAGCGAGGGACATCTTGAACAATTTTCAGAAGACTGTGTTCGTGAGAAACTAGCTCAACTTAAAGTAGACAAAGCGATGGGACCGGATGGGATACACCCTAGAATACTGAGGGAACTAGGGGACGTTCTAGCAGCTCCACTGACTGACCTTTTCAATGCCTCGTCGGAGTCGGGAGTGGTGCCAAAGGACTGGAGAGAAGCTCATGTGGTGCCTTTACACAAAAGCGGAAGTAAGGATGTGGTTGAAAACTACATGCCAGTTAGTTTAACTTCTGTGGTGAGTAAATTATTGGAAACGCTGCTGAAACAGAAAATAGTGAGGTTTCTGAAGTCCAGCGGATTACAGGATCCGAGGCAGCATGGATTCACCAGAGGCAGGTCTTGTCAGACAAATCTGATTGATTTCTTTGACTGGGTGACCAGGGAGTTGGACCGAGGGAGAGCCCTAGATGTGGTGTATTTAGATTTCAGTAAAGCCTTTGACACTGTTCCTCACAGGCGACTTATAAACAAACTGAGCACCCTTGGGATGGACCCTAAAGTTACTGCATGGGTTAGAAATTGGTTGGGTGGGAGGCGACAAAGAGTACAAATAAATGGAGCTCACTCTGAGGAGAAGGATGTTACCAGTGGTGTGCCCCAGGGATCTGTCCTTGGTCCGATTCTTTTTAACATCTTTGTTAGTGATATAGCGGAAGGGCTGTCGGGTAAGGTTTGCCTCTTTGCGGATGATACCAAAATCTGCAATAGAGTAGACACCCAGGAAGGTGTAGATAACATGAGGAGGGATCTAGCTAAGCTTGAAGAATGGTCTAGAATTTGGCTGCTGGGATTTAATGTTAAAAAATGTAAGGTCATGCATTTGGGCTGCAGCAATCCAAGGGAGCAATATAGTATAGGGGGGTGAAGTACTTTTGTCCACTAAAGAAGAGCGGGATCTAGGCGTGGTTGTGTCTGATGATCTTAAAGTAGTTAAAAAGGTAGAAAAGGCGACGGCAAAAGCTAGAAGGATGCTTGGGTGCATACGGAAAGGAATGGCTAACAGAAAAAAGGTGATAATGCCTCTGTATAGGTCTTTGGGCAACCTCATTTGGAGTATAGTGTGCAATTCTGGAGACGGCACCTTCAAAAGGATGTGAACAGGATGGAGTCGGTGCAGAGGGTGGCTACTAAAATGATTAGTGGTCTTCATTATAAATCATATGAGGACAGACTGAAGGATCTTAATATGTACACCTTAGAGGAAAGGTGGTATAGAGGTGATATGATTGAGATGTTTAAATACCTCCGTGACATAAATGTTCAGGGAGAGAGCCTCTTTCAATTGAAAGCAAGTTCTGCTACGAGGGAACATGGGATGAGGGTGAAGGGAGATAGATTCAGGAGTGATATGCGGAAATATTTCTTTACGCATATCACTCCTGAATGATATGCGGAAAGAAATATTGATATGCGGAAAGAGTAGTGGATCCGTGGAATAGTCTCCCAGTGGAGGTGGTAGAGATGAGGACAGTAACTGAATTAAAAAAAGAACGGGACAAACACAGAGAATCTCTAAATGTAAAAAGGGGACTGCTGTAGTTGTTGATATGGAAGGACAGACTAGATAGGCCATGTGGTCTTTTTCTGTCATCATATTTCTATGTTTCTTTAACCCTTCTATCATCTAATGGACCAACTAAGTCTCTCACAGAATCTTTGCTACAAATTTACTTGAAAAACTGTTTATTTCGCTTTTTTGCTTCCGCAGCAAGCTTCTTCTCAAATTCTCCCTTTGCCTGCCTTATCAATGCCTTGCATTTGACTTGCCAGTGCTTGTGCTGTTTCCAGGTTTCGTCGTTTGGCTCTTTTTTTCCATTTCCTGAAAGATGCTTTTTTGGCAACAGCAGCCTCTCTGACATCACCTTTAAACCATGCTGGCAGTTTTTTGGACTTCCTTCCACTTTTCTTAAAGAGTGGAATACAGCTGGTCTGGGCTTCCAAGACAGTATTTTTCAACACCACCCGAGCTTGATATAAATCTTTAACCTTTGCAACTGCTCCTTTTAGTTTTTTCTTAACTATTTTCCTCATTTTATCATAGTCTCCCTTTCGAAAGTTAAAAGGTAGTACTATGGATTTCCTTACTATCACTCCTCCACTAATTAAACCAAATACGATCATACTATGATCACTATTGCCAAGTGGCTCCAACACCCTTATCTCTTGCACTAGATCTGGTGTTCCACTAAGGACTAGGTCTAATATGGCTTCCCCTCTGATCGATTCATGAACCAGCTGCTCCAAGAAGCAGTCATTTATTTCATCTAGGAACTTTATCTCCCTAGCATGTCCTGACGTGACATTGACCCAGTCGATACCAGGGTAATTGAAATAATCCATTATTATTACTGCTCTGTAACTTTTGTTAGCTTCCCTGATTTTTTTGAGCATTTCATCATCCATTTGTTCATTCTGGCCAGGCGGTCGATAGTACACCCCCACGGCCATCGCCTTCCCCTTTTTACATGGAATTTCAATCCATAGAGATTCTACAGCAAATTTTGTTTCCTGCACAACTTTAATCCTTTCTGACTCAATACCCTCTCTAACATAGAGCGCAACCCCTCCACCAATTTCATCAGCTCTATCATTTCGATATAGTTTGTACCCAGGTATCACAGTGTCCCACTGGTTGTCCTCCTTCCACCATGTCTCTGATATTCCAATCATATCTAACCTCTCATTTAGTGCTATATATTCTAACTCACCCATCTTATTGATTAGAATTCAAGCATTTGCATACAAGCATTTTAGAGACTATTTTATTCATATTAATCTGGCTATTGGTAGACATGGGTAATTTGGGATCTTTAAGCTCTGTCTGCTCCATACTCGAGGGCATTAGGGCTACTTTACTCTTTTTTGGAACCTCTCTGCTTTTGTTAGTATCCTTCAAGGATACAATCTTCTGAACCATGCGCTCTTGGTTGACTGTCGGCTTTCCCCTATTATCTAGTTTAAAAGCTGCTCTATCTCCTTTTTAAAGGTTAATGCCAGCAGCCTGGCTCCATCCCGGTTAAGGTGAAGCCCATCCCTTCAGAAGAGCCCCTCCTTTCCCCAGAATGTTCCCCAGTTCCTAACAAATCCAAAACCCTCATCTCTGCACCATCGTCTCATCCACGCATTGAGACTCCGGAGCTCTGCCTGCCTTTTGGATCCTGCACGTGGAACGGGAAGCATTTCGGAGAACGCTACCCTGGAAGACCTGGATTTCAACTTCCTACCTAAAAGCCTAAATTTAGCCTCCAGAGCCTCCCTACCACATTTTCCTATGTCATTGGTACCGACATATACCAAGACAGCAGACTCCTCCCCAGCACTATCTAAGACCTTATCTAGGTGGTGCGTGAGGTCCGCTACCTTCACACCAGGCAGGCATGTTACCAGGCGATCCTCATGTCCACCAGCCACCCAGCTGTCGACATGCCTAATGATCAAATCACCAACTATAACGGCTGTCCTAACCCTTCCCTCATGGGCACATGGCCCTGGAGAAACTTCCTCAGTGTGAGAGGGTTTTACATCACCTGGAGGACAGGTCCTAATTACAGGATCACTTACTGCCACACCAGGGTGATGCTCTCCTGTCACGTGACCTCTCTCCTCCATGGCAACAGGGATGCTGCCAGACTGGAGGTGGGACTTAAGGACTATATCCCTGTAGGTCTCGTCTATGTACCTCTCTGTCTTTCTTATGTTTTTCAAGTCTGCTACTCTAGCCTCTAGAGAATGGACTCATTCCGAGAGCAAGGAGCTCCTTGTACCTAGTGCACACGTAAGACCTCTCACCAACTGGGAGAAAATCATACATGTGACACTCAATGCAAAAGACTGGAAAGCCCCCATCTCGCTGCTAACGCCCTCTTACAGTCCAGGGTATGCAGGACCGACTCTGTCCGTCTGGCATGCGGCCTGTGAAAAAAGATAGGCAGAACCGCCTCTTGGTTGAGGTGGAACGAAGAGACCACTTTCGTAAGGAACTTGGGTTGCATGCGAAGCACCACCCGGTTCCTATATTACCTGGTGTAGGGTCTTTCCGACACTAGGGCCTGGAGCTCACTCACCCGCCGAGTGGACGTGAGTGCCACCTTCCATAAGAGATAGCGTAGATGGCAGGTAGCCATTGGTTCAAAGGGCCGCCTAGTAAGCTGCCCTAACACCACATTCAGATCCCACGTGGTTGCCGGGGGGGCAGACCAGCGGTTTCAAGAGAAGTAAGCCTCTCAGAAACCGAGAGACCAAGGGGTGAGTGGAGAGAGGCTTTTCATCCACTGAAAAGTGGTGCGCCGCAAGGGCACTGAAGTGCACCCTGACTGAGTTGGACTTGAGGCCCAGAAGAGAGAGGTGGAGAAGGTATTGCAGAACCACCCCTACCGGGCAAGAGAAAGGATCTATCTCCCGCTCCTTGCACCACAACGCAAACCTGTGCCACTTCAAAGCGTACGTCCGTCTAGTCGACGGCCTCCGCGAGGCCAGCAAGACCTCTTCAATATTCTTTGGAAGGAGGAGCGGAGCGAGAATTACCCTTTCAGCAGCCATGCCATCAAGCTGAGGGAGCTGAGATTTGGGTGCAGAAGAGAGCCCCCCCTCCTGAGACAGGAGATGTGGGGAGGACCCCAAGGGAATTGGGGCCTCCTCCGCTAGCTGCAATAGAAGCGGGAACCAGGGTTGCCTGGGCCACCGTGGAGCAATGAGGATGACCGAGGCTCTGTGCTGGAGAATCTTGAACAGTGTCTTGGCTACCAGAGGTGTCAGGAGGAGCGCATACAGAAGGTCCCCGGACCATGATATCAGAAACGCATCGGCAGCCACCTTCTGCGGGTGGGGTCACCTGGGGCAGAAATGGGGCAACTGGTGATTGTCCGGACTTGCAAACAAGTCCATCACCGGCAATGTTCCCTCTAATTTTCTGTAGGCTGTGTGTGCATAAACTATTAGCTGTGCAGCTTTTGAAGGAAGGTTAAATTTTTGTGCGCCACATAACGACACTCGGAGTTATATACTTTAAAATTTTACTACACGTCAGAATACAATATGTACACCACATTGATTGCACTAGAAAATACTGTAGAACTTGTGAAAACCGTAAATACACAACAACTTTTAAATTTTAAGACGTCTGTGTTGTTTTCTATCAGAATCAGAACTGTAATTTTTGTGCGCTTGTTGTAAAGTATGTGCGCTCGCTCAGCGAGGTGTGTGCGCGCGCACATGCGCACAGCTTAAAGGGAACAGTGATCACTGGCTGCCCCCAGGTCTGGAAGAGCCAACTGGCTACCCCGCGGTCCAGCTGCCATTTGTGGGGTTGAAGAACCCTGCTGAGTCTGTCGGCTAGCCAGTTGTCCTGGCCCAGCAGGTAGACTGCTTGGAGACGAATGCCATGCCGGGCTGCAAAGGATCATAGGTCCAAGGTTTCCTGACATAAGGGACAGGACCCCATACCACCCTGTTTGTTCAAATAGAATATGGCCACCTGGTTGTCTTTCTGCATTAAGAAAGGTTCATGGGCCAGGAGCTGCATGAAAACCTCTAGGGCTAGGCGGATGGCACGGAGTTCCAAGAAATTGATTTGGTGGGTCCTTTCGCTCGGGGACCATAGTCCCTGAGTACGGAAACCTTGACAATGGGCCCCCCAGCCCAGCAGGGATGCATCTGTGGTCAGGATCCTCATGTGCAGAGGGTCCTGGAAAGGCATTCCCACCTCCAAGTGATGCGGTTGGAGCTACCAGGCCAGAGACCATACCAGACGTTTAGATACCTTGACCCTGTCCCGGAGGTGCTCTGTGGCCTGAGACCACTGGCCTCTGAGACACCATTGAGCGGTTCGCATGTGGAGGCGGGCATTCGGGGTCACATGGACTGTGAAAGCCATGTGCCCAAGAAGGCGCAGGAAATGTCTTGCTGACACTGCAGACCTCCAATTTACTTGTCCTGCCAGAGCCATAAGCCTGCCTGCCCTGTCCGCAGGCAGATAGGCCTTTGCCTGAAGGGTGTTGAGTATGGCCCCAATGAACTCTAGCTGCTGAGTCGGAGTGAGGCTGGACTTGGGGTAGTTGATCACGAACCCTAGGTGTTGCACCACCTGGATGTGCGAGTTGTGGCCTGGTGGACCTCGGCGGGTGATGCACCTCTGATGAGGCAATCGTCGAGATAGGGGAATACAAAGACCCCTTGAAGCCTGAGAAAGGCAGCAACCACGGCCAGGCACTTTGTGAACACCTTGGGGGTCGAGGCAAGGCCAAAGGGGAGCAATCTGTACTGGTAGTGATTGCCCCCCCACCACAAAGTGCAGATATTGCCTGTGGCTTGGGTGTATTAGGATGTGTGAATACGCATCTTTAGGTCTAAGGAGCATAGCCAGTCCCCCTGGTGGAGGTAAGACAGTAATATTCCAAGGGAGAGCACCTTGAATTTCTCCTTCAATTTATTGAGGTTGCGCAGGTCGAGGGTGGGTCTGAGGCCTCCTGTCCTTTTTGGCACCAGAAAGTACGTGGCATAGAAGCCCCTGCCCTGCAGATGGTGGGGCACTGGTTCTACCGCCTGATCCTCGAGAAGACCTGCCAACTCCTTCAGAAGGTGGTCCCGGTGAAGTGGAGACCTGATCAGCTCTCCTGGAAAGTAATGAGGAGGCACCTGGGCTAGGTGAAGAAGATAGCCTCCCGGACTACCTGCAAGGCCCAGGCATCGGTGGTAATGGCTGTAAGTGGGTATACAGAGCAAGCCGGCCTCCTCTGATCTGCCTGTCTCCTGTGGGAAGAGTGGCCATGCTGTAGGAGTCAAAAGCCACTGCCAGGCTGGGCCGGAGCTGGTGCCTGGGGTTTGGGGGCTTTTTATTTATTTATTTGACAACTTTTACATACCGCCCCTTCCCAAGATCAGGGGCAGTTTACATAGAACAATGGAAACCATACATAGAACGTAATGCAACATTGCAACTATTTACAAAAAACAAGTATAATCAAACTTTCTACAACTATTTACAACTTGCATCATAACTTTAGGGTTCAGGCTTAGACACAGATTAATTACTTTTGTAATAGGAGAAAATGCTTGTCAGTGATTCAGCGTGGATGAGACTGTAATTGTATGGAAGGGTATATGAGTAGGCTTGACAGTTCATGCTAGGGGGGGCTAGATCTAAGCAATGGGGCTTACGCGGGCCATGCCCCTGTCCCTTGGCCTGCTGCCCCTGTTGGGGAGCCGGGAAGACCTGAAAATGGGGGTAGCTTTGGTAAGCAACACCCTTCCTCGGGTAAAAGGGCTTTTTACCTGAGCCCTTCTTGCGAGAAGGGGCAGAGGTCTTCTTGGAGAGCCGTGTTCTCGTCATGTACTCGGTCTCCAGCTCTGCGGCCTTGTCGTTCATAGGTTTGCCAAAGAGATTCTCCCCCTGACATGGGACATCAACCAACTTGTCCTGAACCCATTGTTCGAGGTCCGACGACTGCAGTCAAGCCTGGCGGCGTGCACCGATACCAGCCGCGGCTACCCGGGCCGCTGACTCAAACCCGTCACAGGCCACCCGAGACAAGCACTCACGGACGGCTTTGGACAGGCCCCTAATGCACTGCAAAGGTTCCTCAGAGTGACCAGCCAAGAACCTGGCGAGTTCCTTCGCCGGGTCCCCCAGGTACATGCCCATGTACAGCTGGTATGCCTGGATCCGACAAGTCAGCATTGAACCCTGGAAGCACTTCCAGCTGAGGTCATCCAAGTTGCGGGCCTCCCTGCCAGGGGGTACCAAGGAGTGCGACTTCTGGCTCTTCAGCCTGCGCATGGCCGATTCCACAACCATGGTGTTGTGCGGCAGCTGCGACTTTTGAAACCCAGGGCTCCGGCGGACTCGATACATAGAGTCGAGCCGCTTGCTGATCACTGGCACCGTCGCAGGTGTCTCCCACATGCGGAGCATCAATCCCTCCAGGATTGGAGGTACGGGTACAGTAAGGGCTTCCCGAGGGGGGGCCTCATACTGGAGGATCTTAAGCTCATCGGCTCGAGAATCTTCCTCGGACTCCGTGGGGAACGCCAAAGCCTTGGACATATCTTATTTTTATTTTTATTTATTTAACATTTCTTCTATACCGCACTCTTACCATCAGCGCGGTTTACATCGAACATAACATATACATACAGGAAACTGTAGTGTATTTTACATTTAACAGGAGTTGAAACTTGGAAGAACAGGGGTAAACTATTTACAATTATTCACATAGTCGAAACTCTCTGGTTACGTAGATGGTGGGTGTTTTTGCTTGTGAAAAAACTAAACTGGAAAGTAACTTGAAAATAGGTAGTGCTTGAGTTTTTTTCTGAATTGGGTTAAGCTAGTTATAGCTCTAAGGTCTGGAGGGAGGGCGTTCCATGTTTTTGGGGCACATATGCTGAAGGCTCTTTTCAATGTTGCTTTTGTGCATCTCGCTATCTCTTTCGGGACCATTAGAGTGTTTATTGCTGCAGATCTCCTGATTCTATTGGGGGGTGGAGTGCGTATTAGTTCGGTGATGGATGTGGGTGACTGGTTGTTCAATACTTTAAAAGTTGTGATTATGATCTTATATTGTATTCTGGTGTTGATCGGTAACCAGTGTAGTGTTTTGAGGATTGGTGTGATGTGGTCTGTCTTCGATATTCCTTCGAGTACTCTGGCGGCTGTATTCATTGCCATTTGGAGAGGGTTTAAGGTTGCTTGTGGGAGTCCCGCACAAAGTCCAAGAACCTCATGTCCTCCGGAGGGGACATTCTCCAAGGCTCGGATACCGGGCAGTCAGAAGGTACATCCCTGTGCCGGCGGGAATCTGGGGACTCCTCGTCCTCGATTTCTCACGCCGATGCCTCCGAGGAGGAATCAGGGGGCTTCATCAGGCATCGAAGGCCCCGGCGCCGACCGCCCCGATGCCGGCAGGCTCGGCGGCGACAACCTCGGTCCCGAACGGGAGGCCAAGAGAGACCTTGACTGAGGATCGACAAGAGCCCGAAGGGCTTCGAGGATCGGCTCGGCCTCCGGGATCGACTTCGACGTCAAGGTCCCAGTGGTCGGGGTGGAGGAACCAGACACAGGCCAGCTATCAGCGCCCGCTGCTGCTCCATGAAGGCAGTGAAGCTGTGCTTCAAAGCCGCCATTCTGAACTTGAGTCCAGAAGTCTCCGCAGCCACAGGCTCAGGCCCCGACACGGTCGGCCCGACGCCGGTTCCCCTGGAGGGGAGTCCTCGATGAGGATAGCTGGTACTTGCCTCGGCTGGTCTGTCTCCCGACACGGCATCTTTGCCAGGTGCTCCTTCTCCGAAGATCCCTTCCGGTACTCAGGGCTCCACGACAGGCCCCGGGAGGAGCTGGGTCGCTCGGAGCCATCCAGAGACACCACCTTTGAGGATTTTTTCTTCCTCTTGTGCTCCCTCAAGGGGGACCCCCTTTCCGAGGAACCTCGATGCTGCTCAAGCTCGGAATGCTCCCCCCGAGAGGTGGAGATGAGGTCTGGGCTCTCGGAGGCAGGAACACGGAAAAAATCCTATCATGCTGCTGCTGGCGGCTCTTCAGGGCCTTCGAGGACATTTTCCTACACGGGCCACAGACCGACGGGTCATGGTCGGGCCCGAGGCACCGGAGGACAGCAGTCGTGCGTATGGTGAGAGACATAGGTTTCACACATCAATCCCATTTTTTAAACCCGCTGGCAGCCATCTGGGGGAAAAGGGCCCCTTGCAAGGTCGAAAACCCGGGCTGCCAGTGAAAAAGAAAAAAAGGCGCAAACACCAGTCACGAAGGAAAAAACCCGAAAATAGAGACAAAATCGATACTGGCGTACCGAGCCAAAGGCGGGGACATGGTACCAGGGTCGACCGGTGGAGAAAAAGAGAGAAAAAAAATCAACTTTTTTCCAGGGACACGAGGACTACGTCCGAAGGGCTCTACAGAAAAAAGGAGACTGATCAAGATGGCATCCTTGGGCAGGAAGGGGACCGCGCATGCGGGATGGCAACTCCCAAAGGCTTTCTCTGAAAGCTGAGGGATTTGCTCCGCACAAGTTCTCCGTCGGTGCCGACGTCACCCATATGTGAGGACTGACTTCCTGCTTGTTCCCGAAGAAAGAATAATGCAGTTTCAGGGGCAGGGCCTGGACTGGTCTAGGAGGACTCAACTGGTAAGTAAAATGTCATCTTCCATATCAACCTGCTAGACCTGTTCAGACAAGTGGGATGTACCTTAGTTACAGCACCACTTGGCGGGAAGAAGACACAGCAGCTTGCAAAACCCTTGAGCTGAAGGCCTTGCCTGCTCGTGCGTGGACATCCAAGCGGCAATGCTTGACAAAAGTGGAAAGTGATGCCCACATTGCTGCCCAACAATGTTTCAGGGGCTACCGAGCTCAGCTTCGCCCACAAACACTTGCGCTCCAGTAGAATGGGTGCATAAAACCTTCAGAACTACTACTACTACTGAGCATTTGTATAGCGCTACAAGACGTATGCAGCGCTGCACAGATATGTATTAGACAGTCCCTGCTCATCAGAGCTTACAATCTAGTCAAGACAGACAACACAGTACGTGTAGACATGGGATATATCTAGGGGGAATGGTAAGGAAACACAAGGAGATTGGGTGAGTCGATCCGAAAGCAGCAGCGAAGAGGTGAGTTTTTAGCCTAGATTTGAAAAGGGACAGAGAAGGCACCTGACGTACAGACTCAGGTAGTTTGTTCCAGGCATAAGGAACAGCAAGGTGAAAGGAGCGAAGTCTGGAATTAGCAGTAGAAGAGAAGGGCAGAGATAAAAGTGATTTGCTAAAAGAGTAGAGTTCCCGAGGAGGGGTGTAGGGAGAGAAGAGAGGAAAGGTAGTGAGGAGCTGCAGAAGGAATGCACTTATAGGTCAGAAGTTTGAACTGGATGCGGAAACAGATATGAAGTCAAAGAAGAGACTTGAGAAGAGGGGTAATATGAGCATGATGAAGCTGGCAGAAGATTAGCCGCGCCGCAGTGTGTTGAACAGACTAAAGGGGAGAGAGATGATTTAGCGGGAGACCAGCAAGGAGTAGGTTACAATAGTCAAGATGGAAACTGATTAAGGAGTGGATAAGTGTCTTAGTAGTGTGTTCAGAGAGAGAGGAGTTGTCAAAGACGACCCCAAGATTGCGAGCAGAGGAAACAGGGAGGAGTAGGAGTTACCCACAGCGACTGAAAAAGGAGGAAGATGAGAGGAGGTTTTAGGGGGAAAAATAATGCTCAGTTTCAAGTGGCGGTGAGACATCCAAGCAGCAATGTCAGAAAGGCAGGCAGAGATCCGGGTCTGGATTGCCAGAGAGAGGTGTAGAGAGATAGATCTGGGCGTCATCAGCATAAATATGGTACTGAAAGCCATGGGAAGAGATGAGCGCACCAAGGGTATAGAGAGCGAAAAGGAGTGGACCCAAGACAGATCCTCGGGGTACACCAACTGAGAGCGGGATAGCAGCAGAGGAGGATCCACCAATACAAACACTGAAAGAGCGATGAGAGAGATAAGAGGAGAACCAAGATAGTACAGAGTCCTTAAAACCAAGCGAGGACAGGGTAATCAAGGAGAAGATTGTGGTCAACAGTATCAAAAACAGCAGAGAGGTCAAGAAGGATGAGGATCGAGTAAAGACCCTTCGATTTTGCCAGGAACAAATCACTGGAGACTTTGGCAAGAGATGTTTCAGTATAATGTAAAGGACGAAAGCCAGACTGTAAAGGATCCAGGAGGGCTTGTTCCACAACAGATACGCCGAGGCACTGGCCTCCTTAATCCAGAGCCCCAAAGTTGACTTGGATGCTGCTTCACCCTTGCATGGGCTAGCAAATAATACAAAAAGATGGTCGGACTTACGAAGGGATTTGTAACCTCCAGGTACCGGAGTACCACCCTCTGGACATCCACCAGGTGAAAATCCTTATGCTTTCCCTGACACTGCTCCTTTGGGAAGGCAGGCAGGCAAACCACCTGGTTTATGTGAAAGGGAGAAAGCACCTTAGATAAGGAAGGCAGGCACAGGCCGAATGGAAACAGCCTCCTCAGAAAAGGACAGATAAGGATCTCGGCAAGACAGAACCTGCAGTTCAGAAATCTGCCCTGTGGAATAAATCGCGACCAAGACAGTTGTCAGCGTCAAATCCTGTCATGTAGCATTCTTCAATGGCTCAAAACGGCCACCATCAGGGCGCTGAACACCAGATACAGATCTCAGAAAGAGATCACAGACCCAAAGGGAGGATGGAGACGCCAAACCACCTGGAGAAAACATGAGACATCTGAGTGCTAGGCCAAAGACTTGCCCACCACCGGACCACGGAAATAGGCCAGAGCTGTCA
Organism: Ichthyophis bannanicus; assembly: GCA_033557465.1. Lineage (NCBI taxonomy): Eukaryota > Metazoa > Chordata > Amphibia > Gymnophiona > Ichthyophiidae > Ichthyophis > Ichthyophis bannanicus. The sequence goes on from CM066035.1 coordinate 519,188,941, forward strand.
CCTGACCTTTCAGGGAGCTAAGTGAAAAGTTCTTCTCTAGGCCATCCTGCAGAAAGGCCACCTTGACAGCCTCAGGAGCCAACTGCCACATGCCGCACAAATGCTCAAAGAGGCACCATATTTGTATGTATGTTAGCTTGGTAGACCTCCTCCTGGCACCAAGCAGAGTAGAGAGATCACTGCTGGAGACTAGCCCTTACGTGCTATCAATCTCCTTTCAAGAGCCATGCCATAAGCGAGAAGGGAGCCATGTTTTTCAGAATGATCGGTCACTGCTGCAAAAGTCCCCGAGACAGAGGCAGCCAGAGAATTGCCACCTGCAGCAGCCGCATCAGGTCTCCGAACCACGTTCTCCATGGCCAATCCAGCACTACCAGAACAATCCTGCCCAGGTGGTGCTCTATAAGCTGAATCATATGCCCAACCAAGGCCACAAGATGAAAAATGGACAGCAGCCGCTGACTTGGCCAAAGCTGGGTTAGGGCATCGACAACCTCGGACCCCATATCTGTGGGGCGACTGAAAAAGCAGCAAACTTTGGCACTGGAGTGGGTCACCATCAGATCCATTTCGGGGCGAAACTAGTGGCGCAGAATCAACTAAAACACTAACTGACTCAACTCCAGGATTCAGAGTGCTGGCTGAGAAAGTCTGCTTCCACAATGTCCTCCCTGGCAATGTGCTGGGCTGACAAGGCTAGGAGGTTCTTCTCCACCCAGGCAGCCATCTCCAGAGCCACCCCAACACGTGCCGCCTTGCTGACTGACATAGGCCACCGCCGTGGAGCTGTCTGAAATGAACAGCCCAGCCCTCAACAAGGGGCCGGAAACACAGAACAACCAACCTGATGGTAACTTGCCTCGAGGCGGTTGGTGGACCACACTGCTTCCCTGTGATTCCAATGGCCCTGGGCCATAAACAGTCTTAGCAATGGGTTCCCTGGCCTGAGAGACTGGCATCTGTCAGCAGGGTCCAGGAGAAATCGTCCAGTGGTAGGCCCTTCATTGGATGACAGGGCTGCTGCCACAGCTTAAGGCTGGCCTTCACCATCAATGGGAGCAGAAGACTGCGCTGAAACTCCTGAGAACTCAGGGACCATCGAGTCAACAAAAACTGCTGGAGTGGTCGCATGTGAGTACAGGCCCACGACACCATTCCTATGGTCACCACCATCAATCCCAGATGTTGAACATAATCCCAGACTCTGGGGGACTGCTGCACACACAACAGCACCAGATAATAAAATAGTCTTCTGACCTTCTCTTCTGACAGGAAAACACTGTCCACTCGAATGACAAAATGTGCTCCCAGAAACTCCAAGGACTGGGAAGGCAAAAGCTGGCTCTTTTCCCGATTGATCATGCAGCCAAGGCTTTCCAAAATGGACACCATTTGGGAAGCCACCCAAGACACTTCTAAAAGGGAATGGGCTTGGATGAGCCAATTGTCCAGATAGAGATGGACACAGATCCCTTGGTGCTGCAGCACCACCACCACCATGACCTTGGAGAACGTCCTTGGGGCCATGGAAAGCCCAAAAGGGAGGGTGGCAAACTAATAGTGAGAGCCAAGCATGGCAAAATGCAAATACTTCTGCTGATCTGCCCGGATCAAGATATGAAAATATGCCCTGGTCAGATCCAGAGAAGCCAAGAATTCCTCTCGGCACACTGAATCACAGAGCACAAGGTTTCCATCCAGAAGCGCAGGACGTACAAGTGCTCATTGACCCCCTTTGAAGTCCAGAATGAGCTGGAAGGAACTGCCCTTCTTTAACACTATAAAATAGATGGAGTATCTGCCCTTGCCCCACTCATTCGGGGGGATGGGCACATTACTTTCAGGCATAGCAACTTGCCCAAGATGGTCCACACAGCAGCACCTTTGATCACAGACCCACAAGGAGAAATGACGAAGGAACTGGCTCTTTGCATTCCTAGACATAGGTAAATGGAATGCTGTCTAACCCCCAGTGATCCTTGGTAAGCTGGGCCCATTCCTGAAAGAAGAAGCAAAGCCTACCACCCACCAGAGGAACCAGAGAATAGACCCCAAACCTTCACTGCGCAGCCCGGGAGGGTCCTCTTCTGGAGAGGACAGAGTCCCTGTGGTCACGTGCTCCATGAAAGGACCGAGAATGAGTCTGAGGCTCTGAAACAGAGAGGAAGAAAAGTTTTCCAGGTCTGTAATTACGATAGTCCCGAGACCCTTAGAAATCTGGCTAGCACACCCTTGGTGGTCGGATGGAGGATGACGAGAAAGGGGCACCAGCCTGCTTCACGGGCCTCTTCAACCTGTCTTCTAGGAGGCGGTAAGATTTTATCTTGCCTAGGTCCTTCACCAGTTTCTCCAGATCAGTCCCAAAAAGAAGCTCCCCCTTAAAGGCCAGTTAAGCCCACCGTGCTTTAGAGAATGCTGCCCAGTGTCAATAGAGAAATTAGACTTACCTGCTAATTTTGGTTCCTTGAGGAACTCCAATCCAGTCCCGCACCTCTGGGTAGTGCCCCTCTTCCAGCAGCTTGGAGACTGAGCATGTCATCTGGTATATATACAGCTAGCACCGCCTACCAGCCCCAGTAACCTATTGACAAAGCAGACTCACAGGAGCAACAATTAAGTAGTAACAAATGCAAATAACAAAACAGAACTATGCTTGCCCGATCATCCCCCCCCCCCCCCCATCAGGAAGGGTACCCCGAACCCTCCCCATCAGGAAGGGAGATACAGCTGCTCTCTATCTGAACTACCACCCACCCCTGGGGGTAGCAACTGACTACACTCCCACCCCTCCCACTCCCGCCAGCTATCTCTTTCCCCCAAGGAAATCAGCTTCAAGCTTGGGGAGCAGCGTGCCTAATAAGCCTGGCAATAGGGAGGGATTCGGGACTGGAGTGGAGTTCCTCAAGGAAGCACAATTAACAAGTAAGTCTAATTTCTCTTTCCTTATCGTCCCTCCAGTGCAGTCCCACACCTCTGGGATGCATCAGAGCAGTTTATGAATGGGAGGGACCAGCCGTACCGGCTGAAGCACTGCCGATCCAAAGCGAGCATCCCCCTCCACCTGGAGATCCAAGCAGTAATGCTTAGTGAAGGTGTGAAGTGACGACCAAGTAGCCGCCCTGCAGATATCCACTGGCAGAACTAAACTATACTCCACCTATGAAGCCGCTTGTGATCTTGTGGAATGCGCTCTCAATCCCGATGGCACCAGCTTACCCTTCAGGATGTGTGCCGATGCTATCGCCTCACGGATCCACCTTAAAATGGAGACCTTTGCTAACGCTTCGCCTCTGCGCGGCCCCCCCAAAGAGAACAAATAATCGATCCGTCTTCCGAAGAGGCTCGGTCCTCCTCAAATACTTCCTGAGGACCCTTTTCACATCCAAATCGCCCAACTACCGCGCAGTCGGCTCCTCCTTCTCCTGGTTCACATGAAAAGACGACACTACCTTAGGCAAAAAGGAAGGAACTGATCACAAAACGACCTTCTCCTTAGAAAAGGAAAGGAAAGGCTCCCAGCAGGATAAGGCCTGAAGCTCCGAAATCCTGTATGCCGAACAAATCGCCACCAAGAAAACAGTCTTCAGCGTCAGGTCTTTCAGGGAAGCCCGTCCCAAGGGCTCAAAAGGCTCCCCTGCCAATGCGTTAAGTAAGAGGTTTAGATCCCAAGAAGGCAGCACCACTCTCTGCGGTTGTTGGAGATGTGTAACTGCCCTCAAAAACCTAAGCACGTTGGGATGCGCACCCAAAGGAACCCCACGGATTTTCCGCCAATAGCAGGCAATCGCTGCCAGTTGTACGCGCAAGGAGCTAGAAGCCAGACCCTTGTCAAATCCGGCCTGCAGGAAAGCCAGGACATCTGGGACTGAAGCAGCGGACGGACGCATCTGTCTGTCCTCGCACCATGATTCAAATATATGCCACACGCCAAATATATGCGAGACAAGTAGACCTCCTCCGGGCTTGCAGCAGGGTTGCTATCACCGCGCCCGAGTATTCTTTCTTACTCGACCTTGCCCGCTCAAGAGCCAGGCCGTAAGCGAGAATCGATCCACCTGAGGCATGCATATTGGACCCTGCATTAGCAGGTCCTTGTGCATTGGGAATAGCCATGGCCGGGCCACCAGGAGCTGAACCAGGTTGGCATACCAAGGGCGCTGAGGCCAATTGGGGGAAATCAGTATTTCTAACCCCCGGTGTGTCTCTATCCGTTACAGCACTCTGCCTATGAGTGCCCATGGGGGGAACACATAGAGGGAGCTCTCCTCGGGCCACCCCTGAACTAATGCATCGAAGTCCTTTGACGCCCATTCTCTTCTTCTCCTGCTGAAAATCCTTCTGGATTTGGCAGATTCGAAGGTTGCCATAAGGTCCATGACCGGCCCGCCCCAGCGTTGCACCAGTTGCTCGAATACTTCCTGGTTGAGGCACCACTCTCTGGGGTCCACCTGAACCCGGCTGAGATAATCCGCTTCCACATTGCTTACTCCCGCAACGTGCGCTGCCGACAACGCCTGCAGCCGGGCCTCTGCCCAACCTAAGTCTTTCGGCCTCTTCCTCCAGACTGCCCGTGCCTCCCTGCCAGTTTATATACACAACTGTGGTCACATTGTCCAAGAAAACCCATACTGTTTTTCCCTGCAAGAACTCTTCAAAGCTGCGCAGGGCCAAAGCCACTGCCCTCATCTTGAGTCTGTTGATTGACCACTGAGCCTCCAGAAGGTCCCACTGACCCTGGGCAAAGCTTCCCCCGCAATGGGCTCCCCAGCCGGTCAGACTGGCATCCGTGATTACCGGGATCCACCACCACGGGGCTTCGAGGGGCATGCCCCTCTCCAGGTTTCCCGGGCACAACCACCACACCACTTTAGCGATTTCCTTGCCTCCGGTGGGCAGAGGAGAACCTGCGTCAGGGGCTCGATCTGGTGGGACCACCGACGGAGCAATGCTCTCTGCAACAGACGCATATGTGCCCTTGCCCATGGGACCAACTCAATTGTGGCAGCCACGGTCCCCAGAACTTGCAAGTAATGCCAGGCCGATGGGCTTGCCAATCCCAGAAAGCGACAAATCAAGTCTCGCAGTCCGTGCGCTCATGTCCCCGGCAGAAAGACTCTGCCCGCTTGGTGTCGAAGCGTGCCCCAAGGTACTCCAAGTCCTGAGACGGACTCAGATGACTCTTGGCCAGACTGACCACCCAACCGAGCCCTTGGAGGAACTCCACCACTCTCCCTGTTGCTCTTTCGCTTGCCCTCCTGGACTTGGCCCAAATCAGCCAATTGTCGAGGTACAGGTGTACAAGAATCCCTTCCTTGCGTAGTGCTGCTGCTGTTGCCACCACCATGACCTTGGTGAAGATGCATGGTGCTGTTGCCAGTCTAAAGGGCAACGCCCGGAACTGGAAGTGATCCATAGGCACCGCAAAGCGAAGAAACCACTGGTGATATGGTCTTATGGGAATGTGTAGATATGCTTCCATGAGATCCAGTGATGTCAAAAATTCCCTGCTCCTTACCGCCACTATCACTGACTGCAGCATCTCCATGTGAAAATATGGCACCCGCAGACAGTGGTTGATCCTTTTTGGGCACCATGAAATAAATGGAGTATCGACCGCACCCGTACTGGTTTGGAGGCACCAGTTTGACAGCTCGCAGCTGCAGGATGCGTGACAAGGTTTCCCTCATTGCCGCTACCTTTGCCCTGGAGCCTTGCAGGGGGATTCGATGAAAAATTCTCTTATTGGGCAGCTCAAATCCAGGGCATATCCCTCTCTGATCACTTCCAGGACCCATTGGTTGGACGTGATCTGGGCCCAGGCAGAGTAAAACTCCCGCAGCCGACCTCCCATGGGCAATACCCCTGCCTGAGCCCCCCTCGCCTCATTGTCCTTTCTTGTGTCCCAAGACAGCAGCGGCTCCAAAGCCCTTACCTGCTCCTCGGAACCCACAAAAGCCCTGCCCTCTAGCAGGGAACCTACCCCTCTGGGTCTGGCTGAAGGGAGGGGTACGAAAATGCTTGAACTCCCTCGGCTGACTGCGAGTCGAGGAGGCACCACGCCCCTGCTTCTGTTTATCCTCGGGCAACCAACCCCCTTTGGACTTCCCCAAGCCTTTAACCAACTTCTCCAAGTCTTCTCCGAAAAGGAGCATCTAGCAGTCCACCCCAAACTATGTCCCTCAGACACGGAACCGGGAGCTCCCAAGAACAACAATGACAAGGTCAATCCTTGGTACTCAGCCCCTGAGAGCCCCAGGCGGAGAATCTGTGCCGGGCTCAGCTCTACTCCTTTGAAAGCTGTTTCATCGGCTGGCTTGTGCAGCACTGTATGTGAGATGGCAGATCTCTGAGAGTCTTCTGTAATCTTCAGGAGAGAGCATGGAGGACAGAGGAGGAGGGAGGGGGCGCTGAGGTTGAGTGAGGCTGCTGCACTCTTCCAGATCCTTCCAATTTGTGGCTGCTCAACAGGCCCTTATCATCATAAGGGCATGGAGCTGAACCAATTTTCCCTCCTCCTATGGCTACCGAAAAGATCACAGTCTAGTGGAGCCTCCTACGTCATGCTCAAGTGAGAGAATCACCTTTCTGTACTCAAGGTGGTCATTCACGAGCATTTAATCAATCACTTTTCCTTTCAATTCTCAGATTTTTCTACAAAGAGGAGAAAATCCATCCATCTTCTGTTAGAGACACACAAATATCAAAGGGATCTCAGGTGGCTGAAGCAAAAAGAGGCATTAGAGTGATGTCATTGAAACCTGGGCTTTCCATTGGTTCTTTTCCTCCACCAAACTGCTAGTAGGAGAACACAACCCACTTGTCTGGATTGGTCTAGCAGGATGATATGGAATTATAACTGCCCATATTCCACGCCAAATAGACCTCCACTGTCTGATTCTTTTACCGGACTCCCCAAACCTGTGCAGGAGACCCTTTGTTAGTCAGATATAAATCTCAGTAGCATGGTTTATCGTTTATTGATTTTTTTTGTTATATCACCCTTCAAAAAGTTATATGAAAGCAGCTTACAACAGTCTAAGCATAAGAAGGTGAAAGACAGGAAAGAATTTGCAGAAATATCTTCAACAGCTACTCCCCCCTAACCCAACTCACAATGGCCCTGAAAGGCCCATCCAAAAAGACAGGTTTTTTTAAGCCGACTTGAAAGTTTTTAAAGGATTGTTCAAGATGTAGGTGAGAAGGGAGATTGTTCCATAAGGCGGGGGATGGTAAATAAGGCTACAGAATATCTGGTGGTTTCTAATTTTGCTTGAGACACAGGATTCTCACAAATCACAACATTGTGGAAGGTATGTATAAGGTAATTGATGAGGAAAAATAGGTTTGAGTGCCACTGCATAATGCCAATGTAGGTCTATTTTGGGATGGATTATAGAGTATAACATTTTGCATCCGAGAACTGGAGAAGGAATTGACCAAGATTTTTTTCCCAAAAAAACTTTCAACATTTCTGAGTGCAAAATTCCCAGGGCAAATGAAGAAATATAGATAGGGAAAGCTCAAACTATTAGACTGAAAGCTGTATAATATAGTAGAGCTTTCCAAACTTGTCCTGAGGACCACAGAGCTAGTCAGATTTTTAGGATATACACAAACAGGCATGAACTAAATTTCTATTCAATAGAGGTAGTGCATGTAGATTTTGCTTCATAACTGTTCATTGTGGATATCCTGAGATTCCAAATGACTAGAGTCTCCATGATATGTTTGGGGAGCTTTACTATAGTATATTTATTTATTTACATTCTCTTATATACCGCGCTATTCTGCATCAGTGCGTTTACATTGAACAAACTGAAATTACATTGAACAGGGCATTATAACTTGGAGATAACTATTTTACAGGGAACATGGGCTATGGAGGGTTAAGTGGCTTGCCCAAGACCACAAGGAGCACCTGTGGGACTAGAAACCCCAGTTATAGTTTTCAACGTAGTAATCTGAACCCTCTTGTCTCTTTCTCTCATGAATTTTTGTGGGATTAGCTCTTGCATATTTTTGCCTTCAAGATAAACTCTAAATATTGCTGATTTCAGCACTTGCTTATCTAGGGTTTAAGCAATCCTATGATGACTAGAAATTTCTCCGTAGCACCTAGGATTTTTGTGCCTTTAAAAAAAAAAATTTTGTTTTTTGCTGCTGCTGCTGGAGCAGGAACTTACTCCTTTTCTGCAGATGTGGCTCTGTGCGATTCTTAGCCGTAGGGTGCAGGAGTTCTCAAACTGATCTCGCGAGGTTTGAACCGAAGACGAATAAGAAAGTTTCTGGACCACATGATGGTTCAGACTTACATAGAGCCATGCATGTGGCAATGGAGAGTAGGGTGAGTGTCTGGCTCTGAGGTCCAACTAGGAAGGAAGAGGAGAAGGGGCTGACTAGCATGTAGGGGATAAGGGGTCACTAATGGCTTGCTTGCTTCGGGTTTGGGTATAGGGGAGGGAATGGATGACTGCTTGCTTGCTGGGGATTGGGGGGGGCGAAAGTAGCTGACTGGCTTACTCACTAGGGCGGGGTACAGGCTGGTGGGTGGTTGACGAGCTTGCTGAGGTAGGGGCTGACTAGCAGAGGGGAGGGCTGACATTTTCTGGGTGGTGAGGATGACTGGGTGAGTGACAGCTAGCTGGGGTGGGAGAGAGGAGTAACCGATTTTAAAGGTGGAGAGAAACTAGGAGAGAGGGAAGAAATGGGATAAAAGACTGGATGATGACAGGGTTTGGGAGGAGAGAGCAAAAAAGAGTAGGGTGGAGAGGGGGGCTGCTGACCGCATTTCTGCCAAAGGTCTGCATGGGTGATTAAAGGCATGATTTAATAAGCTTTATTTTCCTTTAGACACGTGGAGCCTGATTCAGCAAGGGGTATATCTGGGCCATCCAGACAGCCCTGAGCAGGTTGGGCCCATTAGACATGATTCTGCACCACGGGATCAAGACGCTTCAGTGGGTGCAGGATCAGGCCCAGAGACAGTCTGGCGTGCCCTTGCAGTTGACTGGGGGACGTGCTCACCACCTCCCAGCCAGCCAACTGCATTGCTGTCTCTCTTTATCCCGCTGCCCGACGGGGCCAACCAGGGCCCAGATTGGGTGGCGGGGGACTCACCGAGCCTGCTGCTGATGCATGCAGGGGGGATGGGAGACGGACTACGGTGAAGGCAGATAGCGGAGCCATAATGGGAAAACAGCTTTAGTAAATCAGTCTCTTAAGGCACTATGATAGGCCTCAGATAACATTTCTCAGCTTCTCAACTTCAGTGAAAAAGACAAGGAGGTGGGAGAAATCTCAGGAGCTGACTCCTACGTATCTGGGCTGTTCCTAAATTCAAAAGAAATTTACCAAGGCTTGTTTTAATCGTTCCCCGTCAACAAACAAGGCAGTATTTCTCTTTTCTTCCTGCAGTTGCATCTGCAGGCAGAACCTAAAGCTGCCTTTAATGTTGGATTTGCAGCATGATGCTTCTTCTTGCCAAATGATTTTAGCACTAGAAAGAAGTGTGTTTCACAGACTGGCACAAGCTGTCTCCATCCCAAATGCAAATTCTAAGAGGAAATAGGAATATAAGAACAACATAAGAAATGCCATACTGGGTCAGAACAAGGTCCATCAAGCCCAGTATCCTGTTTCCAACAGTGGCCAATCCTGGTGACAAGCAGTTTACCGAAAAAACACACAGGTTCCACAATGATTGTACCGGGGAAAGCAATGGATTTCCTGGGTCCTCTTTAATAATGGTTAATAGATCTTTCCTCCAGGAACTTGCAAAAACCTTTTTTAAACACAGCTGCACTAACAACCTTTACTACATCCTCTGGTAACAAATTCCAGAGTTTGATTACGTGTTGACTGAAAAAATATTTTTTCTTATTAGTCTGTAGCTTCATTGCATGTACCCTAGTCTTTCTACTTTTTAATGGAGTAAAGAATCAATCTACATTTACCCATTCCTTTCCACTGTATTCATTAACTTATAGACCTCTATATCATCTCCTCTCAGCCGTCTCTTTTCCAGGTTGAAAAGCCCTACCTTTTAAGCCTCTCCTCATAGGGTTATCCGTTCCACCCCCTTTACCATTTTGGTGGTTCATCTCTATACCTTTTTTAATTCAGGTGCATCCTTTTTTAAGATACAGCAACCAGAATTGCACACAATATTCAAGGTGCAGTCGCACCATGGAACGATACAGAGGCATTGTATTTTCCTTTGTTTTATTCTCCATTCCTTTCCTTATGAGTCCTAGCATTCTATTTGCCTTTTGGTTGCTGCTGCACACTGAGCGGAGGGCTATAACATGTTATTCATGATGACACCTAAATCTTTTTCCTGGGTGGTGGTTCCTAATGTGGAACCTTGCATCGTATAACCATAGTTTGGGTTGTTCTTTCCTAGGTGCATAACTTTGCACTTGTCCACATTAAATGTCATCTGCCATTTGGATGCCCAGTCTTCCAATTTAACAAGATCCTCTTGCAATTTTCCACAATCCTCTTGGGTTTTAACAACTTTAAATAGTTTTGTCTCATCTGCAAATTTGATAACTTCACTCGTTATTCCCTTTTCCAGGTCATTTATGAATATGTCAAAAAGCAGCGGACCCAGCACAGATCCCTGGGGTATACCACTATTCACCTTTCTCCATTGGGAAAATTGGCCAGTTAGCCCTATCTTCTGCTTTCTATCTTTTAACCAGTTCCTGATCCACAATAGTACACTGCCTCCTATCCCATGACTTTTTAATGTCGCCAAGAGTTTCTCATGAGGGACCTTGTCAAAGGCTTTCTGAAAATCCAGATACACTATATCGACCGGCTCACCTTTGTCTACCTGTTTGTTCATACCTTCAAAAAACATAACAGAATAGGAAGACAAGACTTTCTTTGGCTAAAACCATGTTGGCTTTCTCCCATTAAAACATTATCTACATGTTCAGTAATTTTGTTCTTTATAATGGTTTCTATCATTTTGCCCATTACTGACTTTGGACTCACTGGTCTGGAGTTTCCCGGATCACGCCGGAACTCTTTTTAGAAACTGGCGTTACATTGGCCATTTGCCAGTCTTTAGGTATTACAGATGATTTTAATGATAGTTCACGATTACTAATAGTAGGTCTGCAATCTCATATTTTAGTTCTTTCAACACCCTCGGAGGTATACCATATGGTCCAAGTGATTTGCTATTCTCTAGTTTATCAAATAGTTGTAATACATTTTCCAGGTTTATCGATATTTCTTTCAATTCTTCCGATGTATCACCTTTATATACCATATACGGTCTTGTAAGCTTGTCATGAATTTTCTTTTCCTTTTATTACATTAGACCTGTAAAATTCACAGTTCTCTGAACTAAAACTCAAGGAGCTGTGGTTCAGCTTTATTACCATATTGATATCCTGCCACTCATTCATGATAGCATCCTTTTCCTTTCCCGCTGCTGCTTGCTGCTGCTCAGTGAGTGCCCCATCTTCCGAGGTGTTATTAATGATATCTGCATTACTGCTGGCTCTGTTCATGAATAGCACTGGAACTGTTTTTGTCAATGCAGCTGTGATATTTCTGTCATGCGTAGGCTGCAAAGTTTTCAGTGTCTCAGAACAGAACATTGGAAGATCAGCCGAGTCCACTTCCACTTCAATGAAGCTACCTAAGCAAACAAAACAAAAGCTCTGTAAGCCCAAAACTATCATCAGGAAATGAAAAAGCTATTTATCATGTAATAAATGAAGCACCTCAAAATTAATTTCAGTCTTTAAAATTAAAAGGCAGGTGCCTATTTTAATCAGTGCCATAGGGGAATCCACTGAATTGCTGCTTTACTTTTATATAAATATGTTTTATACATGCCCATGATAGACACACTATGTCAAAACAGCTATGGCGGGCTTTGTGTGTTTTTAAATGGCTTGAAGATAATGGTTTTATATGTTCTAATGGCTATTTAATGTATTTATGTTGTTTCTGTGTTTGTTAAATATGGTTTATGTATTTATTATACTTTGTGAATAAAATCTGGTGTTTATGTGATTTTATTGAAACTTTTTTTTCTTGCCACAGAATTTCTCTGCTGTTTGACACAAAAGAAAGCTGCCAAAGTAGAATTTATATTAGCAGCAACATTCGTCAGTTAACATTTACAGAAATTTATTATGTGCTAATCTATGGAAATCCCTTATTTTTCATATGCCATTGAATATTAGCTGTCAATTACTGTGTCAGTATATACTCATCCTCATCCCATAGATACTAGGAAGTAAGCAATGAGCAAATAAACAAGGGGAAAACAAATGTCCAGGGCAGTGAATGAGTACTCATCTGGGCCTCGGACACACTCTAAGACACATCAGTTTACTTAAAAATTGGCCACTTCTGCTTCATAGTTTTATGCATCATAGAGCAACAATCAGTAACTAACAATCAAATATAAGGGAGCACTCCTAAACTACTAAAAAAAGAATTACAATTTGTGTTTTTCAAAAATGAAATCTTAGAGCAAAACCTGTTGACATTCAAGTCAACGAGGGAACAAACTGTAGTGGCCTGCCTGAATAAGAACAATGAAAATCTGCAAGAGAAAAGTAATTAGGTAGCACTTACAACTCTTCTAGAATTCTAGTTTTTATACAACCCTCCGTTTTTCTAGCAAAGGTGCACTGAGCTCCAGTCATTCCAAAATCCTATGGGGTGACAAAGATTTAGACTAGCATGCCAGGCTTTGCAGCACAATAGTCTGTATGACTAGGGTTGCCAACTGGCTGGTATTCAGCCAGCCTGGCTGATTTTTATATGGCCAGGCCAGCTGCCGGCAGAGATTTAAAACCAGCCATTGAAAAGCCAGTTTTTTGCTCTTGCTGCCCCAGTCCCATGGCCAGAGCAAAAACCGGCTTTTCATCACTCTCTCATTGCGTCCTCTGCAACTTTCACCCTCTCCTACGATCCAGCTGGGGCTCCTGCGTCTTACAGAACCGCAGCTGTGATAGCAATAATAATTTACAATAAAACCAAAACCGGTGCGGAGCCTTCCGGTCCTATGGAATACCTGCTGCTGCGTCCTACTCCCTCTAGTCTAACTTCCTTTTGTGGGTGGGACGCAGCAGCAGGGCTCCATAGGGCTGGAAGGTTCCGCATCGGTTTCGTTTTTATTTTAAAATACTAGTGCTACTACAGCCACTGTTCTGCAAGAAGCAGGAGCCATGGCTGCCAGGGCCCAGGTCCAGTACTAACAGGTAAGTGTGGTGAATCAGTGAAGGGGGAGGGGGCGGGCAGCTAGCCATGGCAGCAGGTACAGGAGGGAGCTCAGCTGACATGGGGGCTGGAAGGGAGCCAATAGCAGGGATGGTACTGGAGGAGGACTGAAAGGGAGCCAATACCTAGGATGGAGGTGGCTGAAAGGGAGCTGACATGGGAGGGAAGGAGGGGGCTATTAGGGAGCAGACACAGGGAGAAGGTGGGGGCTGGAAGAGAGCTGACACGGCGGACAGGGGGGGGAGTGAGCTGGAAAGGAACTGACAGGGGAAAGATGGGGGCTGAAGGGAGTTGATGGGGGGGAGGGGGCTGGAAGGGAGCTGATACCAGGGATGGATATCTTTGGTGACTTTTATTGGGTTTTATATTAGTTCACAAAAGCCTGGTACTGGAGAATGTTTATGATGTTGTTAGTGAGATGACCAGAATCAGATTTTTTTAAAACTATCTTGTGGTAGGCGAAGGCCTATGATCCATGCTGCTTGAACTAAACAGACAGGCCTAAGCAGCTTGACCTGTAAATGAAGCCTGTGGTTAGGCCCAGAGGAGTGAACCCCCCCCCTAATACTGCTTCCATAGAATCTAAACTTAACTAAGCATAACCCAGCATAGCTAAGCAGAAACGAAACTTAGAAGAGATAGAAAAACAACTTTAAATGGAACTGATAAGATGTGTGAAGCTTCTGTGAACTAATTAATTCTGAGAGAAAAGTTACAGTGCCCTGCTTTCCCACATGTTCTAGTCAGCTAAGTGACCTTGGATGTAAAATGTAACGAGAGCCCAAGAACTGACCATTGTAATGAGGATTGTAAGGGGGGGAAACAGGTGCTGAGCCCAGACCCAGGTCCTCATTGGATAGCTACATAATGGTACCGGGACCAATAGATGGGGTAGAAGGGGTTACTGGGACCAATGAGAAGTTTGCCTATATCTAGAATGGAGAACAGTATAAAAGTTGTTGTTTTGCTAGAAACCATTGCTCAGCCATTTTGAATGTGATTCTGCTTGAGTCTTGTGCACAATAAATGATTTGGACCTTCTGAACAGACTCCTGGTATTATTGGATTGTTTGCGCTCTGCCGCTACATATTCTTGGTGCGTTGGCCCGGAACGTGTGGTGAGTAGAGGGTATACGAGCTGATATACCACGACTTTCCGCCTCTATAGGTTTGGTCCTGCTGGGCCCGTGCCCTTCCGACGTGGGCTCGGCTCCCAGGCGCCACCGGTCCAGTTGCATCGGAGGGAGCTGGGCCAGGCCTCGGTGGGTGCTGGACAATGTTCCCTCTAATTTTCTGTAGGCTGTGTGCGCATAAAATATCAGCTGTGTGCAGCTTTTGAAGGAAGGTTAAATTTTTGTGCGCCACATAACGACACTCGGAGTTATATACTTTAAAATTTGACTAAACATCAGAATACAGTATGTACACCACACTGATTTTAATCAAATTAAATGAAAATAGACGATTACTAAATGAAGCAGGAAATTTCTAGTAATTACAATCATAACTTTTAAATTTTAAGATGTCTGTGTTGTTTTTCTATCAGAATCAGAGCCGTAATTTTTGTGCGCTCTGTTGTAAAGTATGTGCGCTCGCTTGGCAAGGTGTGTGCGCGCGCACACGCGCACAGCTTAGAGGGAACAGTGGTGCTGGACCCAGTCGGAGCCAACACCTCGAACCCGTGAGGGGAGTCCGAGGTCCAACTCATGCGCTTGCTTGGGAACGGGGACCGGATCCGGTGAGTATAGTTTTGATTTGGTATGTCTAGACAGATGAGGCAGATCTGCAGCTTGAAACTTGTAAACTTAACTTGTAATTTGAAAGGCCTTACACCTTTGGAATTTTGGTAAGAGAGATTGATCACCTCTCGCAGGCGGTCCCAGTAACCTTGCATGAGTATGTGCGAGGTGAACCCACCGCCAATTTGAAGTTTGGAATTTGAATTTGTATTTGGTAAGAGAGCTCTCAAGGCGGTCCGATTAACCCTGCATGAGTATGCGCGGGGCGAAACCACCGTCTTTGATTTTGAATTTGATAGCCTAGTCAGAAGAGACAGGACTGGGTTTTTTGGGATACGTTGCTAGCATGTTTGTCATTCTGTGTGTCTTTAGAATGCTAGCATGTTTGTCGTTCTGTGTGTCTTTGTTTTTTTGGTATTTGTTGAAACCACGAGTTTCCCTTCTAGTATAATGTAAGATTATATTCTGTTGGGTAATTTATGACAATTTACCGCTTGACTCACTGTAAAAATCAAGAACATGTCTCACTCATTCAGCTTTCCTACAGCAGAGCACAGCGTGAGACTGACAAGGGGCGTGTCTGTGCAGAGGTGCTTTTTAACGCTATGAAGGCATGTTTTCAGCGTTCTGCTGCTGGGCTAATTGGAGTTTATTTTAGGACAATTATACCTGTTTTTATTCACTTTGTTTTAATAGGGATGTTCCTTCTACTATGGTCAGGTATTATATACCATTTGATAGGAATATTTAGTCAGAATTTTAGTTTTGAAGGTCGTATTAACCTCATCGGAGCTCCTAGCTTTGCTCTGTGTTTTATGGTTCGAACAGAAATGATAGAGAAACTAAGCAAACTGTTTTTTGGGGTTTTTTTTCCTTTGACCTACAAAGTAATTATTAGATCACGACTTGACACTGATTTAAATGATTCTTGCTAGCATGTCTCTGTGTGCCTGTGAAACTAAGTTATTTCATTTTGTTTCCAGTGAATGAAGGGGTGTGGCTTTCACACAGCTTGCTAAAAAAAAAAAATGAGACAGCCACTCCCGATTGAACAGTCTCTTGCTTGTTTAAAATAAAGGATTCATTCAATCAAAGTGTGATAGGAGATGTATTTATAATTAGTTTTCTAGTTATTACTTTACAGCTGTGATAACTACAGTGACTCAGAAGTTCTTTTGTTTTTTGAAGTATATCTGTCGATTCAAAAACTAACTGACACGGACAAGAGAGAGCAAATAAAGTGTTTTTCCTTTGACCCTTAGAGGTTAAGAACCTTGGGGGACGGTGCAGCATTCTGGGTTGGAAGTGTACCGGATTGCAACCTGAGAATGAATGGTTTAAATTCTGAGTGTTAGGATTTTATCTTTGAAATCTGAAAGTTTAAAAAAAAAAAAAAAAAAAAAGAAGAGTTTATCTTGCGGAGTGTTTTTATGAACAAGTATAAGTCATTTGAATGCGTGCTTCCCCATACTGTAAGATTTAAGGTAATTACTTTGAATTGTTAAACTCTGTACTAGTGACTAATGAAGACCTTTACAATTCAAGATAAATTCATTTGTTTTTCTGTATTTGAATTTTGTGTGTCCGTGTCCAGAGGAAAAGGGGGTACTTTGTTTTTTTTTAAAGTCTTTTAAATTTCAAGACGTTATTTCCTGATATACGGTGGCAAGCACCTGATAGAAGACATATTTATTGTTAAAAAAGAGGGTGTATATGCATTCTAGATATCCACCAACGCTATGGAAAAGTACAGTCAAACCTCGGTTTTCGTGTGCCCCGGTTTTCGTTTGTTTCGGTTTTCGACGTCTTTTCTGACTGAGATCTTGTCTCGGTTATCGTATATCGCCTCGGTTTTCGTCAAGAATGGTGAGCCAGTGCTGCCAGATCTGAAAACCTATACTGTATACTGTACTGCAATACATACACCCTCGCGCTGGTCTGCCCGCCCAGTCCCGGCAGCACTACCCCCCCCCCCGGACTCATCGATCGCGTGTTGAGAAGCCAAAGTCAGCTGAGCAACATCCTCGAGCCAGAGATGCAAGGATTGCACAGAGAGGAAGGCCCCGATCTCTCCACCGCCTGCCTGTTCTCTGGAGCGCCCCCTCAGGCTCGGAGGTAGCAGGGTAGCTGTCAATGTAAACAGGAGATGTTGCATGAATGTGGGAGGCAGTTCTTTCTCTTGCAGGGTACGCTTGCAAATTGCTGTTGAGACGGAGTCAGCGATCAGATTACAGTGCCGTACAGTACAATATCTGTGTGTTTGCTGTCCTGTGGACGATCGGGCAGGTGAGAGAAGTGACAGGAGCTGGGTGTCTGGAACGGATTAATTGAATTTACATTATTTCCTATGGGAAATATTGCTTCGGTTTTCGTACGTTTCGGTTTTAGTCAGACTTCTTAGAACGGATTAATCATTAAAACCGAGGTTTGACTGTATCCGTTTCATGTCTCTTGAATATCTGCTTTCTGAACTGTAAGATTTAATAAAAATAAAATAATAATTTATTTTGCAGAGACATGCAGACTACGGCTGGCAGTTTCCATGCTAAGTAATTTCATTCCAGTTAATAGATGTTATAACATGTTGCAAAATAATAGTTTTATATTTTAAGAACTGTATCTAAATTGTCCCTGTTTGAAAAAAAAAATTGCAATAAGCTTATGTTTTCTGCCTGCCCTATGTTTACAGAATTTCAGTAAGGGATTTACTGAAGACTATGGTAATAAAATCTCTGTCCCAATTAGGAATGCTATGTGAAAGGGAGTGGCTTCTGCTAGTTGCTCCATATTTCCTTAGTTCACCATATTTTGCCCCAGAATCTCTAGATACAGTTTCTCTCCCTATAAGCAGCTCCCTAAGAAGCCCCGGCTCCGTTCAGAGTGCTTAAGGGGGGGGGGGAGGAGGCCCAGTCCACCGATGATGTCACCCCCCGGTAGGCGTGAACTAATGTGCCCACAGCAGAGAAGTAGAACATAAAAAAAAAAAAAACCCTCCCGGATAGAGCATTGCTAGGAGAAACAGTGTGGGCCTAGGGCAGGGGGGGGGGGGGGAACACCTCCCTGAA
Organism: Ichthyophis bannanicus; assembly: GCA_033557465.1. Classification (NCBI taxonomy): domain Eukaryota; kingdom Metazoa; phylum Chordata; class Amphibia; order Gymnophiona; family Ichthyophiidae; genus Ichthyophis; species Ichthyophis bannanicus. The sequence continues at coordinate 519,206,999 of CM066035.1, forward strand.
TATTCCCAAGTAGTTTGCCAGCCAGTCAGCTGACCAGACTTGTTTAGGTGCCTTTCCCTCTGCCACTGATTTACTGAACTGAAAGCTTTAGGATTCAATTGAACTAATGAACAGTATTATTCAAACCCATCAGTTTTGATAACCCCAAGTGGAATCCAAATAGTGCAGGCAGCCTTCACTATATGCCCCAATGGATCCAGCAGCCCAGGAGAATTTGCATTTTTGTCAGTCAGTCCCAGAGAGATATAAAACAGGAATTACAGAAACTGGATGGATTTGCGGGCATGATAGTTAATGGAAGTTGATCAGAAAGTATGTGAATTGTTGAATGTGACAGAGAAAGTAAGTGTAAAGATGGAGAAGAGAATAGATCTTCTTGCTGATACTTTAGTTGAATGATGTGGAGGAGGTTATCCTGATCGAAGGAGCAGAGGAAGTAAAAACTGGGTGCGAGTCAGTGCGCCCATTGCAGAGGACATTAGAGAAGTGAATGCCCGTATCTTGACTCCACCCCAGGGGGGAGGAGGGAGTACTTAATTAAAAAAAAATAATATTAAACCGAGCACAGTGTTCTAGCAAGAAAAGGAAGCAGCTATAAAGTAAGTGGCAGCCGGAAAGGGCTACAGCATGAATGAAGACTAGGCCAGACCAGACTCTTAAGCTTTCCTGGGTCCCCAGGAGCCTATGGTCAGTTTAGAAATAGGGGACCAATATATGGACTTTATGGGGGATACAGGAGCAGAATACTAAAGCCAGTAGCCCCTGTGTTTTTCTCGATGCATCACCATTATCAGAGCTACTGGGGCTAAGGCCACAAAGCCTTTTCTGCAGAACCGCATGTGTGAACTAGGGGGACAGAAAATAATGCACCAGTTCCTGTATATGCCTGAGTGCCCTATTCCACTTTTTGGAGCCGAGATCTGCTTGCAAAGCTTCAGGCACAGATATCCTTTGCTGAAGAGAGAGAAATGCAAATAACTGTGAACCCAAAGCCTGCTGGATTGATGGTGCTGACTGTTCCCCGAGAAGAGGGGTGGCGGTTCTATAACACACCTCCAGTCAAGTCAACAAGTTCCTGTATACCCGCCAACCTTATAGCCCCACCTGAAGTATGGGCAGAAGATAACCCACCTGGCCTAGCGAAGAACATAGCCCCTGTCATCGTCACCCTCAAGCCAGAAGCGGAACTAGTGCATGTGAAGCAGTATCCTCTTCCCTGACCAGCCATTGCAGGAATCCACTGCCATTTAATGAAACTGCTAAAGTATGGACTTCTCAAGGAATGTCAGTCACCTTGGAACACTCCCCTTCTCCCAGTGAAGAAGCCTGGGACAGGGGATTATCGTCCAGTACAGGACCTGAGCCCAAGACCCCACTACAGGAAGGCGGGGCCAACTCACCTGGACAAGATTACCTCAAGGATTCAAGAACTCGCCTCACTCAGCAAAAGATTTGACAAGTTATCCAGTAATTCCAGGAGAAAGAATTCTACTTCAATATGTGGACAACTTGCTCATAACCACCAACTCAGAAAGTGAATGTCTACAGGCCACCAGTGAACTCTTGCACCTTTTTAATGAGGCTGGATACAAAGTCTCAAGAGCTAAGGTGCAATTATGTCAAACAAGTTAAATACCTAGGATTCCAGTTGTCCAGCGGAATTCGACGCCTGGGACCAGAATGCAAAGAAGCTGTATGCAGTATTCCTACTCCAACCACCAGGAGGCAAGTGAGAGCCTTCTTGGGTGCCACAGAGTATGTTGTATATGGATCCCCAATTTTGCGCTGCTAGCAAAACCATTGTATCAAGCTACCAAAGGAATGGAAAAGTCTCCATTGGAATGGGGACTTAAACAGGATGCAGCCTTTTGATCTTTGAAAACCACTCTGATGTTGTCACCAATTCTGGGTCTACCAGATGTCCAGAAAAAACCTTACAGTCTCTATGTCCATGAATCGCAAGGAAATGTTCTAGGAGTGTTGACTCAATCTCTCAAAACTAACAAGATCACTTTGAGACAGAATCTTCCAGTTACTGTACCACACTCTGTTCTAACCAATATGAAATACAAAGGAAACTACTAGCTAACAAATCTACGAATGTTGAAGTATCAGAGTATGTTGTGTGAAAACCCCCAGATAAACTGAAGGTCAGTCAAGCTTTGAATCCTGCTATGTTGTTACCAGTTGGTCTTGATCCCCTGATCATGACTGTTTAGAAATTATGGACACTGTATTCTCAAGCCGCCTGGATTTGACTGATGTCCCTCTGGAGAACCCTGAACAGACTTTCTTTGTGACTGAAGGCAGTTTCATCATCAATGGACATTGTTGTGCTAGATATGCAGTGGTGACCCCTGATTTGGTAGTTGAGTCCTCAGCCCTGGCCCCAGAAACTTGACCACAGAAAGCTGAACTGATAGCCCTCACTAGAGCACTAACAATAGGAAAAGGGCTCTGTCTAAATGTGTACCCAGATTCTAAGTATGCCCTTACAACCTTGCATGCACATGGGACCCTGTACAAATAATGAGGGTGGATAACCTTAGGAAGCAAGTCCATTAAGTATGGCCCCAAGATATTGACATTATCAGGTGCATACTACCTACAGCTTTCAAAACTTTAGGAAAAGTAGAATGTATGAATAGAACCTTGAAATCTCAGTTGTCCAAACTTTGCCAAGAGGTTTACCTGAAGTGGCCCCAGGTTCTTCCTATAGCCCTTCTTAGGAAATACTTAGCCCCTGCTAAGTCTTTAGGAGTTCCCCCTTTTTGAGATTCTGAGAATCTGTAGCCTATTTATAGGGAATAAAAGGAGATGTGAGACAGATAGGATCTGAAATTATTAGGCATGAACTATTGGTTTTAAGTTCTGTTTTGCAGAGTCTTCATACCTGGGTACACAATCGATTACCCATCAATTTGCCTGAACCCTTGCATCCTTTCAAGCCTGGAGTCTCGGTGTGGATCAAAGAGTGGAGAAGGATACCGTTAGCCCTGCATTGGAAGGGACCCTATGTTGTCATCCTGTCATCTCCAACTGCAGTAAAAGTCGCAGAATTCGAACTTTGGATCCATCATAGTCGAGTAAAGCCAGCAACTGTTTCTGAACCTGATCACTGGACTACTGTACAGCATCCTGAGACTCCATTGCGCCTCACTCTACGACAACAGCCACGGACCTAAGACTTATTGGTCCCTCGGAAACTGCACTATTTCAAGACTGTCCGTTTATCTGAAGGTAAGCCTCGCATCTGTAGAAAGCTGCAATCATCAGAAATAGACTGTGTTGTGTTAAGAAATTGAGTCTTCTAAGAGACTGTGTTCAAATGCTCTGAGAACAAAACTGTTTTGATCTCCTAAAAAGTGAACTGCTCTAAGGAGGCAATAATAGCCTGAGAGACTGTACTATGATATTTTAAGAACCTGAGACATCCCAGAGGACAGTGATACTTTGGAATCTACAGCCCTACTCCTGCCACAAAGCTGGTAGGTCTACGTACGGCAGAAACTCGAGGATCTACAATCAACTCTACATCTGTTATCTGTTGTGGATGCCGACAGTTCCACCAATTTTCCAGAGACTATGCCCATTATGAATTCTTATTATTGCTTTATTTCGGCAGCAGCCTTGGGGTGCTTTGAAATGACTTTTGCTTTACCACCCTGTGCAGCCTGTATAAGTACCACGCGAACTGGGCTGAAGGTTCTTCATGCCTCCCAGAACTTGTTTCTTGAACTTGCCGAAGCAGTAGCATCTAGTCTCCACATTTATGACTGTTTCTTTGTGGAGGAACCAAGATGGGAGATCAGTGGCCTTGGGAGGCTCAAGAACTGAATTATTCCATCCCCTACAATCAGACTGATTTACATAATACTACTAGTGAGTGGGTATTGGCCCACCCCATTGTTGACCGTTTGTGTTTTGTTCGCACCGGACCACAATTTGCTATGAAGCTTGGACAGCTGGACTGTCTAAATCAGAAGTTTTACAACAGCACAACAAAGAAGACATCTTGGTGGTCCGGCATAAATGCTCCTGAACCTTCTACTCCTTTAGTTCTTTTTCCCACTCTTGCCAAACTATGGACTCTGACTATCTGCTTGTTGCTCCCTTGTTTCTTGCCACTTTGCTTGCGAATGATAACTTCCGTTATTAATAACACTGTAGAGCGCAAGGCAGCTACAAAGATACTAGCTATGTGAAACTACTACCCTATCCCACAGAGTGATACCTTTACCTAGTATTATGTGATTTGATTCTCACCCTTTCTCACTTGCGGGTGAGAATAATCAAAGGGGGGAATGTGGTAGGCGAAGGCCTATGATCCATGCTGCTTGAACTAAACAGACAGGCCTAAGCAGCTTGACCTGTAAATGAAGCCTGTGGTTAGGCCCAGAGGAGTGAAACCCCCCCCCCCCCCAATACTGCTTCCATAGAATCTAAACTTAACTAAGCATAACCCAGCATAGCTAAGCAGAAACAAAACTTAGAAGAGATAGAAAAACAACTTTAATTGGAACTGATAAGATGTGTGAAGCTTCTGTGAACTAATTAATTCTGCTGAGAGAAAAGTTACAGTGCCCTGCTTTCCCACATGTTCTAGTCAGCTAAGTGACCTTGGATGTAAAATGTAACGAGAGCCCAAGAACTGACCATTGTAATGAGGATTGTAAGGGGGGGAAACAGGTGCTGAGCCCAGACCCAGGTCCTCATTGGATAGCTACGTAATGGTACCGGGACCAATAGATGGGGTAGAAGGGGTTACTGGGACCAATGAGAAGTTTGCCTATATCTAGAATGGAAAAGAACAGTATAAAAGTTGTTGTTTTGCTAGAAACCATTGCTCAGCCATTTTGAATGTGATTCTGCTTGAGTCTTGTGCACAATAAATGATTTGGACCTTCTGAACAGACTCCTGGTATTATTGGATTGTTTGCGCTCTGCCGCTACAATCTCAGCCTGTTTGAATTGTGATAAGTATTTACTGCTAAGTAATTATTTTATTATGGTTATACATTTGCCCTTTCACTGCAATTTTCTTACAACACTGAATCTGAAGGAGAAATACTAGCATCACATGAAAAGAGTTCACAAAAGCGTTTTGGGAAAACGGGAGCGTGGGGTGTAGCCAACATTAATAAGGAGGGAGAGGGTGCCAATTTATAGGCTGCAGGAGGGGCACCAGAAATCCTAGCACCAGCCCTACGCATACAGCAGGACAACTGCAGGCTGCAATTGGGGCTGTCAGCAGCTGTGGCTGGCCCGACAACAGCCCTGGGCAGTGGCGGCAGAATTTAAAAAGAAAAGCTGAAGCCACGGTGCTGGGCTCAGGCAGCATACTGGGTCATGGCAGGTGTCGGGGAGAGTTGTGATCACTGTGGCTGCTCCCATTTAAAGCCTGCAGTGCTTGTGGAGCTGCTGCTGGGAGGGACTGGGACTAGAAGGGAGCTCATGCTGGTTGGTACTGGAATTGGAAGGGAGCTCATGCTGGTTGGTACTGGAATTGGAAGGGAGCTCATGCTGGTTGGTATTGGAATTGGAAGGGAGATGATGCTAGGAGAGGCTGAAACTAGAGGAGCAGCCTGGTAGTTAGAACACTGACTTGGTAACCAAGAGACCAGGGTTCAATTCCCCTAGCACTCCTTGTAGCCTTGGGTAAGTCACTTAACTCTCCATTGCCTCAAAAGAAAAGCCTGGCAATCTACTTTGTCACACTGCCAAGAGAACCCCGGAGCAGATGGGTCGCCAGGAGTGGGCATTGATTCAAGGCACGCACTGCATTGCCTGAAGCCCACTAGCAAACTGTACCTTTTTCAGTCTCAAACAGATCTGAGGCCCTCTCTGACTTGTGGGCCCTGGCCATTTGCCAGGTTGCATCTCTCCTAATGCCAGTCCAGACATCTCCTGGTCTTTTATTTTGTACAATATGGGAGAAATGCATTTCTATTTCTCTTGTGTTGCACTACATGCAGAGTCTGGCTTTTTGAGGTTTTAGTTTAATTTTTGTCTATATATGTATTTCTCTTTTCATTTTGTATTCATTTACTGATGAAGGCTTATATGTATTGTGTGTGTGTACAACCAGTGCTGGATATTCTGTTAGTATGGAATCTCTGTTTAAAAATGTGTAGCAATCTTGCTTGTTCAGCTTGCAAATTGCCCTCTCTGCAATTATTTTTTAGGGGCGGGGCAAGAGGCAGGTCGAGGGTGGGCAGAGCATGGTTAGCCACAGGTGACGGGTTTTTCTCTTTCAAAAAGATAGCAACCCTACTGTTCTTAGCTGCCTTGAAGTACAAATATTGACTGACAATGAAATCACAATTAGGTGAGTAACTTCCAACAAGCAAGTGAGCTAACAAATTTGCTTTATGGCCTATGTAATAAGACATTGGTAAAAAAAAAAATCAGTAATACATTTTTAGTGCCAATTTGCTGCTGCTTTTTTTTTTACACTATCATGGTAAAAAGGCAATAGACTGATTTGATAAAATGCAGCAGGATTAGCATAGTGATTTACATCAGCTATAGCACTTATATTCTGAGTGCAAAAATTACTAATAATGTAAAAAGAACAAGCAAAAAAAGACAGAAAATAAAGGGCGAACTAATTTTACCACATTCTGCATGTTAATGAGCTGCACAGAATGTTACTTCCAATAGACTAAGCTGCTCAAAAATGAGTACAGATCTTTCCAACCCCTGGTGTCAAGGACATGGAAGTTAAATAATCACCACCACCACCCCCCAAAAAAAGACACATGAATCCCCAATTTGGGGACCAAGGGACTCAGAATCCCCACATTCAGGCAACACATTTCATCTTCCCTTGTAGTCTGATTTTTACTTTATTTTTGAGGTAAAGTTTTAACTTCCAATTACTTTTCATCTTGCCTCCCAACCTCTCACCAATCTAAACATCCCCCTAGAGACAGGAGTAGCTCCAGGCGAGGCAATGTTACTGCTATTTAGCTTATCTTATTTACAGGGCCAGCTTAAGGGATGAGCCAGTGAGGCAATGGCTCAGGGCACCCAAGCATAAGGGTGACAAAAGCCTGCCTCACTGGCTCTACACTTTGCAGCAGCAGGATCTTACATCTTTGCTCCTGCCACTCCATGTTTCTTTGTCTAGCTCTGTCAGCACTGTGGGAAGTTTAAAATGCAATGAGAGGCACGTCTTTTTTTTTTGGCATTTAAATTTATTCAGCGATGCTGGACAATACAGCATAAAGCAGCGGATACAAAAGCACAAGCACCTGCTGCTGTGTAGAGGATGCCCTGCCGCTGCAGGTAAGGAGGAGGATGGAAAAAGTGGGGCTGATGTAAATGCTGATGCTAATTCTGGGGGCTGGGAGAAGAGGGGCTGATGATGGTGGTAATGCTGAAGGTAAAAAGGCAGGAGTTGATACTTGTGTTAATGCTGGGGGACTGGGAGAAGAGGGCCTAATGATGGGGGCTGGAAGAAGAGGGCCTAATGCTGGGGGCTGGGCCTAATGCTGGGGGTTGGGACGAGGCGGCTGATACTGATGCTGTGGCAGGCTATGGCCTATAATAGTCTGCAAATATGAAAGGCCTGTAAGTTAAGCCCTGATTCCAACCCCCATCATAGCCAGAAAGAACCAAAAATCTGTGAAAAATGAGAAAACTGTTTTAAACTGCTTAATAAGAAGTTTTATATGAATTCATAAGTCTTTCATTATTCTCTTGTGTTCTGAAGATAGAAGTGTTTCTATACATGCATTCCTAGAGCCAGAAACGACCTTGCAGTAGAGAAGTATCCAAACCTAGAAACTGTACCATTGTTGGAAAAATCCTAAAGGAGGGAGCTGGGTGCTAGGCCCAGGAGGGATCTCTGATTGGACAAGTGCAGGGGGCGTTGGAACCAATAGAAAGTCTGCATGTATCAAACTGAAAAGAAATGTATAAATGAATATGTTTCTGTAAAAACTTTGCTCAGTCCTTTTTGAAGCTTGACTAACTGGGCCTTGCGCACAATAAATTGGCTTGGACCCTGCAAGTGACTCCTGGATTTATTCATTGTTTGCACTTCGCTGCTACATATTCTTGGTGCGTTGGCCGGGAATGTGCGAGTAGTGAATGGTATTCAAGCAAATATTCCACGCAATTCACCTCCAGGTTTGGCCCGGTTGGAACTGTGTCTGTCCGACCGCAGGGGAATTCTCTGGCGCCACCGGTCCTCTTGTATCGGAGAGGGTTCCGCCTTGCCTCGGCGGGCCACTGGGTCCGGCCGGCCAACACCTCCGAACCCGAGGGGCGTCCAGGATCCAACCCAAGAACTGGTTTGGTATCGGGAACCGGATCCGGTGAGTAGACATTTTCTTGTTTAAAAGTCAGTGAAGCCTGGGGAAAGTCTTGCATGAGTGGGCGAGACTGATTTGGTATAGACTAACTGGGAAAGTCTCGCATGAGTGCGCGAGACAAGAGAGCCTGATCACCTCTCATTAGGGCGGTCCTAGTACGCTCCGCATAAGGGTTAGCGGAAGCCGAAGCCACCGACCCTTTGGTTGGGAATAGTCAGTTAGTCAGAAAACCTTGGGCATTTGAAAAATAATTTCTTGTGATGGTATGATTGCCTGCGTGATTGAGAGGTCTTGAGACACAGACCGAGTGAGAGCGGACTCCTGAGTAGCGCAGTTCCTGGCTGGGTGACCGCGCCCGGGTCATGAAAAAGAGGAAGTGTGTGGTGTTTGTTCCCTTCAGTGTTCTGTGGGCTGTACGGACCCCTTACCTACAGCCCACAGTGAATTCAAACACACACGCAAAGACACAACAGACAGAGCACTCTCCATGGCTGCTTCAACAATATGGAACAAACTCCCGAACGATTTGAGGGCAACAACAGACCTCAAAGACTTTAGAAAACAGCTGAAGATCATGCTGTTCATAGAACACTATGGACACATCACATAACCTCAGAGAACGTATAACAGCACATGATACCTCCTAACACTGTATGTATAGAAAATGTTGTATAGCCCCAATGTATATAGCGCACATTGTACATAGCTCAAACTAATCTCGCACACAACACAACATACACTCAAGTCGAAGTCTCTCCCTCACTGCATGAATAACACGCTCACTTTACCCGATTGTTTGCTGTGATACCACCTTGATTAATAAGATAAGGCGGTTTAGAAATACTGTTAAATAAATAAAATACTACCTACCCTTACTGTTTATTATCCTGTACGTCATTATGTGTACGCCATTACGATTATGGGAGGGACGGAGTCCACGCAAACTCTGTTGGAATGTATGATCAAGAATTTCCGTAAAGGATTTTCAGGAGACTACGGCATAAGAATGTCTCCGTCTAGATTAAGAATGCTATGTGATAGGGAGTGGCCTGTGCTAGCTACTTCATGGCCCCGTGGGGGCACCTTTGATGTAGAAATAGTTTCCCATGTTCATCAGCTTGTACAAAAAGCACACCCTGACCAGTTCCCCTACATAGATTCCTGGTTGAGTGCTTGCAAAAGACAGCCCTTATGGATGAAGCGCTGTTATGAGGAACAGTGTAGAATATTAGTAGCAACCACTAGGGGGACCCTGAAGGTTGAGGAGGAAAAGCCGCCTGTGTATTCCGCCTCAGAGTCCCCAGTGGCTGTAGATTTTGACAATCTATCTAGAGTAGTATTTTCAGCATCTAACTCGTTAGCCTTTGCCTGCCAGTTCTTGTCAAAGAGATTCTCTCCCATGCAAGAAATGTTGCCTAACTTGTCCTGTACCCAAGTCTCCAAGTCTGATGTCTGAAGCCAGGCAATCCATCGTGCGCCAATGGCAATAGCAGAGGTTCTGCTGATGCATTCAAAGCAGTCAAAGGCTCCACGATTTACAAACTTAGAGACATCTTGAGCATGCTTAACTGGAGCAAGAAAGTCTTGTCTCTTGTCATCTGGGAGAAATGGGCTCATAAGCTCAAAGTCTCCTGTAATTTCCTTGAGGAACATTTCCATATATAATAATTATGAACTGATCCTAGCTGAAAGCATGGAAGCCTGAAAGGTTCAGCGCCCAAAAGTGTCCAGAGTCCTGCATTCACGATCTGGAGGATTGGATGCATGCCTCTTTGCACTTTTCATCCTACGCATGGCTGACTCCACCACCACTGAATGGTGTGGCAGCTGAGTCTTTTGAAATCCAGGACATGGCAGAACTCGATACATAGTATCAAGTCTCCTAGAGTGAGGAGATGTAGTCAGAGGTGTCTCCCACATTCTGAGCATCTTGTTATGCAGAATTTCATGGATGGGCAAAGTGGCTGCCTCCTTTGGAGCTTTAGGATATTGGAGAATTTCCATTTCCTTTGCTCTGGGTTCCTCTTCAGGAGCCACCGTGATTGAAAGGCCCTTGGCCATATCACGAATAAAATCCTGAAAAGACATGTCCTCTGGAGGTGACATTCTGCGTTGGGGAGAAGAGGGATCTTCTGGGAGAAACCCTATAGTACCAGCAGAATTGTCAGAGTCTTCGGAATTGTAGGATTCGAAGTATTCCTGACCACGATGCTCATGCAAAGCACGGTCCCGGTATCGATCAAAGTCGGTATCGATCTGTCGATTTCAGCCAAAGATGGCATGGAAAGAATTCCCACCGGGGCCAGTACCATCGGTACCGGTATCGTCAGTACCGGTACCTGTACCGGTGTAGGTACTGGCATTGGTGTCAATGTCGGTACCGGTACCTGTTGGACCAACGGTACCGCAGCTGAGAGAAGAGCTGCGATGCTGCGTTCGATAGCGAGGAACCTCTGGTCTATTGACACTGCCGATGCCTGGGTGTCGGTAACGGTGAAAATGGCTGGGACCCCTGAGCATGGCACAGGTAGTTCTTGCGAGGTCGAGGCCTCGAGAACATCCTGGAGCCCCATTGATGCTTTGGAAGCCAAAGCCTCCCGCCGGGGCTGCTTTGCCGGTGTGGTTCCCTCAAGGGCAATGCCAATGGCCTCTCGATGCTTAGCAGGAGAGCTACCCTTTGAGGACCGGCTTTTATGTTTAGTTACCTGAGATCCATGGGAGGAAAGAGGAGGCCCTTGAAGATATCGATGCAATGGATCTGGCATCCGAAGAAAAGAGGGTACCGAGCTTTGCAGCCCGGTTCTGTCTTCCTCTTTTAGTCATCCACATACAGGAGAGACATTCAGATGGAGAATGTTCAGGCCCTAAACATTTAAGACACCAATCATGGGTGTCAGTGACAGAAATGGTACCGCCACACTAAGTACATTTTTTAAAACCACTAGTTGGTTTTTCCATGTTTTAGGAATATGGGGCCTAATGCCCAAAATGGCGCCTAGCACAAAAAAAGAAAAGTTTCTGAATAGAAACAGTTCAAAGTATAAGTTTTTTTTTTTTCTGGAAAAGAAAAGAAAAGAACCGGCGGTACTGGTAAGCGTTGTGCGGAGGCAAACGCGACCACAAGAAAACAATTTTAAAGACGGAATTTTCTGTGGTGACAGGGTATGGATCCTGTCGGCTCCGCGGAAAATGAAGAACTGAAGAGGGACAGTTGGAAAGGCGGGAAGGCAGCACGCATGTGCTGAGGGATGCTCCCAAAAGCGTTCCTATTGGACACTGGGGAGCGTTCCCGCACAGGCTCCTTCGGTACTGACGATACCCATATGTGAAGCTATATTCCTGCTTGTTCCTGGAGATAAGGACTTTCCCCCCAAAGCCTTCCATTGGGAAGGGTCTGCAGTCTTCCCGGAGAACCTGGTTCTGGGCATGAACTTGGACTCCAACTATGCAGGGGTCTTGTCCATCACGGGCTTGCAGAAGAGAATCTCTCCCCAGCATGGGACATCGACCAATTTGTCCTGAACCCATTAACATAAGAGCATACCATACTTAGTCAGACCAAAGTCCATCAAGCCCAGCATCCTATTTCCAACAGTGGCCAATCTAGGTCACAAGTGTCAGAAGATTCCCAAACACAGATTCCATAATGCTTGTATTGGAGCAAGTAGTGAATTACCTGGGTCCTCTTTAATAATGGTTTATGGACCTTTCCTCTAAGAACTTGACCAAACCTTTTTTAAACCCAGCTACACTAACAACTTTTACTACATCCTCCGGTAACAAATTCCAGAGTTTGATTAGTTTGATTACATGTTGAGTGAAAATTATTAGTCTTAAACGGGTTACACTGTAGCTTCATTGCATGTCCCCAAGTCTTTCTACTTTTTTATGGCATATAGAATCGATCTACGTTTACCCATTCCACTCTCCCCTCAGCCATCTTTTTTCCAGATCGAAGAGCCCTAACCTTTTAAGGCTTTCCTCATAGGCATATCCTATCTCCTTTACCATTTTGGTGGATCCTCACTTTACCTTTTCTAATTCTGCTATATCCTTTTTAAGGTACGGCAACCAGAATTGCACACAATATTCAAGGTGCAGTCGCACCATGGAACGATACAGAGGCATTATAATATCCTTTGTCTTATTTTGCATTCTTTTCCTTATGATTCCTAGCATTCTATTTGCTTTCTTGGCCGTCACTTCACACTGGGATGAGATTTCAACATGTTATCCATGATGACGCCTCAACCTTTTATCTGGGTGGTGGTTCCTAAGGTGGAAACTTGCATTTTGAAACCATAGTTTGGGCTGTTCTTTCCTAGGTGCATAACTTTGCACTTGTTCACATCTGCCATTTGAACGTCCAGTTTATCACAGTCCTCTTGTAATTTTCCTCCTGGATTTTAATTTTGTTTCATCTGCAAATTTGACTACCTCACTTGTTATTCCCATTTCCAGCTCATTTACGAATAAGTTAAAAGGCAGGGGACAAAGCACAGATCCCCAGGGTACTCCACTATTCATCTTTCTCCATTCTGAAAATTGGCCATTCAGTCCTACATTCTGCTTTCTACCTTTAAACAAGTTCCTTATCCACAATAGTATACTACCTACTATCCCATGACTTTGTAACTTCACCAAGAGACTCTCATGAAGGACCTTGTCAAAGGCTTTCTGAAAAACTATTCACTATATCGACCGGCTCACCTTTGTCTATCTGTTTATTCAAAAAAATATATCAGATTAGTGAGTCAAGACCTTCCTTGGCTAAAGTCATGTTGAGTGTCTCCCATTAAACATGCTCAGTAATTTTGTTCCTTGTAATGGTTTCTATCATTTTGCCTGGTACTGATGTCAATAATTACAAAAACCAAACCCTAAAGTAACCTAATATCCCTCCAATTAGAATAACATTTTTTTGTCGGAAGAGGCTGGAGGCGGCTGAAAGGGAAACCCAGCCACACCAGACAGCCTGTTCCCTTTTAATTAAAGAACGATTCTTTACTTAACTCGTGAAAATGTTCCAGTGAAGCTGCAATCACCATAATAAAGTTTCAGAATAAAGCGGTCAGGTAGTACATCCACGATGCGCACGTTTTGGGCTCTAAGCCCTGTATCAAGTGTTCAATCTCCTTAGATATCCGCTTTATTCTGAAACTTGCGGTGGCCATCCTCATGTCTGACTCAAAGCCATCGTAGGTGGCTCGAGACATACTTTGAGCACTCCTGACGCATTTCGTGAGGGTTTAGAATCACTGGAACTGATCCCCATCAAGACCCATCAAGAAACCTGTGAGTTCCTTTGCCAGGTCTCGGAGATACATGCCAATATTCAGCAACCCAGCATCGAGCCCTGGTAGTATTTGTGTCCAACGGCGTCAAGGGCATGTGACTCCCTGCCCAAGGGTACGGAGGAGTGAGTCTTCAGGATCCTCTGCTGACGCATCGTCAACTCTATAACCATAGAGGTGTGGGAGTTGCGTCTTCCTGAAGCCAGGATCTCGCTGAACCCGGTACATGGTATCGAGGCATCGGGTAACTACTGGTACAGACAACTGTATCTCCCACATTCAGAAGAGAAGCTGCCTGAGAAAGGTGGGGACAGAAACCAACAGGGCCTCCTTGGGTGACGCATCAAATTGGAGGATTTCAAGCTCCTCCATGAGAGGGTCTTCCTCCAACTCAATGATGAGGGAAAAGGCTTTAGCCATGTCACAAAAACAATTGTCCTCGGGTGGGGACCAGTGCCATGACGCTGGGGGAGACAGATTTGATGGGAGATCGTAGTGTTTACACGTCTCTGGGGATGCCTCGTCCTCATACTCCCAATCAGAGTAATCGGTCAAGGACTCAAAAACCAATGGCGCCTGGAGTGCAGGGTCCAGGTCGGGGCCTCTGTGACCCACGGTGAATGCTTGGCCAGAGCCACAAGCGCTCACCGAGGAGGATCGTGCTCCCGAAGGGGAGACACACGCAGAGGATCAGCTCGAGGCTCCGGGCTCTTCAGGATCATTTCGATGGCCCGGGGAGTCCTTGAGATAGAGGTCCCTGTGGTTTCAGTGTGAGCAGCAGCTGGGCTGGACGTCGATACCTACTGCGCATCTAGGAAGGCAGTGACACTGCACTCCAGTGCCATCATCCTAGCTTCCCACTAAGGAGTTGCAGCCTTCGACGCATACACCGGGGTACGGTGTCCATGAGGAGGAAGTCCTCGATGGGACAGGCCTCGGGGATCCAGGACCTATGCCAGAGGCCTCGGCATCTGTTCGGGGAACCTTCGCTGGCTGTTCCCACTCCAACTCCTTGGGTACTCTCAGTGGACTGTGGGATCTGGCACGGCACTTGACCTGTGTGTGTGAGTCTTAGGATGAAATTCTGGAGGATTTCTTCTTCTTGCATTCCTACTCCGGGGAACCTTTGTCAGCGTGTCCGTGGACCCAATAGGGCAGGGATGTCCAACCCCTGTCCCGGAGGGCCGGAATCCTGGCAGGTTTTTGGGATAGCCCTAATGAATATGCAACATTAGACAACATTTTGGTGGTGGTAAGAATTGAGGAGAAATGTGACAAATTCTATCTACCCTTTTGATGTCCTTTACAAAGAGGCCTTCTACCTAGGCGGCAAGAGACCTGTGAAACTTTTTCAATAGGTGTTAACACCAGGTGGCAGCTCAAAAGGCCATTTTGAAAGAATCCTAATTACCCAGGAAGTTGGTCACAGCTTACTTCAGCAGCACAAGCATAAATAGCTCAACCAGAGCACTGTGATCCTCAGTCTTGAAAGACTAGAAAAGGGGACTGTTACTTCTGGAGAGAGATCTGCAATTGTGAGTATATACTTCTGGGAATTTTCTGAAAGGAATTTTTTCTATTAAAACTAATTAATCTGTGAACCCACTATTTTTTGTTAAATCAGTCAGGGCCTAGTAGCAGCAGTTTAAGTTTAAATTTAAAACACACAAGAGAAATTTCTGGTTACATTTCATACCCAGCAGAGAGCTGTAGTTTAAATTTAATAGTCACTCAAGGCCTAGCATCAGCAAAGTACTTTTAGTTTAAATTTAAAACACAGAAGAGAGCTTTCTGGTTAAATTTAGAACCCATCAGAGAGCTTGTAGTTTAAATTTCATAATAAGTTAG
This sequence comes from Ichthyophis bannanicus, assembly GCA_033557465.1. Classification (NCBI taxonomy): domain Eukaryota; kingdom Metazoa; phylum Chordata; class Amphibia; order Gymnophiona; family Ichthyophiidae; genus Ichthyophis; species Ichthyophis bannanicus. The sequence continues at coordinate 519,222,462 of CM066035.1, forward strand.
AGCCTAACAGCAGAAAAGAGCTATAATTTAAATCAAATCAGAATATAGCTTACCTCAGCAGCACAGGATAGGGTACTGTGTAGCAGCCCTCTTTTAATAAGTGTTATTTCCCTCCCTCCCTACCCACACCCACCCACCCATGGGATAATCGTAGCTTATAGGTACTTACACATCTTTAAAAAAAAGGAGGTGCTCTCAGGTGAAGCTCGTTACTCAAATCAGTCATACGCTAAGGACCTGAGATTAATTAAGCTTCAGGTAAACAAGGTATATTAAACGTATTAGGTACAGTTTTATTGGTATAAATATCCATGGCAACCCTTAGTACGTAAAGAACTTAAAGATCTAAACACAAACTTAAAACTAATATGCAGACAGCAGTCCAGCAGCGAGATGGGGGCTTTCCAGTCTTTTGCACTGAGTGTCACATGTATGATTTTCTCCGAGTTGGTGAGAGGTCTTGCGTGTGCACTAGGTGCAAGGAGCTCTTTGCTCTCAGGGAACGAGTCCGTTCTCTAGATGCTAGAGTAGCAGACTTGGAAAACATAAGACAGACAGAGAGGTACATAGATGAGACCTACAGGGATATAGTCCTGAAGTCCCACCTCCAGTCTGGCAGCATCCCTGTTGCCATGGAGGAGAGAGGTCACGTGACAGGACAGCATCACCCTGGTGTGGCAGGAAGCGATCCTGTAACTAGGACCTGTCCTCAAGGTGATGTAAAACCCTCTAGCACCGAGGATGTTTCTCCAGGGCCATGTGCCCATGAGGGAAGGGTTAGGACAGCCGTTATAGTTGGTGATTCGATCATTAGGCATGTAGATTAGCTGGGTGGCTGGTGGACGTGAGGATCGCCTGGTAACATGCCTGTCTGGTGCGAAGGTAGCGGATCTCACGCGCCACCTAGATAAGGTCTTAGATACTGCTGGGGAGGAGTCTGCTGTCTTGGTACATGTCAGTACCAATGACATAGGAAAATGTGGTAGGGAGGTTCTGGAGGCTAAATTTAGGCTTTTAGGTAGGAAGTTGAAATCAAGAACTTCCAGGGTAGCGTTCTCCAAAATGCTTCCCATTCCACGCGCAGGACCCAAAAGGCAGGCAGAGCTCCGGAGTCTCAATGCGTGGATGAGACAATGGTGCAGAGATGAGGGTTTTGGATTTGTTAGGAACTGGGGAACATCCTGGGGAAAGGAGGGGTTCTTCCGAAGGGATGGGCTTCACCTTAACTGGGATGGAACCAGGCTGCTGGCATTAACCTTTAAAAAGGAGATAGAGCAGCTTTTAAACAAATAAGAGCGGATGGTTCGGAAGAATGTATCCTTGAAGGATACTACCAAAAGCAGACAGGTTCCAAAAAAGAGTAAAGTAGTCCAAATGCCCTCGAGTATGGAGCAGACAGAGCTTAAAGATCCCAAATTACCCATGTCTACCAATAGCCAAATTAATATGAATAAAATACAGTCTCTAAAATGCTTGTATGCAAATGCAAAGTCTAAAAAACAAGATGGGTGAGTTAGAATATATAGCACTAAACGAGAGGTTAGATATGACTGGAATATCAGAGACATGGTGGAAGGAGGACAACCAGTGGGACACTATGATACCTGGGTACAAACTATATCGTAATGATAGAGCTGATCAAATTGGTGGAGAGGTTGCGCTCTATGTTAGAGAGGGCATTGAGTCAGAAAGGATTAAAGTTTTGCAGGAAACAAAATTTGCTGTAGAATCTCTATGGATTGAAATTCCATGTAAAAAAGGGAAGGCGATGGCAGTGGGGGTATACTATCGACCGCCTGGCCAGAATGAACAAATGGATGATGAAATGCTCAAAGAAATCAAGGAAGTTAACAAAAGTTACAGCGCAGTAATAATAATGGGTGATTTCAATTACCCCAGTATCGACTGGGTCATTGTCACGGCAGGACATGCTAGGGAGATAAAGTTCCTAGATGAAATAAATGACTGCTTCTTAGAGCAGCTGGTTCATGAACCGACCAGAGGGGAAGCCATGTTAGAGCTAGTCCTTAGTGGAACACCAGATGTAGTGCAAGAGATAAGGGTGTTGGGGCCACTTGGCAATAGTGATCATAGCATGATCGCTTTTGATTTAATTAGAGGAGGAGGGATAGTAAGGAAATCCACAGTACTACCTTTTAACTTTCGAAAGGGAGACTATGATAAAATGAGGAAAACAGTTAAGAAAAAACTAAAAGGAGCAGTTGCAAAGGTTAAAGACTTACATCAAGCTTGGGTGTTGTTGAAAAATACTATCTTGGAAGCCCAAGCCAGCTTTATTCCACGCTTTAAGAAAAGTGGCAGGAAATCAAAAAAACTGCCAGCATGGTTTAAAGGTGAGGTCAAAGAGGCTGTTGTTGCAAAAAAAGCATCTTTCAGGAAATGGGAAAAAAGAGCCAAACGACGAAATCTGGAAACAGCACAAGCACTGGCAAGTCAAATGCAAGGCATTGATAAAGCAGGCAAAGGAAGAATATGAGAAGAAGCTTGCTGCGGAAGCAAAAACGCGAAATAAAGATTTTTTCAAGTACATTCGCAGCAAAAAACCTGTTAGAGAGTCAGTTGGTCCATTAGATGATAGAGGAGTTAAAGGGGCACTAAGAGGCGACAAGGCGATAGCGGAGAGACTGAATGAATTCTTTGCTTCGGTCTTTAATGAGGAAGATATAGGGATGTTACCAATGACTGAAGTGGTATTTAAAGGTGCGGAAGAATTGAAGGAAATATCGATACATCGGGAAGATGTATTACAACTATTAGATAAACTGAAGAGTAGCAAATCACCTGGGCCGGATGGTATACATCCAAGGTTGTTGAAAGAAGTGAAATATGAAATTGCAGACCTGCTATTAGTAATCTGTGAACTATCATGAAAATCATCTCTAATACCTGAAGATTGGAGGATCGCCAACGTAACACCAATTTTTAAAAAGGGTTCCAGGGGTGATCCGGGAAACTACAGACCGGTGAGCCTGACGTCAGTACCGGGAAAAATGGTAGAAACCATCATAAGGAATAAAATTACTCAGCATTTAGATAGTCATGGCCTAATGGGAGACAGTCAACATGGCTTTAGACAAGGAAGATCTTGTCTTACTGATCTGTTTTCTGAAGGTGTGAATAAACAGGTGGACGAAGGTGAGTCAGTTGATATAGTGTATCTGGACTTTCAGAAAGCCTTTGACAAGGTCCCTCATCAGAGACCTTTGGCAAAACTAAAGAGTCATGGGATAGGAGGCAGTGTACTACTGTGGATAAGGAACTGGTTAAAAGATAGAAAGCAGAGGGTTGGGCTAAATGGCCAATTTTCCCAATGGAGAAAGGTGAATAGTGGTGTACCCCAGGGATCTGTGCTGGGTCCACTGCTTTTTGACATTTTCATAAATGACCTGGAAAGTGGAACAACGAGTGAGGTTATCAAATTTGCAGATGACACAAAACTATTTAAAGTTGTTAAAACTCAAGAGGATTGTGGAAAATTGCAAGAGGATCTTGATAAACTGGAAGACTGGGCATCAAAATGGCAGATGAAATTTAATGTGGACAAGTGCAAAGTTATGCACCTATGGAAGAACAACCCAAACTATGGTTACACGATGCAAGGTTCCACTTTAGGAACCACCACCCAGGAAAAAGGTTTAGGCATCATTGTGGATAACATGTTAAAACCCTCGGCCCAGTGTGTAGCGGTGGCCAAGAGAGCAAATAGAATGCTAGGTATCATAAGGAAAGGAATGGAAAATAAAAGATATTATAATGCCTCTATATCGTTCTATGGTGAGACCGCACCTTGAATATTGTGTGCAATTCTGGTCTCCGTATCTTAAAAAGGATATAGCGTTATTAGAAAAGGTTCAGAGAGAGAAGAGCCACCAAAATGGTAAAGGGGATGGAAGGATACTCCTATGAAGAAAGGCTAAAAAGGTTAGGGCTCTTTAACCTGGAAAAGAGACGGCTGAGGGGAGATATGATAGAAGTCTATAAATTAGTGAACGGAGTGGAACGGGTAAACGTAGATCGATTGTTTACGTTATCAGAATATAGAAAGACTAGGGGACATGCAATGAAGCTACAGGGTAAACTATTTAAGACTAATAATAGAAAATATTTTTTCACTCAACATGGAATCAAACTCTGGAATTTGTTACCAGAGGATGTAGTAAAGGCTGTTAGTGTAGCTGGGTTTAAAAAAGGTTTGGACAAGTTCCTGGAGGAAAGGTCCATAAACCATTATTAAGAAAGGACCCAGGATATCAATGCTTGACCCAGTACAAGCATTGTGGAACCTTTGTCTTTTGGGAAAACTGCTAGGTACGTATGACCTAGATTGGTCACTGTTGGAAACAGGATACTGGGCTTAATGGACCTTGGTCTGACCCAGTATGGCTGTTCTTATGTTCTTATGTACCTTGCCCACTCACAATCTTAAATGACAGCAGGGGTCTCCCAATCCAGTCCTGGAGGGCCACAAACCAGTCAGGTTGGCAGGATATCTCTAATGCATATATATTCATGCATATTCATTAGGGCTATCCCAAAAACCTGCCAGGATTGTGGCCCTCCAGGACAGGGCTGGACACCCCTGCGGTAGGGCATCACAGGGGCTTTTTGCGACTCCAAGAATCCTTTCGGGGCCTTAAGAGCATGAGGTTACAGGGGATACTGGGGCAGAATCTGACCTGTGGAAGATGTCATCTAGCTTTTACTGACAACACTGGATGGCCTTCGCGGACACTGGAGGCAGCAGTCATGTGTATCGGTGAGGGACCTGTTTTTTGCACACCGATCACACTTTTTGAACCCATTGGCCATTGGGGCAAAAAGGACCCCTGCGAGGTTGAAGAGCATCGAAGCAAACAGCGGATAGAAAAAGGCGTAAAACCGCGCTGGAAAAGAAAACCAAAAATGGGTCCGAGACTCGATACCGGGGCAACCAGGCTCAGAGGCAGGAAAGGGACCGGTGCTAACCAGAGAAAGAAAAGACAGTTTAATACATAAAAAGATCAATTTTTTCCAGGGAAAAAAGATGGACATCTAGATTGGGCTCCATGGAAAAAAGGAGACTGAGTAAGATGGCACCCTTGGGCGGGAGGAGAACCATGCATATGTGGTGGCATCTCCCAAAGGCTTTCTTTGAAAGCTGGGGAGATGCTTCCGTGGGGCTCCATCGGCACCGATGTCACCCATATGTGAAGACTGACTTCCTGCTTATTCCAGGAGAAAAAATCATTTTTAGCTACAACAGCCTCTTTGACATCACCTATAAACAATGCTGGCAGTTTTTTGTACTTCCTTCCACCTTTCTTAAAACATAGAATACAGCTGATGTGGGCTTCCAAGATATTATTTTTAAACAATGCCCATGCTTGATGCAAATCTTTAACCTTTGCAGCTGCTTTTAGTTTTTTCTTAACTATTTTCCTCATTTTATCATAGTCTCCCTTTTGAAAGTTAAAAGGTAGGACTGTGGATTTCCCTACTGCCCTTTCTCCATTTATTAAATCAAATGTAATCATACTATGATCACTATTGCCAAGTGGCCCCAACATCCTTATCTCATGCACCAGATTTTGTGTTCCACTAAGGACTAGATCCAAAATGGCTTTCCCTCCTGTCAGTTCATGAACTAACTGCTCCAAGAAGCCGTCATTTATTTCATCTAGAAACTTTCTCTCCCTTGCATGTCCTGTCATGACACTGACCCAGTCTATACTGGGGTAACTGAAATCACCAATTATGGTTACTGTGTTGTAACTTTTGTTAGCTTCCCTGATTTATTTGAGCATTTCATCATCCATTTTTCCATTCTGGCCAGGAGGTCGATAGTACACCCCCTCTGCCATCGCTTTCCCCTTTTTACGTGTAATTTCAATCCATAGAGATTCTACAGTGTATTTTGTTTCCTGCAAAATGTTAATCCTGTGTGATTCAATGCTCTCTCTAACAGAGCGCAGCCCCTCTACCAATTTGATCTACTCTATCATTGCGATAAAGAGTAGTTCTCCAGGAGCAGCAGGAATCAGTCCTCACATATGGGTGACGTCGGCGACGACGGAGCCCCCGTGCGGAGCATTTCCCCAGCTTTCAAAGAAAGACTTTGGGAATGCAGCGCGCATGCGCGGTCCTCTTCCCGCCCAAGGGTGCCATCTTGCTCAGTCTGATGACATAGCTAAAAGACAGCAAAAAACAAAATGAAATATATGACTGCAACTCCAAGGGGAGGAGGGAGGGTTGCGAGGACTGATTCCTGCTGCTCCTGGAGAACACCTGTTACAGGTGAGTAACTACTCTTTCTCCAGGACCAAGCAGGAAGTCAGTCCTCACATATGGGACTCCCCAGCTCTAGGCTACCGAGAACCCAAAGCTGAAAAATAAGCTCCCTCTAGAGCCTCAACATGCGTGATAAGAATCTTCTCTGAGAAAGCCTCCGAACAGTAGCCCAACACAAGGGCCGGAGGGTAGGAGTTGCCTAAACCTCAAAGAGATTACGGAGTACCGCCTGTCCGAAAGCACTGTCCCTGCGGGACTCCCTCTCGAGGCAGTAATGGGCCGCAAAAGTCTGGCTTGAAGACCAAGTAACGACCCGGCAGATGTTTGCCAACGGAACAGAGTGGAGATGAGCTACTGACGCAGCCTTCGCCCTGACACGGTGGGCTGTGACTCGACCCTGCAAGGAGAGGCCGGCTGCCCTGTACGCCCAGGCGATACAGTGCTACCCAGATGGATAGGGTACACTTGGAGACAGGTAACCCCAGCTTATTAGGGTCAAAAGATACGAAGAGCTGAACAGCCCTTAGATGTCCCTGCATAGGTCAAAGTAGAAAGACAACGCCCTCCTACAGTCCAGGGTATGGAAGACTATTTCAGCCCGGCTGGCATGCAGCCTGGGAAAGGTCGGAAGAACCACCTCCTGATTGAGGTGGAAGGAGGAGACAACCTTTGGAAGGAACTTAGGATGAGTCCATAAGACCACCCTGTTCCTATAGGACCGTGTGTACGGTCTATCAGAAACCAGAGCTTGTAGTTCACTCACACGCCTGGCCGAGGTAAGAGCCACCAAGAACAATGCCTTCCATGAAAGGAAGCGTTAATGACCGGTAGCCATCGACTCAAACGGTAGGCGAGTAAGTTGTTGCAAGACCACATTCAAATCCCACTCAGGGGCTGGTGGACGAATCGGAGGCTTGAGCAAAAGCAGGCCTCTGAGGAAGCGGGCCACTAAGGGGTGGACCAACAGACTGGCCCTCCACCGGCGAGTGGCGTGCTGACAGAGCACTGAGGTGGACCTGAACAGAGTTGGATTTAAGGCCTAGGTCCGACAGGTGAAGCAGATACTGCAGCATCACTGGTACCAGGCACGAAAACAGATCCTCTTGGCGCTGAGCGCACCAGGTGGAGAACCTATGTCACTTGAGGGCATAAGATTTCCGGGTGGATTGTCTCCTAGAGGCTGTGATAAGGAAGCTCATCATAGCTCAGGAAGGAGCTATAGTAAAGGTGAAGTGACTCTGAACAAGCAAGCTGTCAGTTCTGGTAGAAATAAGAAAACAGAATTTTCCCATAAAAGACTACCAGTCCCAGAATGCACCAGGTTTCCAACAGCCATTAGAGGAGCTGAAGTGGGGAAATGTGTGTTCAATCAGGAGGGCTATGAAGTAATCCCTAAGCACTCATCTCAAAGGGCAGGGCCTAATTCAGCACAGCTGTGCTGTGCTAGGGTGGAGCACTCATCAAAGCAGAATAAAGGTAGAGTTTATTCTACAGAGAATTATCCTCATCTTGATCCTCATCCTCAGTTTCATCTGGGAGATCATCATCCTCAGATTCAGCTTGGATATCCTCAGCTTGGACGTCTTCATCATCTGGAGGATCATCAGAAACAGAAGCCAGACCGGACGGACAGAGAGGGCAAGAAACCCTTTGGAAGAAAGAAGAGAAAAGCCTTTTGGAGGTCTAAAGGAGTCCAGAGCAGTACGTATACTGGGAGACATTCAAAAGGCCAGCATACACCATTGGACTGGGGAAAACCAGAGGAATGGTGCTGCAGAGCTAGGCATCTCCAGACGGTACCTGTGAGGGAGACGGCTGCATGTGGAAGGGACCCCAAGACTCGTGCCAGAAGGTATGTGAAGAGAGATCCAGTGTCCAGGGATCTGGATTGGAAGGCTGGACATAAGAACTGGACTACATACTGGCCAGGCTATTTAGAGAGGAACTCTAACAGCAATGGAAGCTCAGGTATGAACACTGATCTATGCCCTAGCTATAACCTTGAAAGACAGCAGGGAAACAAGTATTCTCCTGAGAGTGCTACATTGAGAAATTCCTCTGTGCCAATCCATGATATTGAACCCATGATTGTTGAAGAAGGGGGAGCGGTCTTAGATACAGGCTGTGAATATATGGATTGCTCTCTGTCTAAACTCCTTTGGTAATTTTCTGTTACAAAGTACAACAACCATCACAAAGAAATACAAACTTGTTCTTTAATCTACTCAGAAAAGCTCCTGAAGTAGGATTTGAGCCACGCAGTAGAAAGCAAGCCAGCTAAGGGGTTTCAGCTGGGTAACTGCTAGCAATTGAGCCTTACCTAATTGCTTGTGAGCTCTGAGGGAATCACTTCTGAATCTATGTGTGAAGATATAAGAAGTTAACCTGAAAAGAACAGTTTTTCCCTTCTTTGTGGGTTTTTCTTGTTGTTTGAAACACTTCTAAGAAAATATTAGCTAAAGCCTACAGAAAAGACCAGTTTGTTACCAACCAGGTCTTTATTCTTTTGATTTGATTGCCTGACAAGTTCAACTGTTGTTTTCCTGATTTTATTTTTCTAAGTTTAACACTGAAAGCAAGTATCCTGTTTTATGTGCTACCAAGCATATCTGTGTTGGGAGAAATAACCCCATAAATAAATATCTTATTGGCTTTACACTCAAGCACAACTAATTATTGTGAGCAGCTGTGTCTGGTGTGAATGGACTGCATTTCCCACAATCCCTTGCAAATCATATTGATATATGCACTTGCCAAGACTGTGAACATTCTCACCCAGGCAGCCGTCTGACAAGGACTAAACCACCTCCTCCACTTCCCTAGGTAGAAGTAAGGGGGCTAGAACTACCCTTTCAGCAGCCAGGCCATAAAATGGAGGGACTGGAGATAGGGGTGCAGGAGAGATCCCTGATCCTGAGACAGGAGATCGGGTTGCACCCCCCAGAGGGAGTGGAGTGTCCACTGCCAATTGCAGAAGGAGTGGAAACCACGGTTGCCTCGGCCATCTGGGGGCTACCAGGATCAGCGAGGCCCTGTCCCGAAGAACCTTAAATAGGGTTCGGGCCACTAGAGGCGTTGGAGGAAATGCATACAGCAGGCCCGTAGACCAAGAGATTAGGAAGGCATCTGCTGCTATTCGCAGAGGATGCGGTTGTCTGGAACAGAACCTGGTCAGCTGACGGTTCAGTGGACTGGCAAAGAGATCGATGCTTGGAAGACCCCATTTTAGGAAGATCTGCTGGACCACTAGGGGATTCAAATGCCATTCATGAGGCTGTAGAATCCTGCTCAACCTGTCTGACAGGTAATTTTCTTGGCCAGGTAGATAAACTGCCTTGAGAAACATGCCGTGCTTGACTGCAAAGGCGCACAGGGCCTGTGCTTCCTGACACAGAAGCCTGGATCCTGTGCCTCCTTGTTTGTTCAGATAGAACATTGCTACTTGGTTGTCCGTCTGAATCAAGACAGACTGGTGAGAGAGGACATGAGAGAAAGTTTGTAGAGCTAATCGAATAGCTCGCAACTCCAACAGATTGATCTGCTGTGTGGCCTGCCAAGGGGACCAGAGGCGCTGAGTGCATGCCCCCTGGCAATGTGCACCCCAACTTTGAAGAGAAGCATCGGTCGTCAGCACCTGTGTGTGTGGTGGTGCCTGGAAAGGCACCCCCTGGATCAGGTTCGGGAGATGTAGCCACCACTGCAGGGAGGCCGCTAGTAGTTTGGACACTCTTACTCTGTCTCTTAAGTCTCCTGTGGCCTTTATCCACTGAGCTCTAAGGCACCATTGAGCAGGCCGTATATGCAGACGAGCATTTGGAGTTACATGGACTGTAGATGCCATGTGACCCAAAAGCCTCAGGAAATGTCTGGCAGAGACCAGAGATCCACTGCGAAACTGCTGGGCCAGAGCCATCAGTCTGTGAGCCCTGCTCCCGGGCAAATAAGCCATTGCTTGTAAGGTATCCAACCTTGCCCCTATGAACTCTATGTCCTGTGAGGGGAGCAAAGTGGACATTATGAAGTTTATGACAAAGCCCAGGTGCTGGAGAAAAGAGACAGTGCGAAGAGTGGCTTGTCTGGCCTCCTGTGGAGACTGACCCCTAATGAGCCAGTCGTCCAGGTATGGAAAGACAAAGATGCCCTGGTTTCTGAGATAGGCCGCCAACACCGCCAGGCATTTGGTGAAAACCCTGGGTGCGGAGGTTAGGCCAAATGGAAGTACCCTGTACTGAAAATGATTTCCTCCCACTACAAAGCTGAGATATTGTCTGTGGTCTCGATGAATGAGGATGTGAGTATAAGCATCCTTTAGATCTAAGGAACATAGCCAATCTCCCTGCTGGAGGTGGGGCAGCAGTATTCCAAGGGTAAGCATCTTGAACTTTTCCCTCTCCAGGAACTTGTTGAGATTTTGCAAGTCTAGGATGGGCCTGAGCCCTCCTGTCCTTTTTGGTACCAGAAAGTACTTGGAATAGAAGCCTCGTCCTATCAGGTGGTGAGGCACCGGTTCCACCATCTGCTCCTGTAGAAGACTTGCCAACTCTTGAAGGAGGAGATTCCTGTGCAGAAGGAGTCTTGGAGGCTCCTGTGGAAAATAGGAGGGAGGTAACTGGTTGAAGTGGAGCAGTACCCAGGTATCCCCTGTTATAGCTGACCATCTGTGAGCGTACAGTGTCAGCCGGCCTCCTGTGCTGAGTGGAGCCAGCTGTGGGGGAGAGGCTATGCAGTGAGAGTCAAAACCCCACTCCCTGCTGTGCAGGAGCCGGAGCTGGCGGCTTGGAGGTTTTCTGCCTATGGGGCCCATGTTGGGGAGCTGTAGAGGCCTGGAATTGAGGGTAGGATTTGTAGGCAGAGGCCTTCCTTGGGTAAAAGGGCTTTTTCCCCGAGCCCTTCTTCTTCTGAAAAGGGGCAGAAGTCTTCCTGGACAGCCTTGTCCTGGTGAGAGTCTCAGTCTCGATTTCTGCAGCCTTTACAGCCATGGGTTTGCCAAAGAGGTTATCACCCCGGCAAGGGACATTGAACAACTTGTCCTGGACCCATGGCTCGAGGTCTGATGACTGTAGCCAGGCCTGACGGTGTGCACCGATGCCGGCCGCTGCTACTCAGGCCGAAGCCTTGAAGCCATCATAGGCTGCTCGAGATATAAACGTCGAGCACTCTCGAATCCCCGATGACAAGGCCTTGAACCTCTGCAAAGGTTCTTCGGAGAGGCCAGCAGAGAACCCGGAAATCTCCTTTGCCAGGTCTCGGAGGTACATGCCCACGTACAGCTGGTAAGTCTGGACACGGCAAGCCAGCATAGAGCCCTGGAAGCACTTTCTACTGAGGGCATCCAGGTTCCGGGCCTCCCTGCCGGGGAGCACCGAGGAGTGCATCTTCTTACTCTTCAGACGATGCATGGCTGATTCCACAACCATGGAGTGGTGCGGTAGCTGTGCCTTCTGGAACCCAGGGCTCTTACGGACTCAATAAATGGAATCGACCCGTTTGCTGAGAACTGGCGCCGAGGCCGGTGCCTCCCACATGCGGAAGAGCAGCCGTTCCAGCATCGGAGGAACTGGTACAGTAAAGGTCTCCATCGGTGGAGAGTCATACTGGAGGGCCTTGAACTCCTCAGCTCGAACTCCTCGGCTCCTTCCCTTCTCCTCAGAATCCGCAGGGAAGGCCAAGGCCTTGGCCATGTCCCTCACGAAGTCCGAGAACCGGGTATCCTCTGGGGGGGTCCTTCTCCGAGGCTTGGAGTCCGGTGAGTCCGATGGGACGCACCGGGTCCGGAAAGTGTCCAGGGACTCCTCGTCCTTCGTCTCACACTCCGACCCCTCCGAGGAGAAATTGAGCAGCTCCGGTCGGGCAGGCACAGCGTAGTTACTCACCTGTAACAGTTGTTCTCCAGGAACAGCAGGAATCAGTCCTCACTTATGGGTGACGTCGGCGCCGACGGAGCCCTCGCGGAGCAATTTTCCCCAGCTTTCAAAGAAAGCCTTTGGGAATTGCAGCGCGCATGCGCGGTCCTCTTCCCGCCCAAGGTTGCCATCTTGCTCAGTCAGATGACATAGCAAAAAGACAGCAAAAATTAGCAAAAACGAAAGCATAAAACTGCAACTCCAAGGGGAGGAGGGAGGGTTGTGAGGACTGATTCCTGCTGCTCCTGGAGAACACCTGTTACAGGTGAGTAACTACGCTTTCTCCAGGACCAAGCAGGAAGTCAGTCCTCACATATGGGACTCCCAAGCTTAAGGCTACCGGAGACCCTAAGCACAAAAAGGAGCTCCCTCTAGCTCAGCAGCACAGAAGGAAGGAATCTTCTCTGAATACGTCTCCAACCGGTAGCCCAACATCCGGGATGGAGGGTAGGAGTTGCCTATACCTCGAAGAGATTACGGAGGACTGCCTGTCCGAAAGCACTGTCCCTGCGGGACTCCCTCTCCGGGCAGTAATGGGCTGCAAAAGTCTGGCTTGAAGACCAAGTTGCGGCCCGGCAGATGTCTGCCAACGGAACAGAGCGGAGGTAAGTCACTGACGTAGCCTTCGCCCGAACACGATGAGCGGTGACTCTACCTTCCAGCACGAGGCCCGCAGCCTCGTAAGCCCAAGCGATGCAGTCCGCAATCCAGATGGACAGAGTACGCTTGGAGACAGGGAGCCCCAACTTGTTGGGGTCATAATACACGAAGAGCTGAACAGCCCTTCGGTGCTCCCGCGTACGGTCCAGGTAGAAGTTCAGCGCCCTTCTACAGTCCAGGACCATTTCAGCTCGGCTGGAGTGTGGCCTGGGAAAGTAGGTCGGAAGTACCACCTCCTGGTTGATGTGAAAAGGGGAAACCACTTTAGGAAGAAACTTAGGGTGAGTCCGTAGGACTACCCGGTTCTTGTAGAACCTAGTGTAAGGAGGATCAGATACCAGGGCCTGCAGCTCACTAACGCGTCTAGCAGAAGTGAGGGCCACCAAGAACAAGGTTTTCCAGGAAAGAAAATGAAGAGGACAGGTAGCCATAGGCTCAAAAGGCGGACAGGTAAGCCGCTGTAAAACCACATTGAGATCCCAGTTCGGGGCTGGCGGGCGCAAAGGTGGTTTAAGGAGTAGGAGGCCCTGGAGAAAACGAGCCACCAGAGGGTGGCTGGAAAGAGGCCTACCCTCCACCGGTAGGTGGTGCGCAGAAATAGCACTGAGGTGGACCTTGACCGAGTTGGACTTAAGTCCAAGATTGGAAAGGGAAAGCAAGTACTGCAAGACCACTGATGCTGAACAGGAGAAGGGGTCTTGCGACTGCTGAGTACACCAGACGGAGAACCGACGCCACTTGAGAGCGTAGGACTTCCGGGTGGAAGGCCTCCTGGAGGCCAAGACGACCTCTTCCACATCTGGAGGTAGCTGGAGAGGAGCAAGTACTACCCCTTTCAGCAGCCAGGCCATCAGATGAAGGGATCGAAGGTTGGGGTGCAGGAGCGTCCCCAGATCCTGCGAGAGGAGGTCGGGCTGAAACCCCAGAGGAAGAGGGGTGTCCACCGCCAGCTGCAGCAGAAGCGGGAACCAAGGTTGTCTTGGCCACCGGGGAGCCACTAGGATCACCGACGCCTTGTCTCTGAGAACCTTGAAGAGCGTCCGAGACACCAGAGGCATGGGTGGAAAGGCATACAAGAGGCCTGTGGACCATGGAATCAGAAAAGCATCCGCCGCTACCCGGAGAGGATGCGGCTGTCGAGAGCAGAATCTGGGAAGCTGCCGGTTCAGAGGACTGGCGAACAGATCCATGGTGGGGAGGCCCCACCGGAGAAAGATCTGCTGAACCACAAGCGGATCCAATCTCCACTCGTGCGGTTGGAGGATCCTGCTCAGTTTGTCTGCCAGGTAGTTTTCTTGACCTGGGAGATAGACAGCTTTGAGGACGATGTTGCGATGGACGGCCCAAGAGCAGAGCTTCTGTGCTTCCTGACAGAGAAGGAAGGAGCCGGTTCCGCCTTGTTTGTTCACGTAGAACATGGCAACCTGATTGTCTGTCTGGACAAGTACCGACTGGTGAGAAATCAGGTGAGAGAAGGCTTTGAGCGCTAGGCGGATGGCTCTGAGCTCCAGGAAGTTGATCTGCTGAGCGGACTCCCAAGGAGTCCAGAGACCCTGAGTACAAGTCCCCTGGCAATGTGCTCCCCAACCCTGGAGAGAAGCATCGGTCGTCAGGACCCGAGAATGTGTAGGGGGCTGAAAAGACACCCCCAGCACTAGGTTTGGTAGATGAAGCCACCATCGCAGAGAGGAGACCAGCTGATCGGAGATTTGTACGGAGTCCGCTAGGCTCCCAGTGGCCTGATGCCATTGTTTGCGAAGGCACCATTGAGCAGGTCGCATGTTCAGGCGGGCATTGGGGGTTACATGGACCGTGGAAGCCATATGGCCGAGCAGTCTCAGAAATTGCTTGGCCGAGACCAGGGAATTGCTGTGAAAGCGGCTGGCGAGATCCATGAGCCTTTGGGCCCTGTCCAGAGGCAGGAAGGCCCGCGCCTGAAGAGTGTCCAACCTGGCGCCGATGAATTCTAGATCTTGAGAGGGGAGCAAAGTGGACTTTGCGAAGTTTATGACAAATCCCAAGTGCTGGAGCAGAGCCACAGTGCGATGAGTAGCCTGAGTGGCTTCTTGGGCAGACTGGGCCCTGATGAGCCAGTCGTCTAGGTATGGGAACACAAAGAGACCCTGAAGTCTCAGATAGGCCGCCACCACTGCTAGGCATTTGGTGAACACTCTGGGGGCAGAGGATAGGCCAAAAGGCAGTACTCTGTACTGGTAATGGTGTCCGCCCACAACAAACCTGAGGTATTGTCTGTGGTCTGGATGAATAAGGATATGAGTATACGCATCCTTTAGATCTAAGGAGCATAGCCAGTCTCCCTGCTGGAGGTAGGGCAGCAGGATTCCAAGGGTAAGCATTTTGAACTTTTCCTTTGCAAGGAACTTGTTGAGGTTTCGCAAGTCTAGGATGGGTCTGAGGCCTCCTGTTCTTTTCGGAATCAGGAAGTATCGGGAATAAAACCCTTGACCCTTCAGGTGGTGGGGCACAGGTTCCACGGCTTGTTCCTGAACAAGACTTGCTAACTCCTGAAGGAGTAAGTCCCTGTGCAGAGGGAGTCTGGAAGGCTTCCCTGGAAAGTAGGAGGGAGGTACCTGGTGAAAATGAAGAAGATAGCCCTTTTGAACTATCTGAAGCACCCAGGTATCTGTGGTGATGTTGGACCACCTGTGGGCAAAGTGGACCAGCCGGCCTCCTGTGCTGAGAGAAACCAGCTGAGGGGGAGAGGCTATGCTGAGAAAGTCAAAAACCCCCACCCTGCTGAGCAGGGGCCGGTGGTGCAGGCTTGGGGCTTGCTGCCTACGGGACCCATTACCCCGTCCCTTGGCCTGCTTTCCCTGTGGGGGAGCTGGTGAGGCCTGATACTGAGGGTAGTATTTATAGGCAGCACCTTTCCTTGGGTAAAAGGGCTTTTTCCCCGAGGCCTTCTTCTTTTGAGAAGGGGCAGAGGTCTTCCTTGAGAGACGAGTCCTGGTGAGAGTCTCCGTCTCGATTTGTGCAGCCTTCTCATCCATGGGCTTGCCAAAGAGGTTATCACCTCGGCAGGGGACATCGACCAACTTGTCCTGTACCCAGGGCTCGAGGTCGGACGTCTGAAGCCAAGCCTGGCGGCGTCCACCGATGCCGGCCGCGGCTACTCGAGCCGAAGCCTCAAAACCATCATAGGCTGCTCGAGAGATAAACTTGGAGCACTCCCGAATACCAGTAGACAAGGATTGGAACCTCTGCAAAGGTTCGTCGGAGAGACCAGCAGAGAACCCGGCTATTTCCTTAGCCAGGTCTCGGAGATACATGCCCATGTAGAGCTGGTATGTCTGGACTCGACAAGCAAGCATAGAGCCCTGGAAGCACTTCCTACCGAGGGCATCCAGGCTTCGGGCTTCCCTACCAGGGGGCACCGAGGAGTGCATTTTTTGACTCTTCAGTCTATGCATGGCCGATTCCACCACCATGGAATGGTGCGGTAGTTGTGCCTTTTGGAACCGGGGCTCTTGCGGACTCGATAAATGGAATCGACCCGCTTGCTTAACACTGGCGATGACGCCGGGCTCTCCCCACATGCGGAAGAGAAGCCGTTCCAGCATGGGAGGAACCGGTACAATAAAGGCCTCCTTCGGGGGAGAGTCATATTGGAGGGCATCGAGTTCTTCGACTCGAGGCTCCTCCTCGGGATCCGCAGGGAAGGCCAAGGCTTTGGCCATATCCCTCACGAAGTCCGAGAACCGGGTATCCTCCGGGGGGGACCGTCTCCGAGGTTCGGACTCGGGGGAGTCCGAAGGGACACACCGAGTCCGAAAGGAACCAGGTGACTCTTCGTCCTCAGATTCCCAGGCCGACTCCTCGGAGGAGGAGTCGACCGGCTCCGGTCGGGCGGGCACTGATGCCATCCGCCCCGACGCCGAGGGAGTCGGCGTCGACGACCTCGGTCCCGAACGGGAGGCCGAAGGAGACCTCGACCGAGGATCGACTCGAGCCCTCATGGACTCGAGGATCGGCTCGGTCCTCCGGGGTCGATTTGGAGGTCGACGTCCCGGCGGTCAGGGCAGAAGCGCCAGCGAGGCCAGTGATCAATGCCCGCTGCTGGTCCAAGAAGGCAGACAAACTGCACTCCAAGGCCGTCAACCTGAGTCCGAGCTCAGGAGACCCAGCAGCCCCCGACTCGGGCCCCGACGGCGTCGGGCCCGACGGAGGTGAGTCCACGAGGACAACAGTACTTACGTGAGCGGGCAAGTCCACCTCAAGTCGAGGATGTTTTGACGGCCTCTCCGACTCCAAGGACCCGGGACGGGAATCGGGGCTATGCGACCTGGCCCTCGAGGAACCAGGAGCGTCCACCGATCCCGCCCTCGCGGGTTTCTTCTTCCGATGATGCTCCCGGGTAGGAGACCCCCTTTCAGAGGAACTCCGATGATGCTCAGGACCAGAGTCCCGAGACGTCGAAGCCTCTGACGAGGTCCGAGCCCGGCCGGAGTCAGAGAAGATACGCTCCCGCTGGTGCTGCCGACTCCTCAATGCTTTTGAGGACATTTTGCCGCATGGCCCGCAGATCATGGGGTCATGATCTGGGCCGAGGCAGCGGAGGCAGAAGTCATGAGTGTCTGTAAGAGACATAAGTTTCTTACAGAGGTCACACTTTTTGAAACCACTGGCCGCCATCGGGGGAAAAAGGGCCCCTGCGAGGTCGAACGACCGGGCAGCCAGGGAAAAAGGAAAAAAAGCGCGAAATCTGTCACGAAGGACAAAAAAACGAAAAATAAAGGACGGACTCGCAACGGGCATCGCGAGTCCGGGCGGGAAAAGAACCGGCGTCGAACCGAAGAAAAAACAGAGAAAAATAGAGAAAAATCAACTTTTCTGCGGGGATTCACAGGCAACGTCTGTAGGGCTCCGCGGAAAAAAGAAGACTGAGCAAGATGGCACCCTTGGGCGGGAAGAGGACCGCGCATGCGCGCTGCAATTCCCAAAGGCTTTCTTTGAAAGCTGGGGAAAATTGCTCCGCGAGGGCTCCGTCGGCGCCGACGTCACCCATATGTGAGGACTGACTTCCTGCTTGGTCCTGGAGAACGATGCCATCCGCCCCGACGCCGAGGGTACCAGCGTCGACGACCTCAGGACCATACGGGAGGCCGAGGGACCTTGGCCGAGGATCGACTCGAGACCGCATTGACTCGAGGATCGGCTCGGCCTCCAGGGTCTTCTTGGACATCGAGGTCCCAGTGGTCGGGGCAGATGCACCGGTCAGACCGGCGATCATCACCCGCTGCTGTTCCATAAAGGCAGCCAAGCTGCTCTACAAGGCCGTCAACCTGAGTCCGAGCTCAGGAGACTCAGCAGCACCTGACTCGGCCCCCGACAGCATCGGGGCAGACGTCAGCTCCCCCGGAGGAGAGTCCACAAGGACAACAGCACTCACATGACTCGGGGACTCCAGCTCCACACGAGGAGGCCTCTCCGACTCCGAGGACGGCGGTCGGGGCTATGCGACCTGGCCCTCGAAGACCAAGAGCGTCCACCGTCCGCCGCCTCTGACGAAGTCCGAGCCCAGCTGGACGCGGAGTCAGAGAAGATCCTTTCTCATTGATGTTGACGGCTCCTCAGCCTTAGAGGACATTTTGCCGCACGGGCCACAGATCATCGGGTCATGATCGGGCCTGAGGCACCGGAGGCAACAGTCGTGTGTGTCGATGAGAGACATCAGATACTTACACCGATCACACTTCTTGAACACGCTGGCAGCCATCAGGGGAAAAAGGGCCCCTGCAAGATCAAAACACCGGGCTGCCAGTGAAAAAGAAAGAAAGCGTAAACGCTAGTCTCAAAGGACAAAAACTGAAAAAGTAACTCCGGGCTCGATACCGGTGTACCGTGCCCAGGAGGGAAGGGGAACCGACGTCGAACCGGCAAAAAAACATGAATCTTCAAAGGAAAAAAATCAACTTTTAACCGGGTGACTAAGACACACGTCTGTCGGGCTCCGCGGAAAAAAGAAGACTGAGCAAGATGGCACCCTTGGGTGGGAAGGGGACCGCGCATGCGCGCTGCATTCCCAAAGGCTTTCTTTGAAAGCTGGGGAAATACTCCATACGGGGGCTCCGTCGGCGCCAACGTCACCCATATGTGAAGACTGACTTCGTGCTTGGTCCTGGAGAAGCGTAGTTACTCACCTGTAACAGATGTTCTCCAGGGACAGCAGGAATCAGTCCTCACATATGGGTGACGTCGGCGCCGACGGAGCCCTTCCGCGGAGCAATTCCCCAGCTTTCAAAGAAAGCCTTTAGGATTGCACAGCACATGCGCAATCCCCTACCCACCCAAGGGTACCATCTTGCTCAGTCAAATGACATAGCTAAAAGACGGCAAAATGAATAAAAATCAATAATAGGACTGCAACTCCAGGGGAGGAGGGAGGGTCTTGAGGACTGATTCCTGCTGTCCCTGGAGAACACCTGTTACAGGTGAGTAACTATGCTTTCTCCAGGAACAAGCAGGAAGTCAGTCTTCACCTATGGGACTCCCTAGCTATAGGCTACCGAGAACCCCTAGCTGAAAAATGTCTCCCTCTAGAAGAGTCGCAGCAGCTGTAATAGGAATTCAGCGGAGTCGCAACACCCCCGGTAGTCTGACACCAGAGGGCCAGAGGGTAGGAGTTGCCTAAACCTCAAAGAAGTTATGGAGTACCGCCTGGCCGAAAGAACTGACCCATCGGGACTCTCCATCTAAGCAGTAATGGGCTGTAAAAGTCTGGCTTGAAGACCAGGTTGCGGCCCTGCAGATTTCTGCCAGTGAAACAGAGTGGAAGTGAGCCACTGATGCGGCCTTAGCCCTGACACGGTGGGCCATGACTCGACCCTGCAACAGGAGGTCAGCCACCCTGTATGCCCAGGCAATACAGTCTGCCACACAGGTAGACAATGTGCGCTTGGAGACAGGTAGCCCCAGTTTACTGGGGTCATAAGAGACGAAGAGCTGAGTAGCTCTTCAATGTCCCCACGTACGCTCCAGGTAGAAGGCTAATGCCCTTTTACAATCAAGGGTATGCAGAACCGCCTCTGCCCGGCTAGCATGCGGTCTGGGAAAGAATGTCGGAAGAACTACCTCTTGGTTGAGATGGAATGGAGAGACCACTTTTGGAAGAAACTTGGGATGGGTGCACAGGACCACCCTGTTCCTATAAAACCGTGTGTACGGTCTTTCTGACACAAGAGCTTGTAGTTCACTCACTCGTCTGGCAGATGTGAGTGCCACCAGGAAGAGCACCTTCTAGGAGAGGAAGCGCAGATGGCAAGTCGATATCGGCTCAAAAGGTGGATGAGTAAGCTGTTGCAAGATCACATTCAAATCCCACTCGGTTGCCGGAGGACGAACCAGGGGTTTTAGTAGAAGTAGACCTCTGAGGAATCTGGACACCAAGGGGTGAACCGAAAGAGGTTGTCCTTCCACTGGAGAGTGTTGTGCTGACAAAACACTCAGGTGGACCCTGACAGAGTTAGACTTGAGGCCTAATTCTGAGAGGTGAAGCAGGTACTGTAACACCACTGGTACCAGACAAGGGAAGGGGTTTTCGATGTGCTGGTAACATCACACCTTAAACCTACGGCACTTGAAGGCATAGGTTTTCCTAGTGGACTGCCTCCTTGAGGCCAGTAGCACTTCTTTCACGTTCTTAGGGAGTAGGAGAGAAGCCTGCACTACCCTTTCAGCAGCCATGCCATCAGGTTGAGGGGCCTGAGGTTGGGGTGTAAGATAGAGCCCTGCTCCTGGGACAGGAGGTCGGACTGCGTCCCCAGAGGGAGTTAAGTTTTCACTGCCAGCTGGAGGAGAAGTGGAAACCAAAGTTTTCTTGGCCATCTGGGGGCTACCAGGATGACCGAGGCCTTGTCTCGAAGGATTTTGAACAGATCCGGGACACCAGAGGCATAGGAGGAAATGCATACAGGAGGCCCACAGACCAGGAAATCAGAAAAGCATCTGCAGCCATCCTTTGGGGGTGTGGCTGTTTGGAGCAAAAGTTGTGCAACTGATGATTCTGTGGACTGGCAAAGAGATCTATGACCGGATGTCCCCAGCAATGAAAGATCTGCTGGGCTACTTCCAGATTCAGTTGCCACTCGTGAGGTTGGAGAATTCTGCTTAGCTTGTCTGCTAGGCAGTTCTCCTGACCTGGCAGGTAAACTGCTTTGAGAGACATACCCTGTCGGATCACAAAGGAACAGAGGTCCAGTGTCTTCTGACACAGGATGCGGGACCCCGTCCCTCCCTGCTTGTTCACGTAGAACATAGTCACCTGGTTGTCTGTTTATACTAAGACAGACTGATGTGAGAGTACATGAGAGAAGGTTTGAAGAGCTAGGAGTATCGCCCGGAGCTCTAAGAGGTTGATTTGTTATGTCTTCTCTTGAGGAGACCACAACCCTTGAGTGCATAAGTCCAGGCAATGGGCTCCCCAGCCCAGCAGAGATGCATCTGTCATCAGCACTCTTGTGTACGAGGGAGGCTGAAAAGGCACTCCCTCGAGCAGATTGGATGGCTGAAGCCACCAGGTCAACGACTTCAGTAGTAATTTGGACACTCTGATCCTGTCTCGAAATCTTCCTGTGGCTTGTGCCACTGATCTGAGGCTCCACTGAGCTGTCCACATGTGGAGTGGGGCGTTTGGGGTCACATATACCGTGGAGGCCATGTGTCCTAGAAGGCGTAGAAAGTGCCTCGCTGATATCTGAGACTTGTGGCTGATTTGGTGTACTAGCTCCAGAAGCCTCTGTGCTCTGCCCTCCTGGCAGGTAAGCCTTCGCTTGAAGGGTGTCTAACCTTGCCCCTATGAAGTTTTGAGTGGGGAGCAAAGTGGACTTTGCTTGATTTATGACAAAGCCTAGATGCTGCAGTATGTTGATAGTGCGAGCTGTGGCCTGTTGGGCTTCTTGAGGCGACGGGGCCCTGATGAGCCAGTCGTCCAGGTACGGGAAAACAAAAATTCCCTGGTTCTTGAGGAAGGCCGCCACTACCGCCAGACATTTGGTAAACACTCTGGGGGCAGAGGCTAGGCCAAATGGAAGTACTCTGTACTGAAAATGGTTTCCTCCCACTACAAATCTGAGATATTGTCTGTGGTCTGGATGTATGAGGATGTGCGTATAAGCATCCTTCAGGTCTAAAGAGCATAGCCAGTCTCCCTGGTGGAGGTAAGGCAGCAATATTCCAAGGGAAATCATCTTGAACTTTTTCTTCACCAGGAAATTGTTTAAGTTTCGCAGGTCGAGGATGGGCCTGATGCCTCCTGTTCTCTTTGGTATCAGAAAATACCTGGAGTAAAAGCCTTGTCCTAGCAGGCTGTGGGGCACTGGCTCCACCGCCTGATCCTCTAGAAGACTGGCCAACTCCTGTAAGAGGAGGTTCCTGTGTAGAGGGGGTCTAAGAGGCTCCTGGAAAGTAGGAGAGAGGTACCTGGTTGAAGTGGAGCAAATAGCCCTTTTGGACTATTTGTAAGACTCAGGCATCAATGGTGATTGCAGGCCACCTGTGGGAGTACAGGGTCAACCTTCCTCCTGTGCAAAGCCTCACCCCTAGTTGGAGAGAGACACTGCTGTGGCAGTCAAAAACCCTCAAAGAGCTGGGAAGAAGCCGGTGCCTGGGGCTTGGGGGTCTTCTGCTTATGCGGGCCATGTCCCTGTCCCTTGGCCTGCTGCCCCTGTTGGGGAGCCAGGGAGGACTGGAGAGAGGGGTAGTTGCGGTAAGCAGCACCCTTCCTTGGGAAAAAGGGCTTTTTACCCGATCCCTTCTTTTTAGAAGGGGCAGAAGTCTTCTTGGAGAGTCTTGTCCAGGTCAAGTACTCGGTCTCTGTTTCAGCAGCCTTCTCAGTCATGGGTTTGCCAAAAAGGTTGTCACCTCGGCAAGGGACCTCGACCAACTTGTCCTGAACTCATGGCTCCAGGTCTGACGACATTAGCCACGCCTGGTGTCGGGCACCGATGCCGGCTGCGGCTACTCGGGCCGAAGCCTCGAAGCAGTCGTAGGCTGCTCGAGACAAACTACAAGCACTCCCGAATCCCAGTGGACAAGTTCTTGAAGTGCTGCAAGGGTTCTTCGGAGAGGCCAGCTGAGATCCCGGCAATCTCCTATGCCAGGTCCCGTAAGTACATGCCCATGTACAGCTGGTATGTTTGGACACGGCATGATAGCATCGAGCCCTGGTAGCACTTTCTGCCGAGGGCATCCAGGTTCAAGGCCTCCCTGCCAGGGGGCACCGAGGAGTGTGTTTTTTGGCTCTTGAGCCTGTGCATGGCCGATTCCACAACCATGGAGTTGTGCCTTTTGGAACCCAAGGCTCTTGCGGACTCGATAGATGGAGTCGACTCGCTTGCTGAGAACCGGCATCAAGGCTGGTGACTCCCACATGCGGAGCATCAGCCATTCCAACATCGGAGGAACCGGTACTGTAAGGGCTTCCCGAGGGGGAAAGTCCTACTGGAGGGCTTCGAGCTTCTCGGCTCGAGGATCCTCCTCGGTGTCCGCCAAGAATACCAAAGCCTTGGACATGTCCCTGACGAAGTCCAAGAACCAGGTATCCTCTGGGGGACCTTCTTCGAGGCTCGGACCACGGCGAGTCCGATGAGACACAACGGGTCTGGTGGGTGTCCGGGGACTCTTCATCTTCCGTTTCCCATGCCGAATCCTCTGAGGAGGAATCGATGGGCTCCGGCCATGAGGGCTTCGATTTCGACTGGAAAGTAGGAGAGAGGTACCTGGTTGAAGTGGAGCAAATAGCCCTTTTGGACTATTTGTAAGACTCAGGCATCAATGGTGATTGCAGGCCACCTGTGGGAGTACAGGGTCAACCTTCCTCCTGTGCAAAGCCTCACCCCTAGTTGGAGAGAGACACTGCTGTGGCAGTCAAAAACCCTCAAAGAGCTGGGAAGAAGCCGGTGCCTGGGGCTTGAGGGTCTTCTGCTTATGCGGGCCATGTCCCTGTCCCTTGGCCTGCTGCCCCTGTTGGGGAGCCAGGGAGGACTGGAGAGAGGGGTAGTTGCGGTAAGCAGCACCCTTCCTTGGGAAAAAGGGCTTTTTACCCGATCCCTTTTTACCCAGTGCAATAACTGTGGTACTTTCATTCAAAGAAGAATCATTTGGAGCTTAAGAGCTTGTCCTATATGCCTAAAGTCAGCTGCCATGCATGAAGAACTGACTATACTAAGGAAAGACCTAGCAGCCATGCATAAAGAAGTTTCTCTACTGAGGGAGGAACTGGCTGCAATGAAGCGCACCTCTTCTAGGATACAAACTGAACAAAGTCCACCACCGCTCCCACAAAGAGTCAAACACCCCAGGAACAAATGGATCACAGTGGGTTCTGGAAGATTGCGACCTGTAATGCAGAGACATCCTACACATCAAGAGATATCCCTGCAAAATGCCTTCTCTGCCTTGGCTAATGAGGATGCGCAACCCAAGGAAACTGAAGGGCCCTTAAATGAGTCAGACAATGCCCAATCTCCTGCTAAAGCACCAAATATGAAGAAATCCTCACCAAACGGAAAACTGTTACTACTTGGAGATTCCATCATCAGAGGCACCAACTTGGGAACACAGTTCAAAGGAGAGAAGATAGTCATGTGCCTACCAGGCTCTTCAGCCAGCAGGAATACAAACCAAGTTGTTGAAATACTTAGCGCAAAAAGTGAGCACTCCAAACCAGATGTTATTATCCACTTGGGCACAAATGACCTGGCTAGAAACAGTGCCTCTACAGCTCAAAAGGACTTCCAATCTCTGGGAGAGAAACTCAAGCCCATTGTTAACACTGTTGCATTCTCAGAAGTTCTACCTGTTCTTGGTAAGGGGGCAAAAAGGCTGCATCGCATTAACACCTTTAATACATGGCTCCAGACCTGGTGCAAACAAGAAGGATTCAGATTTATTGGCAACTGGGACAATAGATGGACCAACAAGAGACTAGACTATACTGTGCTGATGGACTACATCTCTCTGTCGCAGGGAAAAGAAACCTAAGTGAAAAATTCAGGCAGTATGTGGATATGCATTTAAACTAGGAAAAGGGGGTGACGGATGTGGAAGGTCAACATCTGCATGCCACCCCCTGCAAAAGCAGAACAACATCAGAAACAGCCATACTCTTAAACCACACATCAAAACAAGTGGGAAGAAATGGGCAGAATAAAATCAATGCAAAATACACACAAGCCAGGTAAATGCTGGAAAGCAATGAGCACAAATGCTCGAAGCTTAGCCAAAAAAATTCCAGACCTGGAAGCCCTAATGGTGGAAACGGATTTGGACATCGTGGCCGTTACGGAAACATGGTTTAATGAATCGCATGATTGGGATATAGCCATAGCTGGCTATAATCTATTCAGAAGAGACAGAGAAAATGGAAAAGGAGGAGGAGTAGCCTTGTATGTCAAAAGCAGTATTAAAGCTACTGAAATGCAGGGAACATGGGGAAAAGAAGAAGCGCTCTGGATTGCGTTGGAAAGAGGAGATGGCACTCTCATCCATATTGCTGTAGTCTACAGACCTCCGACTCAAATTGAAGAGAGAGATAACGAATTGATTATAGATATTGCCAAGATAGCAGCAAAGGGGGAAGCGATCATATTAGGTGACTTTAATCTACCTGATGTGGATTGGATTACTCCTTCTGCACATCTGGAAAGAAGCAAAAAAATTGTGGATGCTCTCCAAGATGCATTACTTAGACAAATGGTGATGGAACCAACCAGGGAAAGCTCAACGCTGGATGTAGTGCTTACCAACAGTGATAACGTGTCAAATGTCTGCGTGAGTGCCCCTGTGAGCAACAGCGACCATCACACGGTGTGGTTTGAGATAAAAGCCGTGGTACAGGCCAATCATAGCAAGCTCAAAGTCCTAAACTTCAAAAACACTGACTTCAATAAAATGGCCGAGTACTTAAAGGAGGAGATGACGGGGTGGAAGAAGATAAGGGAAGTGGAATTGCAATGGACTAAACTAAAGGCGGCAATAAAAGGAGCAACAGATAAATATGTAAGAAAAATAAATAAAAACAAGAGGAGAAGGAAACCTATTTGGTTTTCCAAAGAGGTGTCTGCGCAAATAAAGGCAAAAAACACAGCTTTTTCAAAATTCAAAAGCTTGCAAACAGAAGAACACAGAAATGAATACAGGATCCAACTCAAAGAGTCTAAAAGAGTAATAAGGATAGCAAAATCAAAGGCAGAAGAAAAAATGGCTAAAGATGTTAAGGGTGGCAACAAAACTTTCTTCAGGTATATTCAGGAAAGGAAGAAGATCAGAGTTGGAATTGCAGGACTCAGAAGTGCTGGGAAAGGACTCGTGGAAAGTGACACTGAAAAAGCGAAATTGCTAAACAAATACTTCTGCTCTGTTTTTACTAAAGAAGATCCTGGAGATGGACCAGCTGTGACTCCCAAATATAAAAATAGGACTGAAGTAGATACCACACCATTCACAGAAGATGAGGTGTTAGAACAACTTGCTAAACTGAAAGTGGGACAAAGCCATGGGACCGGATGGGATACATCCCAGGATACTGAAAGAGCTCAGAGAGGTTCTTGCAGGACCGTTAAAGGATGTCTTCAACAGATCCTTGGAAACAGGAGTGGTTCCTCAGGACTGGAGAATGGCTAATGTTGTACCTCTACACAAAAGTGGTGAGAGGGAGGAAGTGTCAAATTACAGGCCCGTGAGCCTTACCTCGGTGGCAGGAAAAGTAATGGAGGCGCTCCTGAAAGAGCGAATAGTGAACTTTCTCAAACCAACAGGTTGCAAGATCCCAGGCAACATGGTTTTACCGAAGGACGGTCTTGCCAAACAAATCTGATTGAGTTCTTTGATTGGGTGACCAAGGAACTAGATCTGGGGCATGCAATGGATGTCATCTATCTGGATTTCAGCAAAGCCTTTGATACTGTTCCTCATAGGAGGCTTGTCAATAAACTCAGTAGCTTGGGGATGGGTCCCAAGATAGTAAACTGGATTAGAAATTGGTTGACTGACAGACAACAGAGGGTGATGGTACATGGAGCTCACTCGGATGAGAGGAAGGTGATTAGCGGGGTGCCTCAGGGTTCGGTCCTGGGCCCGGCACTGTTCAATATATTTGTGAGTGATATTGCTGAAGGATTGAATGGAAAGGTCTGTCTTTTTGCAGATGACACAAAAATTTGCAACAGAGTGGACTCCCCAGAGGGAGTGGATAACATGAGGAAAGATCTACAAAAGCTGGAAGACTGGTCTAATGCTTGGCAACTACGATTTAATGTGAAAAAGTGCAGTGTCATGCACTTGGATAGCAGAAATCCAAGGGAAAAGTACACAATAGGGGGTGAGAGGTTGGTATGCACGGTTCAGGAGAAAGACCTTGGTGTGATTATCTCTGATGATCTCAAGGTGGCAAAACAGTGCGACAAGGCGGTGGCAAAAGCCAGGAGGATGTTGGGCTGCATTCAAAGAGGGATTACCAGCAGAAAGGAAGAGGTACTTATGCCACTGTACAAGTCACTGGTGAGGCCTCACTTGGAATACTGTGTTCAGTTTTGGAGGCCATATCTTGCAAAAGATGTAAAAAGACTGGAAACTGTTCAGAGAAAGGCGACCAAAATGATTTGGAGCCTGCGTCAGAAGCCTTATGAGGAGAGACTTGAAGACCTAAATATGTACACTTTGGAGGAGAGGAGGGACAGGGGAGATATGATTCAGACCTTTAAATACTTAAAGAGAAATGATGAACAAACAAACCTCTTCCAAAGACGGGGAAGCTGTAAAACTAGAGGGCATAACATGAAGCTGCAAGGTGGTAAATTGAAAGGCAATGTCAGGAAATATTTCTTCACTGAAAGGGTGGTGGATGCTTGGAATGCCCTCCCGATGGAAGTGGTGAGGGAAAACACGGTGATGGAATTCAAAACGGCATGGGACAAACACAGTGGATCCCTTTACAGCAACAGGATAAAAGCAAAATAAACAGTACCATCTAACTTCTGAACTATCTAGCATCTGAACAAATAAGGGTGTCCTACATGGAGTGGTGGGTTCACCCCTAAACAGAAACAAAAACATGGGGAGGGGTGGCCTGCACAGAGCGACAGGTGCACCTACCCTTGCCATCTTGCTGGGCAGACTAGATGGACCATGCTGGTCTTTATCTGCCGTCACTTACTATGTTACTATGACTGCCCCGACGCCGAGGGCACAGGCGTCGACGACCTTGGTCCCGAACGGAAGGTCATGGGAGATCTTGGCCGAGGATCGACTCGAGCTCAAAGAGTCTCGAGGATCAGCTCGGCTTCCGGGGTCGACTTCGACGTCGAGGTCCCGGTGGAAAGGGCGGATGGACCAGTGAGACTGGCCATCAGTGCCCGCTGCTGCTCCATGAAGACAGACATGCTGCGCTCCAAGGCCGTCATTCTGAGACCGAGCTCAGAAGACTCCGCAGCCTCCGGCTCGGGTCCTGACGGCGTCGGGCCCGATGCCGCTTCTCCCAGAAGAGAGTCAACGAGGACAACAGCAGTTACCTTCCTCGGCGTCTCCAGCTCCGTGCGAGGTACTTTTGCAGAGCGCTACTGCTCCGAGGACCAGGGGCGGAAGTCAGGACTCCGCGACCTGGTCAGCGAGGGCCAGGCTGATCAGAGGCATCCAACGACGCCGCCCTCGCAGGTTTCTTCTTCCTTTGGTGTTCCCACGAGGGAGACCCCCGCTCAGAAGACCCCCGACAATGCTCGGAGTCAGATAGCTCCTGAGACGTCGAGGCTTCTGAAGAGGTCCGGACCCGGGTGGATTCAGACTCTGAGAAAATCCTTTCACACTGCTGCTGCCTACTTCTAAATGCCTTAGAGGACATTTTGCTTCATGGGCCACAGACCTTTGGGTCATGGCTAGGCGCGAGAGAGCGGAGACAGCAGTCATGTGTGTCGGTGAGGGACATTAATTTTTTACACCGATCACAGTTTTTAAACCCGCTGGCAGCCATCGGGGGGAAAAAGGGCCCCTGCGAGATCAAACGACCGGGCTGCCAGTGAAAAAGAAGAAAAGCGCGAATGCTAGTCACTAAGGACAAAAACGAAAAATAAAAGAATGGACTCGATATTGGTGTACCGAACAGAGGCAGGAAGGGGAACTGGCATTGAACCGGGCTGAAGAGAATCTTCAAGAGTTTTGATGCACTTTTTCCGCGAGGGAAGTTGGACTACGTCCATTGGGCTCCGTGGAAAAAGGGAGACTGAGCAAGATGGCACCCTTGGGCGGGAAGGGGATCGCGCATGCGCGATGCAATCCCAAAGGCTTTCTTTGAAAGCTGGGTAATTGCTCCGCACGAGGGCTCCGTTGGCGCCGACATCACCCATATGTGAGGACTGACTTCCTGCTTGTTCCTGGAGAAAGCGTAGTTACTCACCTGTAACAGGTGATCTCCGGGAACAGCAGGAATTTAGTCTTCACATATGGGTGTCGTCGGTACCGATGGAGCCCACGTGGGAACGCTCTCCAGCATCCAATAGGAACACTTTTGGGAGCATCCCTCAGCACCTTTCCAACTGTCCCTCTTCAGTTAAGTTTGTAGCTGAGTGAAAAGGACAGAGGGAGAGGGGAAAGAGACAAAGAGATAGAGAGACAACTCCCAGGGGAGGTGGGTGGGTTGTGAAGACTAAATTCCTGCTGCTCCCGGAGATCACCTGTTACAGGTGAGTAACTACGCTATCTCCAGGAACAAGCAGGAATGTAATCTTCACATATGGGGACTCCCTACCTGAAGATGCCAGGGAGATAGCCCCAGGAAGGTGCCACCCTGGAAAGCTGGGAATCCTTCCTCCCATGGATCTCTGACATTCCACCAGGATTGGTGGGTAGGAGTTGAATTAGGTCTGAAATAGATTTTGAAAAACAGCTTGGCCAAAGAAGGCATCCCGACGGGAGGCTTTATCCAGGCAGTAGTGGGCTGTGAAGGTGTGTACCGAAGCCCAGGTGGCTGCTCGACAAAAGTCATCGATAGACACAGAGTGATTAGCCATGGAAGTTGCCATGGCTCTCACGTTATGAGCTGTGACATGGCCTTGAAGAGGAAGACCCTTACTCTCATAAGCAAAGGATTTGCATTGGGCAATCCATTTAGATAAAGTTTTTTTGGAGACTGGAAGTCCCAAATGACTAGGGTCAAAAGCTATAAAAAGTTGTGAGGACTTTCTATGTTGCTGTGTTCTTATCCAAAGTATGAAGTTTTCTTTCTGCATTAGAGGCATGAGGCCTCGGAAAAAATACAGGAAGATAAATTGATTGATTTAAATGAAAAGGCGAAACCACCTTTGGCATAAAGTGTGGATGAGTTCTAAGAACAACCTTATCATGATGAAACCTAGTATAAGGAGGATCAGCCACTAAAGCTTGCAGTTCACTAATGCGACGTGCAGAGGTGATTGCAATTAGGAAGATGACCTTCCAGGTCAAAAACCTAAGGGTTGTAGTGGCTAAAGGCTCAAAAGGCGGCTTCATGAGCTGCCCGAGAACTAGATTTAGATCCCATGCCACCGGTGGTGGCTTAATGGGAGGTTTGGTTAATAGAAGACCCCTCATAAATCTGGATATGAGTGGATGAGAGGAAATAGGTTGCCCACTTAGAGGCTTATAAGAAGCTGCAATTGCACTAAGATGAACTCTTACCGAATTGGTCTTTAGACCAGAATTCGATAAGTGAAGGTGATACTCTAGTATCGATTCTAAAGGTATGAAAAGGGGGTTTAATCCCATCTTGGAGCACCATATAGTAAAACGTTTCCACTTGAAGGCATAAGATCTTCTTGTGGAAAGTTTCCTAGAAGCCTGAAGGATATCCTTTACCTGGACAGGTTGAAATCCTGGAGGTCTAAGCCTTCAGCAACCAAGCCGTGAGATACAGGGACTGGGGACTCGGGACTCGGGTGCCATAGCGTCCCATCCTCTTGGGAAAGGAGATCTGGAGCATGCCCTAACTCCAGAGGTGCAGCTTGAGAGAGATGTAGAAGCAGGCGATACCACACTTGGCGTGACCGTCGTGGTGCTATGAGAATCACCCGACCCCTGTCTCTGTGAAGCTTGAAGAGTATTTTGGGGATGAGGGGAATGGGTGGGAAGGCATAAAGGAAGTCCTGACCCCAGTGGAGGAGGAAGGCGTCCCTTGTCTGACAATTGTGAGCCGGAATCCTGGAACAGAACCAGGGAAGTTTGGCAGTCAGTGGACTTGCAAAGAGGTCTATGTCTGGAGTGCCCCAGAGATGAAATATCCTTGCCACCTGGTCCAGGTGTAGGGACCACTCGAGAGGCAGCAGTAATCGACTGAGTTTGTCTGCCCAAAGGTTCTGAATGCCTGGAAGATATACCACTAGAAGGTGAATTTGATACTCTCTGGCGAGGGCGCAAAGTCGTAAAGCTTCGTTGTATAACGACAGAGAGCCTGTCCCGCCCTGCTTGTTCACAAAGAACATTGCTACCTGATTGTCCGTCTGGACTAGGACCGTCTTGTAGCTGATCTGGGCGTGGAATACTCGAAGCGCTTAATAGATTGCTCTTAACTCCAGTGAGGTTTATGAATGAGCCAGTTGTCTAAGTAAGGGAAGACAAATATCCCCCAGGGTTCGTAGAAATGCAGCTACTACTGCCATGCATTTCGTGAATACCCTTGGTGCTGAAGTCAGACCGAAAGGAAGAACCCTGTACTGGAAATGTTTTCCCCTGAAAAAGAATCGTAAGAATTTCCTATGATCTGGATGGATCAGAATGTGAGTGTATGCATCCTTTAAGTCTAGAGAGCAAAGCCAATACTGGCTTTGAAGGTATGGCAGAAGAGTTCCTAGAGAAATCATTTTGAACTTCTCTCGAAACAGGTATTTGTTCAATTCTCTGAGATCTAAAATGGGTCTGTGTCCTCCTGTTTTCTTTGGAATAAGAAAATAGGGGGAGTAGAACCCTGCACCCCATTGAAAAATGGGTACCTCCTCTATTGCCCCTTGGGCAAGAAGTGTTGAGACCTCGTGATCTAGCAGATTGTCTGCGGAGGTTTGAGAATTGAATTGCTTTAGAATTGTAGGAGGGGGCATGCTGTGAAAATGAAGCTTGAACCCTTCTCCTACAATGGACAAAGTCCAGTCTTCTGTTGTTATCTGATGCCATCTGTTAACAAAGTGGCATAACCTAGTGCCTGGGATATTGGGTGCTTGGGGACCCCTCAGAGGCAGGAAGGCTAAGCTCTCTAGGAAGGAGTCAAAGCCCTTGAGGGGGCTGAACCTGCAGAGCTGGTTGGGTTCTTGGGCCTTTTGGCTTCTTTTGCTGTCTAGTTTGTCCCTTTTGGGCAACCTGACCCTGAGTTTGACTCTGCTGGGTATAGGAAGGATAAAATGTTCTTTCCATTTGCACTTTTCATCCTACGCATGGCTGACTCCACCACCATTGAATGGTGTGGCAGCTGAGTCTTTTGAAATCCAGGACATGGCGGAACTCAATACATAGTATCAAGTCTCCTAGAGTGAGGAGATGTAGCCAGAGGTGTCTCCCACATTCTGAGCATCAAGTTATGCAGAATTTCATGGATGGGCAGAGTGGCTGCCTCCTTTGGAGCATTAGGATATTGGAGAATTTCCAATTCCTTTGCTCTGGGTTCCTCTTCAGAAGCCACTGTGATTGAAAGGTCCTTGGCCATATCACGAATAAAATCCTAAAAAGACATGTCCTCTGGAGGTGACATTCTGCGTTGGGGAGAAGAGGGATCCTCTGGGAGAAAACCTCTAGTACCAGCAGAATTGTCAGAGTCTTCGGAATCGGAGGATTCGAAGTATTGCTGACCATGATGCTCATGCAAAGCACGGTCCCGGTATCGATCAAAGTCGGTACTGAGTTGATCCGGTACCGATCTGTCGAGTCCAGCCAAAGATGGTGTGGGAAGTATTCCCGTCGGGGCCGGTATCGTCGGTACCGGTGTAGGTACCGGCATTGGTGTCGGTACCAGTGCCCGTTGGACCAACGGTACCGCAGCTGAGAGAAGAGCTGTGATGCTGTGTTCGATAGCGAGGAACCTCTGGTCTATCGACGCTGCCGATGCCTGGGTATCGGTAACAGTGAAAACGACCGGAACCCCTGAGCATGGCACAGGTAGTTCTTGCGAGGTCGGGGCCTCGAGAACATCCTGGAGCCCCATTGATGCTTTGGAAGCCGAAGCCTCCTGCCGGGGCTGCTTTGCAGGTGTGGTTCCCTCAAGGGCAATGCCAATGGCCTCTCAATGCTTAGGAGAGCTACCCTTTGAGGACCGGTTTTTATGTTTAGTTACTTGAGATCCATGGGAGGAAGAGGAGACCCTTGAAGATGTCGATGCAATGGAGATCTGGCATCCGAAGAAAAGATGGTACCGAGCTTTGCAGCTCGGTTTTGTCTTCCTCTTTTAGTCATCCGCATACAGGAGTGACATTCAGATGGAGAATGTTCAGGCCCTAAACATTTAAGGCACCAGTCATGGGTGTCAGTGACGGAGATGGTACCACCACACTTAGTACATTTTTTAAAACCACTAGTTGGTTTTTCCATGTTTTAGGAATATGGGGCCTAGTGCCCAAAATGGTGCCTAGCACCAAAAAAGAAAAGGTTTCTGAAGAGAAACAGCTCAAAGTAAAATTTTTTTTTTTTTGGAAAAGAAAAGAACCGGTGGTACCGGTAAGCGTCGTGCGGCAGGCAAACGCAAGCACAAGAAAACAATTTTAAAGACGGAATTTTCTGCGGTGACAGGGTATGGATCCTGTCGGCTCCGCGGAAAACGAAGAACTGAAGAGGGACAGTTGGAAAGGCCGGAAGGCAGCGCACATGTGCTGAGGGATGCTCCCAAAAGCATTCCTATTGGACGCTGGGGAGCGTTCCTGCGCAGGCTCCGTCGGTACCGACGATACCCATATGTGAAGACTACATTCCTGCTTGTTCCTGGAGATTAATTTGTACCCAGGTATCAGTGTCCCACTAGTTGTCCTCTTTTCACCAGGTCTCTGAGATTCCTTTCACATCTAACCTCTCATTTAGTACTATATATTCTAACACTCCCATCTTATTTTTTAGACTTCTAGCATTTGCATACAAGCATTTTAGGGGTTGACATGTGTACGGCTGCAACAATCGCACTGCTTAAAGCCACTGACCAAAGACATAGCAAGGAAGATGTCACATGCGAGATCAGACTTCAAGGTCTCAGTCAGGTGGGCGTGAGAAAAACCCGCGCACCATAGGAGAAGGAAAGAAAAAGAGAGTGAACTCGAGAAAAAAAAAAAAAACGCGATACCAAGGCAGTGCATCTGGGAACTGGGAAGGTGATGTTACATGACCGGAGAAAACAGCAAATCGCAAAGAAATCAAGACAAAAAAAAATCAACTGTTTCTGGGGACACAGACTACATGTCCAATGGGCTCCGTGGAAAAACAAAGACTGAGGTAAGATGGAACCTTTGGGTGGGATGGTGACCATGCATGCATGGTGGAACTCCCAAAGGCTTCCTATGACAGCTGGGGAGTGGATACCATGTGTGCTCTGTCGGTGACATCATCCATATGTGAGGACAGACTTCATGCTGGTTCGCAGAAAACAACTCTTCCGTTTCAGCTGTGCCCTTCCAAGAGCCAGGCACATAAGCAATAATTGATCCACTTGAAGCATCAGGATCAGCCCTTGCGAGAGGAAGAATGATTCTGTTCGGAGACGCCAGGGACTAGATATCAAAATCCTGTGGAGATCGGCATACCACAGCCCTTAGGGCCAGTCTGGAGTGATAAGAACCACCTTTCCGGGATGGCCCTCTATGCATTGAAGGAGATGCCCTATTAGGGGCCATGGAAGAAACACATACAGGAGTCCTTCTGTCAGCCACCTCTGCACAAAAGTAGCAAAGCCTTTAGACATGGGCTCCCGATGTCTGCTGAAGAACCTGTTCGCCTTGGCATTGGAGGCAGAGGCCATGTGATCCATGACCGGCACACCCCACCAGCAGGTGATCTCGTTAAACACTGCCATGTTTAGTTCCCATCCTCCTGGGTCCAGGTGGTGCTGACTGAGAAAATCCGCTTCAACATTCTTCTTGCCAGCCATGTGGGCTGCTGAAAGAGCCTCAAGGTTCTCTTCTACCCACAGCAATAGAGGACGAATCTCTTCAGCCACCACACTGCCTGAGCCACCCTGATGACTGATGTATGCTACTGTTGTCGCACTGTCAGAGTAGACCCTTACTGCTGTCCAATGAATCAGAGGGAGGAAGAATTGTAGAGTTAGAAAGACTGCCCACATTTCCAGGCAAGTGGACCATGAGCTCTCCCTCCTGGGATGAAAGACTGTGTCATCTGTGACTCGCAATGCGCTCCCCACCCAGTGAGACTAGCATGCATTATCACCAAAATCGAGTGATGTGGTTAAAGTGGCATTCCTGTGGGAAAGTGCTCTGGCTACAGCCACCAGAGTAGATTGTCTGGTGATCAGTGGGCCAACCAGCATCTTTGAAAACGAGTGTAGCTGCAGGGATCAATGAGAAAGAAGAACATGTATATGAGCCCGTGCCCATGGAACCAGCTCCAAGGCCGCTGCCATGGAGCCCAGAATTAGAAGATAGTACCATGCAGAAGGCGTCATCATGCCAAGGCTCAAGCTCAAATCTTCTGTGTCTGTTTTTCTGGGAGGAAAGCAAGTGCCCAGGCAGCACTTGGATCCAGTGAATGAAAGCCCTAGTCACTTAAGCCCCACAGATACAGGCCTGAAGAGTCAAAGCACTAGTATCATCCAATGCTTGCCTCAAAAATGGTCTGCAACTTGCAGTCCTGCAGGTCTTTCAAGGCTGCTCCACCTTCTACCAGAATGGTGGTCTTTTTGGTCACCACCAAGACTAAAGCATACACTTTAGGCATCTTAAGCAGATGTCTTTCCTCCCAAGGAATAGGGTACAGAAGGCTCATGGTCTGATCCCCCTCTAAGGCTGGCCTCCGGCACCTCCCATTCTGTTTCTATCAGTTTCTTGATGACTCTGTGCACCAGAAAAATAATCTGTGAGGACTTAAATCCCTGCAGAAGTGGGTTCTCAAGGGGTTCCTCTGCTACTGCAGGGACCAGCATAATGTTAAATGCAGCCAGCATGCATGCAGTCAGCGTGGCCAGCTCTTCCTTGTGAAAAACGTTCTACCCACATTGGGATCCTCCCCTTGAGGGATCTCCCCTTCCTCTAGTAAAGTAGCTGCTGTCTCCTCCAGAGGTCCACTGCCCACACCAGAAGTTCCTCTGAGTGGAGACATTGGGTTAACCAAGAATCAAC
This sequence comes from Ichthyophis bannanicus, assembly GCA_033557465.1. Classification (NCBI taxonomy): domain Eukaryota; kingdom Metazoa; phylum Chordata; class Amphibia; order Gymnophiona; family Ichthyophiidae; genus Ichthyophis; species Ichthyophis bannanicus. The sequence goes on from CM066035.1 coordinate 519,258,613, forward strand.
CTCAATCCCTTTTTCTTTTTAACTGGAAGAACCTTCACAGCAAGAGAGGTCAATTGCAGGGTGTTAGACAAATTCTCTGACCCAGAAGATCAAGTCACATACTTGGAGCACTCCTTGATCGTGATCACCAGGCCTCAGAAGCACTAGAAATGGTCATCGGATAGTCCAGCTGAGAACCCAGTGAGCTCCTTCACCAGGTCTCTCAAGTACATGCCCATGGTACAGCTGGTAAGCCTGGATATGGTCAAACACAAGAGGAGCAGAACTGCTCTTGCTAGGACGGTCAAGCTAACACAAGAAGCAGGAGACGTGTAGTGGTCTCTGGATACTTTATTTATGAACCCCAACGCGTTTCGGCGAACGCCTTCCTCAGGGGGTATGCAGCTTACATAAATAAAACATAGAAGTAAAAATCAACACAAATATATAAATACTGCATGCAAATTAAAGGTTAAAAATACAGTTAAAAACAATTAGAAGATGACGATTAATATCAAACCATATAAATATGATGCATATAGTGTATTGTAAATAAACATGAAAGAGTAGAATATATGTACAGTTATAGTGTATTGTAAATAAAAATGAAAATCACAATTAATGTAGGCATTACAAACATTTAAAAACATTTTGACATATGTCCATTTACCGTCAAAACGCAGGGCTGTGTAGGACAGGAACACAAAGAAGCTTCTTACTGTATGGTATTGTGATGAATTAATAAAGGAAAGTATACATGAGGGCGGAGGTTCTTAAACCTCAAATGGATTCCAAGATAGAAACACTTAAAAGACAGGATACACAGTATGAAGCTGAAAGAAAGAAATTTGACAAAAATACAATAGAATACAGACAATTAAAGATATAAAGATCAAAAAATTCAGAAGAGATGAAGAAGATTATAAACTTAACACAGTTTATTATTGGACTTATGGTGGGCCGGATTCCAAAGGTAGACCAAGAAATACATCATATAGGAGGCCTTATGGATTGACAAGACAACACTCTAGAGATAACTCTAGGAATAATTACAAGTCTAAATACAGATCTCCCTCTCCCTCTTTGGACCGAAAACGGAGCCATAAAAAAGTAGACACCAATCTAATGGACAATTCGAACCTTCGGATTCATTATTTTCCACAGCTCCACCCCCTCCTTCCCGTCGGCCACAACACAGTCCCAACCGGGATTTTCGCATGGAGACCCTCTGGAAGGGAGGTGGACGAGGCACCTTTCAATTTTCACACAAGTCCCCAATCGAACGGCAGTACAAAACCAAGGCTCGGACAGAGACCGGTTATCAGAATCTACACATGGAGCATGCCATTCCAGCAAAGGCATGGCAAGGCCCTTGCAGTGGAGGTGTCTGTCACCGGCCCCAAGGAACTAAAGGTAACTGGGACCGAGGTCTTCAGGCCTACAAGAAGGCAGCGAGGATGCGTTCCAGAGACACCACTCTGGCCTCAAGGCCCAAAGGCTCCCCTAGCTACCAGCGTGTGCACAAAGTGTATAAATGCAGACATCAATTCCCTTGGTGGGGAGTACCGATTGTGATCGCCTCAGCAGACCGAGGGCAATCCTCTGAGGTGGCAACTGCTTCCCGCTGCCATCGTTTAGAGGGCCACTTGCGGCCTTCACCCTCAGAATCCTATCAAGAGCTGCGATGCCTGTGCTTGCAGGGCTTACCCGCGATAATGACATCACCCCCTCACCCCCCCCCCCCCATGAGGGCTTGGACAAAGTGCATTCCTTCCAGGGATCGCTCTCTACACTGTCGCTAGTCCGATGGTCTGCAACCTCGCAGCTCTGAGTGACCTCGGCAAATGTTGGGGTAAGAGTCCTCCGTGGCCAACCCCAAGGGCACTGATTCTGAAGCTAACAATCAGACCAAAGCCAAGGACTTGGAGCCAAACAGCATCTACTTCTGCCTTTCATGATTCTTATGCCCCTTGCTCATCATCTAGTGAGCAAGAGGAGGCGTTGTGATTAACCCTGAGACAATAAAGGCAGCAAATGTGGCAGTCCATGATGGACATGGTCCTGCCACAATCAGTGCACTTCTTAAAACCACTAATCGAGTACATAGCGGGACAGACGGCCCCCGTGAGGTCAAACGTCAATGTTCTGATTAGTAGGATGCGAGAGGAAAAAGCATCCGAGAAAAACAAGACTGTTCCAGGAACACGATAAGGTGACAGCATACGACCGAGAAAAAGAGTGAGAAAAAAGCGCAGTTACTCACCTGTAAGAGGTGATCTCTGGGGACAGCAGGAATCAGTCCTCACCTCTCCCACGTCTGGCACTCTTTTCACCCACTCACCTCCTCTGAGCTCATTGCAACCATCACTTCCTCTAAAAAAGCTTCCTGTGCCCTGGACCCCATCCCCTCCTCCTGGCTTCTCACCCCCTCCTTAACCCTCATCCCTCCAATCCTCTCTATGATTAACTCCAGTCTTTCCTCTGGTGTATTCCCCCAACCTTGGAAGCACGCTCTTGTCCGACCTATCCTTAAAAAGTCCTCTCTTGACCCCATGGTTCCCGCGCACTACCGCCCAGTCTCTAACCTTCCCTTCTTATCTAAAATCCTCGAAAAAGCTGTTTTCTCTCAACTTTCTGCCCATCTTGATTCTACCCACTTTCTTCACCCCCGTCAGTCCGGCTTCCGCCCCGGCCATAGTGTCGAAACTGTTCTTCTTGGTTTCCTGAATGAAATTCACACTGCCCACGACCGTGGTGATCTTTCGGTGGCAGTTTCTCTTGACCTCTCCGCTGCCTTCGATCTTGCAGACCACTCCCTACTCCTAGTCCGTCTTCGCGAAGCAGGCCTCTGCAGCACCGTCCTTCATTGGTTTCACTCCTTTCTCTCTTCTAGGTCCTTTTCAGTTCTCTCTGCCTCCTCTTCCCCAACTGCCTCTACACCTACTCCCCTGCTTTGCGGTGTCCCCCAGGGCTCTGTTCTGGCTCCCCTCCTCTTCAATGTCTTCCTTACACCCCCCTCTCTACTGGTCCAACAACACGGGATTTCTGCCTTCTATTATGCTGATGACCTCCTTCTTCTATACCACACCTCTCCCCTTTTCCCTGACCTCTCCCCACTGAATACCTGTCTCACCGCTGTAGCCCACTGGCTTACCACTCACTGCCTACACCTTAATCTTACTAAGACTCTGGCCATCTGGTTCTCACGTGATGGTAACCCCCCTTTGGTTTCCCCCTCCTTCTCTGGTTCCCCCATTCCCTTAGTCTCCACCTTTCGTTACTTGGGTGTCCTTTTCGACCCTGGCCTTACCTTTCGGGATCACATTGCTCATGTCTCAAAGACCTCGTTCTATTTTCTGCATCAGATTCGTGCCATTCGCCCCTTCCTCTCTTCACAGGCTCTCTCTACCCTCCTTCTCTCCTTGGTTATATCTCGCAATGATTTTTGCAACTCCGTCATGTCTGGTCTCCCCGCTTCCCAATTACAATGCCTTCAACGTATTCAAAACACTGCTGCCCGGCTCATCTTTCATGCATCTATCCGTGATCATATCACTCCTCTCCTCATCCGTCTCCACTGGCTCCCTGTCAAGTTCCGCAGTCATTTCAAAATTTTGGTCCTTCTCCACCGCATCCTCCACACCCACTCCCCCCAATATCTAGCTGACTTGGTTCACTTTCACAATCCAACCCGTTCCCTACGCTCCTTTCACCTGAATCGCCTGCATCTCCCCTCACCCACTTGTGCCCGCCTCCAATCCACCCGTTCCTCTGCCTTTTTCTTCCTTGCCCCCGCCCTGTGGAACTCCCTCCCCTCTTCTATCCGCCTCGAACAAGACCATGCCACCTTTAAGAACCGCCTTAAAACTCACCTCTTTTCCCTTGCCTTTGACCTTCCTGAACCTCCCACATGACTTTGTCTTCCCTTCCCCCTCCCCTCACTCTCCCCTCTATCGTCCTGTTGTATGAATCTGCCTAGTTTGCTTTCCTATCAACAGATGTAACTTCTTTTCCTTTTTTTTCTTTTCCTCTCACCTCAGGGTGACCATTATAATTTGAACTCTGTAAACCGCTATGATGTTCCTTATGTTTAGCGGTATATTAAGTAAATAAACCTTAAACCTTAAACATATGGGTGACGTCAGTGCTGACACAGCCCGCGCAGAAGCATCTCCCCAGCTTTCAACGAAAGCCTTTGGAAGATGCAACACGCATGCGTGATCTCCTTCCCGCCTAAAGGTGCCATCTTGCCTCAGTCTAATAACATAGCTAAGACGGCAAAAATAAAATACGGTAATGAAGTAACTCCAAGGGGAAGAGGGAGGGTTGTGAGGACTGATTCTTCCAGTCCCTGAGGAACATCTGTTACAAGTGAGTAAATACACTTTCTCCGGGAACAAGCACAAAGTCAGTCCTCACATATGCGACTCCCCAGCTACAGACTACCGAGAACCTGTACAAAACACCACGCGAACCAGAGAAGGTGAGCCATGAGCTACAGCAGTTGAGTCCCAACTGAGAGACGCTCACAAGACCCAAGTGTCCAGTGGGGAACCAGCATTCTGGTAGCCTGAACACAGAAGGATCGGTGGGCAGGAGTTGCCTCCACCCTGAAGACATTATGGAGTATGGCATATTGAGTACGGCCTGGCTGAAGGCGCTGACCTGTCGGGACTCCCTCTTCAGGCATTAGTGAGCTGCAAAGGTATGGACCAAAGACCAGGTGGCGGCCTGGCAGATTTCCATCACAGGTATGGACGCAGAGGTAGCCATGGCCTTGATGCAGTGCACCATGACCCGGGAGTCTAGTAAGATCCCAGCCTGTTCACAGGCAAAGACAATGCAGTCTGCTACCCAAGTGGACAAAGTTTACTTGTTCAATGGAAGCCCCAATTGGGCAGGGGTCACAGGAGACAAAATGCTGAGGCACTTTTCGGTGGCCCTGAGTCCGTTGTAGATAGAAGAACAGGGCCCTCTTACAATCCAGAGTATGGAGCACGGTCTCCACCTTGCCAGTGTGAAATCTTAGGAAAAAGGTGGGGAGCACTACCTCCTGATTGAGGTGGCAGGGGGACACCACCTTTGGCAGAAACTTGGGGTATGTGTGTGTTCTTGTACAATCTTGTGTGGGGCAGCTCTGCCATCAGAGCCTGGAGCTTGCTGACTGCAAGCCGACGTGAGCGCCATGAGAAAGACAGCCTTCTAGGAGAGGTGCCGCAGGTGGCAAGTAGCCAGGTGCTCTAATTGCGGTTTAGTGAGCTGTGAGAGCACCACATTGAGATCCCACTCTGCTGCTGGTGGGTGGACGGGGCTTGGACAACATAAGGCCCCACAAGAATGAAGAGATAAGGGGCTGAGCCAAGAAGGGCTTTCGTTCGACGGCATGGTAGTATGCTGCAATAGTGCTCAGGTGCACTGTGAGTGGAGTAGGTACTGGAATATTGCTGAACCAAGCAGGAGAAGGGGTTTGCCTGCCTCTCTGTGCACTACACCGAAAATCAAAACCACTTGAAGGCATACACCCTTCTCATGGAGGCCTTGTGGGAGGCCAGAAGGACCTCCTCCATGTCCCGTGGGAGGTTGAAAGGAGCTAAACTACCCTTTCAGCAGTCAAGCCATGAGTGACTGCGAGCTCAGATTGGGGTGCAGGAGAGAGCCCTTTCTCCTGCGACAGTAGTCCTGGGGTGCGGTCCAGGGAAAGAGTAGTTACTCACCTGTAACAGGTGTTCTCCAGGAGCAGCAGGAATCAGTCCTCACATATGGGTGATGTCGGCGCCGACGGAGCCCCCGTGCGGAGCATTTCCCCAGCTTTCAAAGAAAGCCTTTGGGAACTGCAGCGCGCATGCGTGGTCCACTTCCCGCCCAAGGGTGCCATCTTGCTCAGTCTGATGACATAGCTAAAAGACAGCAAAAATAGCAAAAAAGAAATCATATGACTGCAACTCCAAGGGGAGGAGGGAGGGTTGTGAGGACTGATTCCTGTTGCTCCTGGAGAACACCTGTTACAGGTGAGTAACTACTCTTTCTCCAGGACCAAGCAGGAAGTCAGTCCTCACATATGGGACTCCCCAGCTTAAGGCTACCGGAGACCCCAAGCCAAAAAAATGAGCTCCCTCTAGAGCGTCAGTACGTAAGGAAGGAATCTTCTCTGAGAATGCCCCCGACCGGTAGCCCAACATCAGGGCCGGAGGGAAGGAGTTGCTTAAACCCCAAAGAGATTATGGAGTACTGCCTGTCCGAAAGCACTGTCCCTGCAGGACTCCCTCTCAAGGCAGTAATGGGCCGCAAAAGTCTGGCTTGAAGACCAAGTAGCGGCTCGGCAGATGTCTGCCAACAGAACAGAGCGGAGATGAGCCACTGACGCGGCCTTCGCCCTGACACGATGAGCCGTGACTCGACCCTCCAACGAGAGGCCAGCTGCCCCATAAGCCCAGGCGATACAGTCAGTGACCCATATGGACAAAGTATGCTTGGAGACAGGTAACCCCAACTTATTGGGGTCAAAAGAAACGAAGAGCTGAACAGCCCTCCGGTGCTCCCGCGTACGGTCAAGGTAGAAGGATAACGCCCTCCTACAGTCCAGGGTATGCAGGACCATCTCAGCCCAGTTGGCATGTGGCCTGGGAAAGAAAGTCGGAAGAACCACTTCCTGATTGAGGTGGAAAGAGGAGACAACCTTAGGGAGAAACTTAGGGTGAGTCCGTAAGACTACCCTATTCCTGTAGAACCTAGTGTAAGGGGAATCAGACACTAGTGCCTGAAGTTCACTTACCCGCCTAGCAGAGGTAAGAGCTACCAGAAACAAAGTTTTCCAGGAGAGAAAACGGAGAGGACATGTAGCCATAGGTTCAAATGGCGGACAAGTAATCCGCTGTAAGACCACATTTAAATCCCACTCAGGGGCCGGTGGATGTAGAGGAGGCTTAAGCAGGAGAAGGCCTCTGAAGAAACGAGCCACCAAAGGGTGGTTGGAAAGAGACCTCCCGTCCACTGGCGAGTGGTGCGCTGAGAGAGCACTGAGGTTGAACTCTGACAGAATTGGACTTAAGGCCTAGATTGGAGAGGTAAAGCAAATATTGCAATACTACTGCTACCAAGCACGAGAAGGGATTCTCGCTGTGCTGAGCACACCATGTGGAGAATCTACGCCACTTAAGAGCGTAGGATTTCCGGTGGATTGCCTTCTAGAGGCTAAGACTACGTCCTCCACCTCTGTAGGCAGTAGTAAGGGAGCCAGAACTACCCTTTCAGCAGCCAGGCCATCAGATGAAGGGACTGGAGGTTGGGGTGTAAGAGAGATCCCTGTTCTTGAGACAGGAGATCGTATTGAATCCCCAGAGGAATAGGAGTGTCCACCGCCAGTTGCAGCAGAAGTGGGAACCACGGTTGCCTTGGCCACCTGGGGGCTATCAGAATCATGGAGGCCCCATCCTTGAGTACTTTGAACAGTGTTCTGGACACTAGTGGCGTGGGAGGAAACGCATACAGTAGGCCTTTGGACCACGGGAGCAGAAACGCATCCGCTGCTACTCTAAGAGGATGCGGTTGTCTGGAACAGAATCTCGGGAGTTGCCGGTTTAGAGGACTGGCGAAAAGATCCATGGTGGACAATGTTCCCTCTAATTTTCTGTAGGCTGTGTGCGCATAAAATATCAGCTGTGCAGCTTTTGAAGAAAGGTTAAATTTTTGTGCGCCACATAACGACACTCGGAGTTATATTTATTTAACAGTTCTATACTTTAAAATTTGACTACACGTCAGAATACAGTATGTACACCACATTAACTGCACTAGAAAATATTGTAGAACTTGTGAAAACCGTAAATACACAACAACTTTTAAATTTTAAGACGTCTGTGTTGTTTTCTATCAGAATCAGAACCGTAATTTTTGTGCGCTCTGTTGTAAACTATGTGCGCTCGCTCGGCGAGGTGTGTGCGTGCGCACACGCGCACAGCTTAGAGGGAACAGTGATGGTGGGGAGGCCCCACCTCAGAAAGATCTGCTGAACCACCAATGGGTTCAATCTCCATTCGTGTGGTTGCAGGATCCTGCTCAGTCTGTCCGCCAGGTAATTCTCTTGACCTGGGAGGTAGACTGCCTTGAGAAGGATCCCGTGATTGATGGCCCAGGAGCACAGCCGTTGTGCTTCCTGACATAGAAGGAAGGAGCCTGTGCCTCCTTGCTTGTTCACGTAAAACATGGCAACTTGATTGTCCGTCTGGACCAGTACAGACTGGTGAGACGTGAGATGGGAGAAGGCCCTCAGAGCTAAGCGTATCGCTCGCAGCTCCTGGAAGTTTATCTGCTGTGCAGCCTCCCAAGGGGTCCAGAGACCCTGAGTACATGCCCCTTGGCAATGCGCTCCCCAACCTTGAAGAGAAGCATCGGTTGTCAGCACTTGAGAGTGCGGAGGGGTTTGAAAAAACACTCCGAGCACCAGATTCGGAAGATGAAGCCACCATTGCAGAGAGGAGGCAAGCAGTGTGGATATTCTTACTGAGTTTGTAAGACTCCCTGTGGCCTGATGCCACTGAGTTCGGAGACTCCACTGAGCAGGCCGCATATGCAGGCGGGCATTGGCTGTTATATGAACAGTGGAAGTCATATGGCCGAGAAGTCTCAGGAATTGCCTGGCGGAGACCAGGGAATTGCTGCAAAACTGCCTGGCTAGATCCATTAATCTGTGGGCTCTGTCCACGGGCAGAAAAGCCTTTGCCTTGCTCCTATGAACTCCATGTTCTGGGACGGGAACAAAGTGGACTTTGCAAAGTTGATGACAAACCCCAAGTGCTGAAGCAGAGCCACAGTGCGAAGGGCGGCTTGACTGGCCTCCTGTGAAGACTGGCCCCTTATGAGCCAGTCGTCCAGGTATGGGAACACAAAAAGACCTTGAAGCCTTAGGTAGGTCGCCACCACCGCCAGGCACTTTGTGAACACCCTGGGGGCGGAGGTTAGGCCAAAGGGTAGTACTCTGTACTGATAGTGGTGTCCTCCCACAACAAATCTGAGATATTGTCTGTGGGCTGGATGAATAAGGATGTGAGTATAAGCATCCTTTAGATCTAAGGAGCATAGCCAATCTCCCTGCTGGAGGAAGGGCAGCAGGATTCCAAGGGTAAGCATCTTGAACTTTTCCCTCTCCAGGAACTTGTTGAGATTTCGCAAGTCTAGGATGGGTCTGAGGCCTCCTGTTCTTTTTGGTACTAGAAAGTACCTGGAATAAAAGCCTTGACCTCTCAGGTGGTGGGGCACCGGTTCCACAGCCTGTTCCTTTACCAGACTTGCCAACTCCTGTAGGAGTAAGTACCTGTTCAGAGGGAGTCTTGGAGGCTCCCCTGGAAAATAGGAGGGGGGTACCGGGTGAAAATGGAGAAGATAGCCCCTTTGGACTATATTGAGCACCCAGGTATCCCTGGTGACAGCTGACCACCTGTGGGCAAATAGGGCCAGCCGGCCTCCTGTGCTGATGTGAGCCAGCTGAGGAGGAGAGGCTATGCTTTCGGAGTCAAAAACCCCCGCCCTGCTGTGCAGGAGCCGGTGTTGGTGGCTTGGGGGCCTTCTGCCTACGGGGCCCATGACCCTGCCCCTTGGCCTGCTGACCCTGTTGGGGAGCTGCAGAGGCCTGATAATGAGGGTATTGTTTATAGGCAGATGTCTTCCTTGGGTAAAAGGTCTTTTTAAATTAATGAACGGAGTGGAACGGGTAAACGTAGATCGATTGTTTACCTTATCAGAATATAGAAAGACTAGGGGACATGCAATGAAGCTACAGGGTTAACGATTTAAGACTAATAAAAGAAAATATTTTTTCACTCAACGTGTAATCAAACTCTGGAATTTGTTACCAGGGGATGTAGTAAAGGCTGTTAGTGTAGCTGGGTTTAAAAAAGGTTTGGACAAGTTCCTGGAGGAAAGGTCCATAAACCATTATTAAGAAGGGACCCAGGATATCAATGCTTGAACCAATACAAGCATTGTGGAACCTGTGTCCCTTGGGGAAACTGCTAGGTACGTATAACCTAGATTGGCCACTGTTGGAAACAGAATACTGGGCTTGATGGACCTTGGTCTGACCCAGTATGGCATATCTTATGTTCTTATGTTCCCGAGCCCTTCTTCTTCTGAGAAGGGGCAGGTGTTTTTCTGGACAGCCTAGTCCTGGGTCAGAGTCTCGGTCTCGAGTTCAGCAGCCCTTTCAGCCATAGGTTTGCCAAAGAGGTTTTCAACTTGGCAGGGGACATCGACCAACTTGTCCTGTACCCATGGCTCGAGGTCGGATGACTGTAGCCAAGCCTGTTGGCGGGCACCGATGCCGGCCCCGGCTACTCGGGCCGAAGCCTCAAAGCCATCGTAGGCTGCTCGAGAGATAAACTTCGAGCACTCTCTAATACCAGTGGACAAGGCCTGGAACCTCTGCAAAGGTTCCTCGGAGAGACCAGCAGAGAACCCGGCAATCTCCTTTGCCAGGTCTCGAAGGTACATGCCCATGTAGAGCTGGTATGTCTGGACACGGCAAGCTAGCATAGAGCCCTGGAAGCACTTCTTACCGATGGCATCCAGGTTCCGGGCCTCCCGGCCGGGAGGCACCAAGGAGTGCATCTTCTGACTCTTCAGTCGATGCATGACCGATTCCACAACCATGGAGTGGTGCGCTAATTGTGCCTTTTGGAACCCGGGGCTCTTGCGGACTCGATAGATGGAATCGACCCGCTTGCTTAACACCGGCGTCGAGGCCGGGGTCTCCCACATGCGGAAGAGCAGCCGTTCCAGCATCGGAGGAACCGATACAGTAAAGGCCTCCTTCGGGGGAGAGTCATACTGGAAGGCCTCGAGCTCCTCGGCTCGAGGCTCCTCCTCGGGATCCGCGGGAAATGCCAAGGCCTTGGCCATATCCCGCACGAAATCCGAGAACCGGGTATCCTCCGGTGGGGATCGTCTCCGAGGTTCGGACTCCGGTGAGTCCGATGGGACACACCGAGTCCGAAAGGTGTCGGGTGACTCCTCATCCTCCGTCTCCCAGCCCGACTCCTCGGAGGAGGAATTGAGCGGTTCCAGTTGGGCAGGCACCGATGCTCTCCGCCCCGATGCCGAGGGTACCGGCGTCGACGACCTCAGTCCCGAACGGGAGGCCGAGGGAGACCGTGGCCGAGGATCGACTCGAGACCGCATGGACTCGAGGATCGGCTCGGCCTCCGGGGTCGACTTGGACGTCGATGTCCCGGTGGTCGGGGCAGATGCACCGGTGAGACCGGCGATCAGTGCCCACTGCTGCTCCATGAAGGCAGCCAAGCTGCTCTCCAAGGCCGTCAACCTGAGTCCGAGCTCAAGAGACTCAGCAGCCCCCGACTCGGGCCCCGATGGCGGCTCCCCTGGAGGAGAGTCCACGAGGACTACAGTACTCACGTGCCCAGGAGACTCCATCTCGAGACGAGGTTGTTTGGCAGGTCTCTCCGACTCCGAAGACCCGGGACGGCGATCGGGGCTATGCGACCTGGCCCTTGAGGAACCAGGTGCGTCCGCTGACGCTGCCCTCGCGGGTTTTTTCTTCCTGCGCTGCTCCCGCGAAGGAGACCCCCGCTCAGAGGAACCCCGACGCTGCTCGGGGCCGGAGTCCCGAGATGTCGAGGCCTCTGACGAGGTCCGGGCCCGTCCAGACGCTGAGTCAGAGAAGATTCTGTCCTTTTGGTGCTGCCGACTCCTCAACGCCTTCGAGGACATTTTTCCACACGGACCACAGATCATCGGGTCATGATCGGGTCCGAGGCAATGGAGGCAGCAGTCATGTGTGTCGGCGAGAGACATAAGTTTCTTACACCGATCACACTTTTTAAACCCGCTGGCAGCCATCGGGGGAAAAAAGGCCCCTGTGAGGTCGAAAGACAGGGCTGCCAGTGAAAAAAGAAAAATGGCGCGAATGCTAGTCACGAAGGACAAAAACCGAAAAAAAGAGAGTGGGCTCGATACCAGCGTATCGGGCCCAGGCGGGAAAAGGATCCAGCGTCGAACCGAAGAAGGAAGACAAAAAACAGGGTAATCAACTTTTTCCTCGGCGAAAAACGAACTTTGTCCGTCGGGCTCCGCGGAAAAAAGAAGACTGAGCAAGATGGCACCCTTGGGCGGGAAGGGGACCGCGCATGCGCGCTGCAATTCCCAAAGGCTTTCTTTGAAAGCTGGGGAAATGCTCCGCACGGGGGCTCCGTCGGCGCCGACATCACCCATATGTGAGGACTGACTTCCTGCTTGGTCCTGGAGAAATCGGAGATGCTGCTGACAGAGAAGCATTGGGAACCAAGGTTGTCTGGGCCACCGGGTGGCTATCAATATCAATGATGCTCTGTTGCGCTGGACCTTATAGAGGGTCTTGGCGACCAGTGGTGTCAGCAGGAAGGCATAGAGAAGGTCTTCCGTCCATGGAATGGGGAACGCATCCGCTGCCACCCGGGACAGAAGCAGGCCAGCTGCCTGTTGTCCAGGCTGGCGAACAGGTCCACAGGGGGACAGCCCCAGAGTCAAAAAAGCAAGGAGGCCACTCTTTGATTCAGGAGCCACTCATGCGGATGGAGGACTCTGCTCAGCCTGTCCACCAGAGTATTGTCCAGGCCTAGGAGTTAGACCACCCACAGGCGGATCCCATTATGTGCTGTATACGAGCAGAGGGCTACCACTTCCTGGCAGAGGGAGTATGACCATGTGTCCCCTTGTTTGTTGACATAGAACACTGCGTCTTGGGTGACCGTCTGCACCAGCATAGACTGGTGCTGCAGCCGGTGGCAGAAGACTTGGAAGGCAAGAAATATCATCCAGAACTCCAGGAGTTGATCTGCAATTGGCATCCCATCTGAGACCAACTGCCTTGGGTGTGGAGATCCTTGCAATGAGCTCTCCATCCCTGCAGGGAGGCATACGTATTAAGGACCATCTGGGGGATAGGTGCCTGGAAAAACATTCCGGCCTGGAGGTGGCAGAGGATCTGCCACCAGTCGAGGGAGTCCACCAGCTAGCAGGTCACCTTTACCTTGTCTCGAAGCAAGCTTTTGGCTTGTGTTCACTGGTAGCAGAGGCACCACTGAGCCGCCCTCATGTGCAGGCAGCAGGCAGTGGAGGAGAGCGGGCACCAACCAGTAGTTCTGCACCTCTGCAGCTAACACCCTGAGGAGTTCTGTCCTCTTCAGAGGGAGGTAAGCCTTGGCCTAGAGGGTGTCTAGCTGAGCCCCTATGAACTCTAGGCACTGAGCACTTGGGGTAGTTGATGACGAACCCAAGATGCTGCAAGATATGGATGGTACACTCACTGGCGTGGCACACCTCTGCAGCTGTGCCTCCACTTATGAGCCAGTTGTCAAGGTAGGGAAAGACGAAGGCCCCTTGGAGACAAAGGTGGGCTGTGACTACCGCTAGGCACTTGGTAAAGACCCTTGGTGATGACGCCAGACTGAAGGGTAGCACCCTGTACTGGTAGTGACCTCCTCCCACCATGAACCAGAGGTACGTTTGGTGGCAAGAATGGATCAGGATGTGTGTATAAGCATCCTTCAGGTCTAAGGAGCATAGCCAGTCTCCCCGCTGGAGGTATGGCAGTAGTATTCCAAGGGAGAGCTTTTTGAACTTCTTTCTCACCAGGAATCTGTTCAAGTTCCACAGGTCCAGGATGGGCCCGAAGCCCCCTGTGCGCTTGGGAATGAGGAAATATCTGGAGTAGAAACCTTTGCCCCAGAGGTGTTTGGGCACTGGCTCCACTGCCTTGTCCTCGAGGAGATCTGCGAGCTCGGTGAGGCTCCTGGGAAGAACGGGGGTGGCGTCTGCTGCAAGTGGGAGGAAGTAACCCTATTTGACTACTTGCAGTACCCAGAAATCTGTGGCGATGGAGGACCACCTGTGGGCAAAGAGGGCCAGTTGCTCCCCTGTGGGCTGCTGAGGGCCTCATGGGGGAGAAGAGGCCATGCCCAAGGAGTCAAAAACTTTCTTCAGGCTGGGCTAGGGCCGGTGCCTGGGTCTTAGGCTTGCGGGGGTCATGCCCTTGGCCCCTTGGTCTGTTGTGCCTACTGTGGGGCATTATCAAACACCACCTTTTTCCCTGAGTCTCTTACACGGGTGCACAGAGGTCTTTTTAGAGAATCTGGTCCTGGTCAGGAACTCAGTCTCTATCTCTGCAGCCTTGTCTGACATGGGTTTTCTGAAGAGGTTCTCTCTGGTGCAAGGGACATTGATGAGTTTGTCCTGGACCCATTGCTCGAGGTCAGACGACTGCAGCCATTCTTGGCATTGGGCCCCGATGCCCACAGCAGCCACTCAAGCTGAAGATTCCAAACCATCGTATGCTGCTTGAGACAGGAACTTTGAGCACTCCTTGACTGCAGAGGCCAGTGATTTGTACTGCTGAGGAGGTTCCCCATCAAGACCTGCAGAGAAAACGGCAAGCTCCCTTGCCAGTTCCTTGAGGTTCATATCGATATACAATTTGTAGGATTGGACTCGGCAAACCAGTATCAAGTCCTGGTAGCATTTTCGGTAGGGGGCATCCAAGGTCCGGGACTCCTTACCCAGGGGCACCGAAATATGAGTCTTTTGGCTCTCGATAGCCAACTTGACCACCATCGAATTGTGAGGGAACTGGGTTTTTTTTATTCCTGGGCTTCAGCAGACTCAGTACATGGAGTCAAGCCGTCTGCTTATAGTGTGCACCAATGTCGGTGTCTACCATATATGGAGAAGGTGGCACTTGAGGATCGGAGGGACGAGCATTGTGAGGGCCTCCCCTTTGGAGAGACCTTGTATTGGAGGATCTCCAATTCCTCCATGCGGGGTTCTTCCTCCACCTCGGTCTCAAACACAAGTGCCTTTGCCATATCCTGCACAGTCGAGGAAAGCAACATCATTGGGCGAGGAATGGTGTCAGTTCACCGGAGGAGACATGTCTGAGGGCACGTCTCTGTGTCACCGGGTGTCCGGGGAATCCTTATTCTCGGTCTCCCATCTGACTCTATGTCAGAGGAAGAACCCACGGCTCCATGGCTCTCATGGTCAGGCCCAGAGCTTGATGGCTCGCAGTCTCTGGAGGACCTGCAGCCTGAACTGCGTGCACTCGCCGGAGAGGACTGGTGTCCCAAGGAACAGGACTAGGACATCATCTGAAGCTGGTGGGTCTCTTGAGGCTGGTGTCGATAGATCAGCTCGACAACTGGGGAGGCCCTCAAGGTCGAGGGTTCGGTTGTCAGGGCAGATGAACTGGAGGAACTGGATATCAGTGTCTGCTGTTGGACCATGAAGGCAGTGATACTGCACTCCAAGGCCGTCATACTGGTCTCCATGCCAGGTGGCTCCGCAGCTTTTGATGCAAGCACTGATGGCTTTGGGCCTGGCATCTGTTTCGTCAAGGGGAATCCTCGACTAGAATGGCCTCAGGGGTCCGAGGCCAGTCACCCAATGCCGACGACTCCTTCCAGGGCAGCTTGTGAGGCCGCTCCTGCTCTGACTCCTTGGACTCATGCCATGGACTGCGGGGTCTGGTGTGGAATTTACTCATTTTTCCTGAGCCGTCCTCCAAGGCAGTCTTCGAGGTTTTCGAGCTCTTCTTGCATTCCACCTACAGAGAGTAACTCTCAGAGAACCAGCGGCTGCAGGACTCGAGGAAGCCCTGGCATCATGGGGCACCAAGGTACCGGAGGGGGCCTTGGACGTGATGTCACCGGGGAGCAGAGTCGGATCTGTGGAAGAACTTCTCCTGCTGCAACTGATGGCTCTTGATAGCCTTTGCGGACATGGACATGCAAAGGTCGCAGCCTAAGCTGTCATGGTCCAGCCTGAGGCAGCGGAGGCAGCAGTCATGTGGTTCAGTGAGGGACATCATCTTACTGCACCAATCACATTTTTTTAAGTCGCTGGAGGCCATGGGGAAAAAACGGACCCTTGAGCCCGGGCAAAGCTCTGAGGCCTCCTGGCCAAAAAAGGGTGCGAAACGCCGGTCAAGGACTGCCTCAAGAAAAAAACAAGAAAACGAACCAGAGGAGCAATGCAGAGGCGAACTGGCTTAGGAGTGGGAAGAGGAACCGGTACGCGTACCCAGAAAAAATATATTTAAGGACAAAAAGAGACATTTTTTCCGGGGGAAACGGGACAGACATCTGGTGGGCTCCATGGAAAAAAGGAGACTGAGGCAGCTGCCAGCCCCCACTAGTGAAAGATTTCTCAGGAAATTGCTCAGGCTGTAAGTTCCTGCTTAGCTACTGCTAGTAATCTGCAGCCTCTTGTTTTTTTCCCTTCTATTTCCTTTTTTTGTTTTCAGGGGGGGGGGGGGGTGTTTAAGCCTGAATATATTTTTCCAGTGAAGCTCAGCCTCCAGGAAGCTCTCCCAGTTGTTGGGAACTGAATACTGGTCTCTGGAGCCTAATGGCGGGAGCTCTTGTACTATGACATGTTCAGTTCCCAGCTGCTGGTAGAGGCTGATAACCCACACATACTGGATTGGACGGAAAGGACAATAAGGAAATAGATTTTTTGTGAGTTTTCAGAATTTGTTTTTATTAATATGACTGCCTTTTGAGAAAGTGAAAGATTTTTCTATTGTATTTAATTCATGTTTGCTTGTTGCCATTACAAGCATTTGAAATATCATTTGTGGTGATTGACATACTCAAATATACATTTTTAGCCATTGGCATGTTTTATCCCAATACATGTCCTTGCTGGGTTGTTTTCACATTTGTTTGTTCTGTGCATTATCACTTGATTTTGAATAATTGCTTTGAGCTATTTTATAGTTTCATTAAAGTATTTTCATATATTTGTTATTCTTTTTGCTTAGTGTTTCAATTTTTGCAGCTCTTGCAATTTATTGACTCTTACGCATGTTCTTAAGATTTTTGGGTCCGATTTTCAGCTGGGTTGGTGCTATGCGCTGTATTGGTGCATAGCCCGCCCCCCTTCTGCCTAATCCGGATTTTCAATGCTGGGGTTATATGCGGCCCCGGCTTTGAAAAGCCAGGTCTCCCCAAACAACCTGGAAGCCGCAGGAGTTAGCTGGGTAGCAGAGGACTAAGCAGGTAGCATTGAAAAACGGTGCTATCCAGTTAGCCCTTTCCTCCACCCCCAATCGACCCCAGAGAGCCCCTGCTAACCGCATAGCATCTGGGCGCGTTAAGGACTTATCCAGGATTTTCGAAGGGCGCTACCCATGTAGGTGCCCTTCGAAAATCCCAGATAAGGCATTTACAGAGGTGACTAGGGCAGCTATCCGTGTAAATGCCTTTGAAAATCAGGCCCTTTATACATACCTATGGATCAAACATTATGTGAACCATAAAGAGATAAAGGCACACATTCTCAAGCCATTCATCCCTATAGAAAACACATGTCTCGATGAGGAGGATAACAAATGGTTAATTCCTAAACTATACAATTTGCAGGTTCATCAATCTATTGACTTTTGTGCTGAATATAGAAAAGGGAATAACATGTGAATTAAAGAATGCAAATAACTGTAAGAAAGATACCAACCATCTGAATCACTCTCTTCATGTTTACTGGAATCATTCTTCACTGGTATTGCACAGACTTCTAGTTCTCCTGGAAACAGGTGAATTAACTTTAACGGCTCTCTTTTGATCTGTGGATTTGTTTTTGACATACACTCAGACTGTGCATTTCTGGTACATACATTAGTTTCTATGCAAGTGATGCCTGACAAAGGAATATATTTGAAGGAATCTACTGGTTTGCTCGTGTTGCCTGTATCTGGTAGAGCTTCATTAATAATGCTGCCATCATTGCCTGAAGGGCAGCATGGTTTATTGTCAAAGTCTCCTTTTTCTATTGCTAGTGAATTTGTACCTTGTGTCCTACATTCTTCACTGGAGATAATTTTTTCCAGCAGAGTGTCTTTATGGCACACTTCAAGATTGTGTGTAAAATGTGTATTTGATGAATGAAAACAGAATTGGGGTTCTTGTCCACCTTTGATTTCCAGAGCCTCTTCATCCTCATCTGAACTGTTAACAAGAAGCATCTGCTTCCTCGAGCTATGTACTTCTATTTCTTCATTCACAGCTATTCTTTTAGTGCTACTATTATCATTTTCATCATTCTCACTCAGGGCTTTATGGATAGCTTGTAGAGTTCGAGGTGATATATCAGGATGGACTTCACCAGGAGGAGGGTAGGGACTGTCCAGATTAAGAGACAGACTCATATTTTTCTCATTTATCCCCTCTTCTGAGCAGTTCCCCAACAAAGTTTCCTGGATAGGAAGCACAGTTCTGGGAGGAGGAGTTCTGTCCATTTTGCTGTCTCTGTCAGGTGAAGGTAGTTTTTTGCTAATATTCGTTTTACTCAAATTTTTTTTACATATGGAATATCCAGGCAATCTGGAAGGAAGAGATCTAAATCCAATTTCCTCTGCATCAGCTTTCTTTCTTTTAATTCCTTTAAAAATAAAAACAAAATGTTATATGCTTTTTCAATTCCATTTCTTATCTGGTTGTACATCATATTTCAAGCTTTTAACAGCTACTTAATAAAACAAAGTCCTTTTTCCTTGCTGCAAATCAAGTGACTAAACTATGTATAAAAAAAGAAATTAATTTACGGTTTAAAAATGACACAAAAGAAGAATCTTTATAGAGGGTTCAATAATTTAAGAGGAGAATAAGAGTAGCATCCTTCAGACATATTTACTTCCAACACTATTTAAAATTTTGCAATTCAATTTCTCAAATAACTATGATATCTACAAGAGTCAACAGAACTTTACAATTTAATATTTATTGTAAACTGCTTTGATATGATGTAAAGTTCTATATTAAATATTAATGCGGTGCTCGATGAAAAAGCATAGTTACTCAAATGTAACAGGTGATCTCCGGGAACAGCAGGGATTTAGTCTTCACATATGGGTATCGTCGGTACTGACGGAGCCTGCGCGGGAACGCTCCCCAGCGTCAAATTAAAAAGCTTTTGGGAGCGTCCCACAGCACCTGCGTGCTGCCTTCCCGCCTTTCCCAACTGCCTCTCTCCAGTTGAGTTTAAAGCTGAGACAAAGAGAGAGAGAGAGGGAAAGAGAAAGAGATAGATAGAGAGATACAACTCCTAGGGGAGGTGGGTGGGTTGTGAAGACTAAATTCCTGCTGTTCCCGGAGATCACCTGTTACAGGTGAGTAACTATGCTATCTCCAGGAACAAGCATGAACATAGTCTTCACATATGGGGACTCCCTACCTTTAGATACCAGGGAGAGAACCCCAGAAGTTGTGTGTCCCTGTGAAAGGGCTCCACTTCCCCCCATGGATCTCTGGCATCCTACCAGGGATGGTGGGTAGGAGTTGATTAGGTATGGAACAGGTGTTGGAGAACAGCCTGACCAAACAAGGCATCCCAGCGGGAGTCCTTGTCCAAGCAATAATGGGCTGTGAAGGTATGAACCGAGGCCCAAGTGGCTGCTCGACAGATGCCGTCGATAGACACAGAGTGCAGATGAGCCATTGAAGCTGCCATGGCTCTCACATTGTGAGCTGTGACATGGCCCTCCAGAGGAAGATTCTTACTCTGATAGGCAAAGGAAATACACTGTGCAATCCAATTGGACAGTGTTCTATTGAAGACTGGAAGTCCCAAATGAGAAGTATCAAAAGCAACAAAGAGTTGAGAGGACTTTCTATGTTGCTGTGTTCTTTGTAAGTAAAAGGCTAAAGCTCTTTTACAGTCCATGAGGCCTTGAAAAAAAACACAGGCAGGTAGACTGCTTGATTTAGATGAAAAGGCGAGACCACCTTTGGCATAAAGTGTGGATGAGTCCTAAGGACTACCTTGTCATGATGGAACCTTGTATAAGGAGGATCAGCCACTAGTGCCTGCAACTCACTGATGCGACGTGCTGATGTGATTGCAATGAGAAAGATAACTTTCCAGGAAAGGAATTTCAATGAGGTAGTAGCTAAAGGTTCGAAAGGTGGCTTCATGAGCTGGCCAAGAACCAGGTTTAAGTCCCATTCCACCGGTGATGGCCTAATGGGAAGCTTAGTTAGAAGGCCTCTCATAAATCTTGCTATAAGAGGATGGGAGGAAATAGGTTGTCCATTTAAAGGCTTGAAAGCAGCAGTAATACCATTCAAATGGACTCTTACTGAGTTAGTCTTAAGTCCTGCATTGGATAAATGAAGGAGATTTATTTATTTTATTTTATTTAGTATACATTTGTATACCGCTACTTCCAGCGATCAGCAGCGGTTTTTGATTTACAGATTGGAAATTGTCAAATCATGACAGGAAATTTTTTGAGGTATAAACACATTGATTAGACAGGAACGCACAGCACACAGAGAACTATTTTACAGGGAACATGGGCTATGGAGGGTTAAGTGGCTTGCCCAAGACCACAAGGAGCACCTGTGGGACTAGAAACCCCAGTCCTTCCGGACCAAGGTTGCTGTCCTCTAGTGGGATTTGAACCCCTGACCTTCCGGCCTGAAGTACCTTGACCCAACCACTAGGCTACTCCTCCACTCCAGTAATGAGATACTCCAGTAATGATTCCAGAGGTATCGCAAGGGGGCTAAGACACTTCTGCGAGCACCATATGGTAAACCTTTTCCACTTGAAAGCATAAGAGCGTCTTGTGGAAGGTTTTCTGGAAGCTTAAATGATATCCTTTACTTGCTGAGAAAGGTTAAGATCATGAAGATCTAGGCCCTTCAGCAACCAAGCTCTGAGATGCAGAGACTGGAGATTGGGATGCCATAACATTCCATCCTCCTGAGACAGGAGATCTGGAGCAGACCCTAACTCCAGAGAGGGAGCTTGAGAGAGCTGTAGAAGCAGAGGGTACCACACGTGCCATGGCCAATGTGAAGCTATGAGAATCATACGGCCTCTGTTTCTCTGAAGCTTGAACAGGGTTTTGGGAATTAGGGGCATAAAGGAAGTCTTGACCCCAATGGAGGAGGAAAGCATCCCTGGCCTGAGAGCCCTGAGCAGGAATTCTGGAACAGAACCGGGGAAGTTTGGCATTCAATGGACTTGCAAAGAGGTCTATGTCTGGGGTTCCCCAAATATGAAAAATCTTGGCCACCTGGTCTACATGGAGAGACCATTCGTGTGGAAGCAGAACTCGACTGAGTCTGTCTGCCCAAGAGTTTTGTATGCCTGGAAGATACACTGCCAGGAGATGAATCTGATGCTCTCTGGCGAGAGCCCATAGTCGCAAAGCTTCGTTGCAAAGCGACAAAGAGCCTGTTCCTCCCTGCTTGTTCACGTAGAACATGGTTACTTGATTGTCCGTATGAATGAGGACTGTCTTGTAGCTGAGCAGGGTGTGGAACACTCGAACAGCAAGAAAGATTGCTCTAAGAGATTGATGTGTAGATCAGTCTCCTGTGCAGTCCAAGTGCCTTGGGTGGAGAGGTCTTGCAGATGAGCTCCCCAACCCATTGGTGAAGCATCTGTTGTGAGAGTTGCCTGGGGTAAAGGTTGTTGAAATGGGGACCCCACCAACAGGTTTTGAGTGGACTGCCACCATTGGAGGGACAAAATAAGGTGATTTGTGTTTGCTATTTTGTCTGACAGGCACCCTGATGCCTGGGTTCATTGAGTGGATAAAGACCACTGGGCTGCTCTCATATGGAGGCTAGCATAAGGAACCACATGCACGGTAGATGCCATGTGGCCTAGTAGTTGTAACATTTCTCGAGCAGTGAGAAGAGGCTTTAGCACTGCTTGAGAAGCTAACAGCATCATGCGAAGGCAACGAGTCTGGGGAAGATAGGCCCTTGCTTTTCTGGTATCCAGCAAAGCTCCTATGAACTCTAAAGACTGAGTGGCACTTAGGCTGGATTTTGGGATATTTATGACCAGACCCAAATACTGAAGGATACGCATTGCGCAAGATAGAGAAATTCTGGCCTCTGACTCTGATGGGGCTCGAACGAGCCAGTTGTCTAATTAGGGGAAGACGAATATTCCTAGAGTGCGAAGAAATGCTGCTACCACAGCCATGCATTTTGTAAACACCCTTGGTGCGGAGGCCAGACCAAAAGGAAGCACCCTGTATTGGTAGTGCTTTCCTTGAAAAAGGAACCGAAGGAACTTTCTGTGAGATGGATGGATGAGAACATGAGTGTACGCATCCTTGAGATCTAGAGAATAAAGCCAATCTCAAAGTATGGCAGTAGCGTTGCCTGAGAAATCATCTTGAATTTCTCTTTGAACAGGAATATGTTCAATTCTCTGAGGTCTAAAATAGGGTGTGTCCCCCTCTTTTCTTTGGGATAAGGAAATAGGGGGAGTAAAACCCTGTACCCTGTTGAGGAATGGGTACCTCTTCTACTGCCCCTTGGGCAAGAAGCATAGTGACCTCTTGATCTAACAGGTTGATGAGAGAGGTCTGAGAATTGAACTGTCTTACCATTGTGGGAGGGGGAATGCAGAGAAAGTGAAGCTTGTACCCCTCTTTTATAATGGAGAGAGTCCAATGTTCTGCTGTTATCTGCCCCCACCTGGGGGCAAAGTAACACAACCTTCTTGGAATGGTGGAAGATTCTGGTCCGTTGAGGGCCAGGAAGGCTAAGTTCTCTAGATGGAAGTCAAAGGCCTTGTTGAGGCTGAGACTGCTGAGACGGTTAAGGATTAGCAGTCTTTGCTTTCCTTTGACAAACTTAGAAACATCCTGGGCATGTTTAACCAGTGTGAGGAAATCCTGCCTCTTATCATCAGGAAGAAGAGGACTCAAAATCTCTAAATCTCCTGTGACTTCCTTAAAGAACATTCCCATATATAAAATATAGGAATTGATCCTGGCAGAAAGCATGGAAGCCTGGAAAGTATGATGTCCAAAGGCATCCAAAGTTCGACACTCACGTCCTGGAGGATTAGAGGCATGCCTCTTTGCACTTCTGATCCTTCTCATAGCTAATTCCACTACAATAGAGTGGTGAGGAAGCTGAGTCTTCTGGAAGTCAGGACACGGAGGTACTCGATACATGGTATCCAGTCTACAAGAGTGAGGAAAGGTGGTAAGAGGTGTTTCCCACATTCTTAACATGAGATCATGTAAGATCTCATGGATAGGCAAAGTAGCTGCCTCCTAAGGAGCCTTGGGATATTGTAGAATCTCCAACTCCTTTGCCCTGGGCTCTGCTTCAGGAGCCACAGTAATGGAAAGGCCTCGAGCCACCTCCCTGATAAAATCCTGAAAGGAGATATCTTAGAAACATAGAAACATGATGACAGAAAAAGACCACATGGCCTATCTAGTCTGTCCTTCCATATCAACAACTACAACAGTCCACTTTTTACCTTTAGAGATCCTCTGTGTTGGTCCCATGCTTTTTTGAATTCAGTTACTGTCCTCATCTCTACCACCTCCACTGGGAGACTATTCCACGGATCCACTACTCTTTTCGTAAAGAAATATTTCCACATATCACTCCTGAATCTATCTCCCTTCACCCTCATCCCATGTCCCCTCGTAGCAGAACTTGCCTTCAATTGAAAGAGGCTCTCTCCCTGAACATTTATGCCACGGAGTTATCTAAACATCTCAATCATATCACCTCTATCCCGCCTTTCCTCTAAGGTGTGCATATTAAGATCCTTAAGTCTGTCCTCATATGCTTTATAATGAAGCCCACTAATCATTTTAGTAGCCACCCTCTGCACCGACTCCATCCTGTTCACATCCTTTTGAAGGTGCGGTCTCCAGAATTGCACACTATACTCTAAATGAGGTCGCACCAAAGACTTATACAGAGGCATTATCACCTCCTTTTTTCTGCTAGCCATTCCTCTCCGTATGCACCCAAGCATCCTTCTAGCTTTTGCCGTCGCCTTTTCTACCTGTTTAGCTACTTTAAGATCATCAGACAAAACCACGCCTAGGTCCAGCTCTTCTTTAGTGGACAAAAGTACTTCACCTCCTATACTGTATTGCTCCCTTGGATTGCTGCAGCCCAAATGCATGACCTTACATTTTTTAACATTAAATCCCAGCTGCCAAATTCTAGACCATTCTTCAAGCTTAGCTAGATCCCTCCTCATGTTATCTACACCTTCCTGGGTGTCTACTCTATTGCAGATTTTGGTATCATCAGCAAAGAGGCAAACCTTACCCGACAGCCCTTCTGCTATATCACTAACAAAGATGTTAAAAAGAATCGGACCAAGGACAGATCCCTGGGGCATACCACTGGTAACATCCTTCTCTTCAGAGTGAGCTCCATTTACTTGTACTCTTTGTCGCCTCCCACCCAACCAATTTCTAACCCAAGCAGTAACTTTAGGGTCCATCCCTAGGGTGCTCAGTTTGTTTATAAGTCGCCTGTGAGGAACAGTGTCAAAGGCTTTACTGAAATCTAAATACACCACATCTAGAGCTCTCCCTCGGTCCAACTCCCTGGTCACCCAGTCAAAAAAATCAATCAGATTTGTCTGACAAGACCTGCCTCTGGTGAATCCATGTTGCCTCGGATCCTGTAATCCGATGGACTCCAGAAACCTCACTATTTTCTCTTTCAGCAGCGTTTCCAATAATTTACTCACCACCAAAGTTAAACTAACCGGCCTGTAGTTTTCGACCACATCCTTACTTCCGCTTTTGTGTAAAGGAACCACATGAGCCTCTCTCCAGTTCTTTGGCACCACTCCCGACTCAAACGAGGCATTGAAAAGGTCAGTCAGTGGAGTTGCTAGAACGTCCCCAAGTTCCCTCAGTATTCGAGGGTGTATCCCATACGGTCCCATCGCTTTGTCTACTTTAAGTTGAGCTAGTTTCTCACGAACACAGTCTTCTTAAAATTGTTCAAGATGTCCCTCGCTTCTGAAAATTGTTCTGGAGGAGACATCCTATGTTTAGGAGAGGAAGGCTCCTCCGGGAGAAGTACTCTGGTACCGACGGAGCTATCAGAATCCTCAGACTTCTCCGAGGATTCAAAGTACCTTCTGTCCGGATGCTCTTGTAGAGCACGATACCCGTACTGACCGAAGTCGGTGCCGGGGGGAATCGGTACCGGTGTATCGGTACCGGAAGGCATAGCATGACTGGGTGCCGGCAATGCCGATACCGATGTCGTCAGTACCGGTACCGATACTGGTGCCAGAGTCGGTAGAACTGTCTGACGTGGTTCCGAGGGTGTCGATGCCGCAAGGAGAGCCACCAGACTGCGTTCAATAGCCAGGAACCTGTGGTCTATCAACGCTGCCGATGCCTGGTTATCGGTACCAGAGAAAGCAGCAGGTACCCCAGAGCATGGCACTAGTAGTTCTACCGAGGTTGAGGCCTCGAGAACATCCTGGAGCCCTGATAATGCTTTGGAAGCCGAAGCCTCCCACCGGGGCAATTTTGCCGGTACAGAACCCTCAAGGGCAACGGCAGAGGCATCTCGATGCTTGGAAGGAGATCTACCCTTTGAGGACCGGCCAGACTTATGTTTAGTTACCTGAGATCCATGGGAGGAAGACGAAGCCCTGGAAGACGTCGATGAAACAGAGGCTGCATCGGAGGGAAAAAGGGTGCTGAGCTTAGCAGCTCGGTTTTGTCGACCCCTCTTGGACTTCATGGCACAGGCCATACACTCCGAAATGGAGTGGTCAGGACCTAAACATTTAAGGCACCACTCATGGGTGTCGGTGACGGAGATGGTACCGTCACACTTGGTGCACTTATTGAAACCCGAAGCGGGTTTTTCCATAGTAAAGGAAATTTTGGGTCTAAGGCCCAAAATGGCGTGTGCACCTGAAGAAAGGTTTGGAAAAAAATATATATATTTTTTTTTTTTTTTAAAAAGAAAGAAAGAACCGGCGGTACCGGTATAGTGTTGAGGGAAGGCAGACGCGACCACAAAAAAGGAGAATAGGAAAAATTTTCTGCGGTGACAGGAACGACAACCTGCTGGCTCCGCGGAAAACGAAGAACTGGAGAGAGGCAGTTGGGAAAGGCGGGAAGGCAGCACACAGGTGCTGTGGGATGCTCCCAAAAGCTTTTTAATTGGACGCTGGGGAGCGTTCCCGCGCAGGCTCCGTCGGTACCAACGATACCCATATGTGAAGACCACATTCCTGCTTGTTCCTGGAGACTGCATTTCCTGGGTTGAACTCTGATAACACTGAAAGAGAAAAAATGTGTCCAGCAATCATACATACTTTAAAGCAACTTTTCTTTTAAGTACAAAAAGACTGCAGTGTGAGAAGGAAAAGGAAGGGAGCAAAAGGGAATAGAGCAAAGTAGGTTAAATAAGATGTGTATGTATACAGACTATTAATTGTTCCGTCTCTGAAGATAATGGTTAAAAGAACATAAGATATGCCATACTGGGTCAGACCAAGGTCCATCAAGCCCAGTATCCTGTTTCCAACAGTGGGCAATATAGGTCATACGTACCTAGCAGTTTCCCCAAAAGACACAGGTTGCACAATGCTTGTATTGGGTCAAGCACTGATATCCTGGTTTGCTTTTTAATAATGGATTATGGACCTTTCCTCCAAACCTTTTTTAAACCCAGCTACACTAACAGCCTTTACTAAATCCTCCGGTAACAAACTCCAGAGTTTGATTACACATTGAGTGAAAGCACAGTTACTTACCTGTAACAGGTGATCTCTGGAAAAAGCAGGAATAAGTCTTCACATATGGGTACGTCGGTACCGACGGAGCCTGCGCAGGAACACTCCCCAGCGTCCAGGAAGAAAGCCTTTGGGAGCATCCCACATGCATGCGTGCTGCCTTCCCGCCTATTCACTTCCCTCTCATCAATTGGGTTTGTAGCTGAGACCGAAGGAGGGAAGTAGACAAATTAGAAAGAGAGAGAGAGAGAGAGAGAGAGAGAGAGAGAGAGAACAACTCCTAGGGGAGGTGGGTGGGTTGTGAATACTTATTCCTGCTGTTCCCAGAGATCACCTGTTACAGGTAAGTAACTGTGCTATCCCCAGGAACAAGCAGGAATGAGTCTTCACATATGGGGACTCCCAAGCTAGAGATGCCTGGAGGAGGTCCCAGCATGTTGCAAATCTAATGGATGGGCCATGCTACTTCCCAGAACCTCAGGCATCCAAGGGATGGAGGGGTAGGAGTTGAATTAAAAGAAAGAAAAAAAGGGGGTGCTGTGAAACAGCTTGACTAAACAAGGTATCCAGAGGGGAGTCCTTGTGTAGACCATAATTGTTAATAAGTGAAAAATGAGTCCCAATTTTGTAATGTGAACCTTACTCAGAAGTATTGCGAAGTATTTGTTGAGGCTAATATGGGTCTGCTGTTAAGAGCCATTACAGTATCCTCAAAGAAATTCCTTTACTGTGAAGTACAGGAAAATAAATTCTGCAATACAGGTAGAGATAAGAAGCCTTAATGACTAAAACCAATCCCAGGAGAAAAAACTGGGGGAGTTTAAATGAGGTTGGGCTTTGGAGAAAAAGCTAACGCTTCTGTAAAGTCCAAAGTTTAAGACTCTTTTTCCTTGAAGCAGAATAAGGCCCTAGGAAAGAAAAGAGAGAAATCTGACTGATTTGGATGAAAAGGTAGATACCCCCTTTGCAGAAAAAAGGATGGGTCTTTAGGACCATTTTATCCAAAATGAAAAATTTGTACTAGGCGGTGTAGCCCCCAATTTCTGAAGATCAGTAATGTCTTTCATAAGTGACGTGATGATAGAAGTCTCTAAATTAATGAACGGAGTGGAACGGGTAAACGTAGATCGATTGTTTACCTTATCAGAATATAGAAAGACTAGGGGACATGCAATGAAGCTACTGGGTAAACTATTTAAGACTAATAAAGCGTAGTTACTCACCTGTAACAGGTGTTCTCCAGGAGCAGCAGGAATCAGTCCTCACATATGGGTGACGTCGGCGCCGACGGAGCCCTCGCGGAGCAATTTTCCCCAGCTTTCAAAGAAAGCCTTTGGGAATTGCAGCGCGCATGCGCGGTCCCCTTCCCGCCCAAGGGTGCCATCTTAGCCAGTCAGATGACCTAGCTAAAAGACAGCAAAAAGTTTGTAAAAACTAAAGCAGATGATTGCAACTCCAAGGGGAGGAGGGAGGGTTGTGAGGACTGATTCCTGCTGCTCCTGGAGAACACCTGTTACAGGTGAGTAACTACGCTTTCTCCAGGACCAAGCAGGAAGTCAGTCCTCACATATGGGACTCCCAAGCTTAAGGCTACCGGAGACCCTAAGCACAAAAATGAGCTCCCTCTAGCTCAGTAGCACAGAAGGAAGGAATCTTCGCTGAATTATTACCCACCGGTAGCCCAACATCCGGGATGGAGGGTAGGAGTTGCTCAAACCTCGAAGAGATTTCGGAGGACTGCCTGTCCGAAAGCACTGTCCCTGCGGGACTCCCTCTCGAGGCAGTAATGGACCGCAAAAGTCTGGCTCGAAGACCAAGTAGCGGCCCGGCAGATGTCTGCCAATGAAACAGAGCGGAGGTAAGCCACTGACGTAGCCTTCGCCCGAACACAATGAGCCGTGACCCGACTTTCTAACGAGAGTCCGGCTGCTCCTTAAGCCCAAGCGATACAGTCAGCAACCCAGATGGACAGAGTACGCTTGGAGACAGGGAGCCCCAATTTATTGGGGTCAAAAGACACGAAGAGCTGAGCAGCTTTGCGGTGCTCCCGCGTACGGTCAAGGTAGAAGTTCAACGCCCTTCTACAGTCCAGGGTATGCAGGACCATTTCAGCTCGGCTGGAGTGTGGCCTGGGAAAGAAGGTTGGAAGTACCACCTCCTGATTGATGTGAAAAGGGGAGACCACTTTTGGAAGAAATTTAGGGTGAGTCCGTAGGACTACCCTATTTTTGTAGAATCGAGTGTAAGGGGGATCAGACACGAGGGCCTGTAGTTCACTTTCGCGTCTAGCGGAAGTGAGGGCTATCAAGAATAAGGTTTTCCAAGAAAGAAAACGGAGAGGACAGGTAGCCATAGGTTCAAAAGGCGGACAGGTGATCCACTGCAAAACCACATTCAGATCCCAGTCAGGTGCTGGCGGGCGCATAGGTGGTTTAAGGAGAAGGAGACCTCGGAGAAACCTTGCTACGAGAGGGTCGTTGGAAAGAGGTCTACCGTCCACCGGCACATGATGTGCTGAGAGAGCACTGAGGTGAACCTTGACGGAGTTGGACTTAAGTCCAAGATTAGAGAGGTAGAGCAAGTACTGCAAGACCACCGACACCGAGCAGGAGAAGGGATCCAGAGACTGCTGGGTACACCAAACGGAAAAACGACGCCATTTAAGGGCATAGCATTTGCGGGTAGAAGGTCGCCGGGAAGCTAAGACGACCTCTTCCACCTCTGCCGGCAGGCAAAGGGGAGCAAGGACTACCCTTTCAGCAGCCAGGCCATCAGATGTAGAGATCTGAGGTTGGGGTGTAGCAGGGACCCCTGATCCTGTGTTAGGAGATCTGGCTGAAACCCCAGAGGGAACGGAGCCTCCACCGCCAGTTGCAGCAGGAGTGGAAACCACGGCTGTCTGGGCCACCGAGGAGCTATCAGGATCATGGAAGCTTTGTCTCGGAGAACCTTGAAAAGAGTTTGAGAGATTAGCGGTATGGGAGGAAAAGCATACAGAAGGCTTTTAGACCATGAGAGCAGAAAAGCATCTGCCGCTACTCGGAGGGGATGAGGTTGCCGAGAGCAGAAACGAGGAAGTTGCCGGTTGAGAGGACTGGCAAAAAGATCCAGCGTGGGGAGGCCCCACTTCAGAAAAAGTTTCTGAACTACCAAGGGATCCAGTCGCCACTCGTGCGGCTGGAGGATTCTGCTGAGTTTGTCCGCCAGGCAATTTTCTTGGCCTGGGAGATAAACTGCCTTGAGAAGAATGCCGCGGCTGACGGCCCAAGAGCAGAGCCTTTGCGCCTCCCGACAGAGAAGGAAGGAGCCCGTGCCCCCCTGTTTGTTCACGTAGAACATGGCAACTTGATTGTCCGTCTGGACAAGGACGGACCGGCGAGAAGTCAGGTGGGAGAACGCCTTGAGAGCCAGACGGATTGCTCTGAGCTCCAGGAAGTTGATCTGCTGCGCAGACTCCCACGAGGTCCAGAGACCCTGAGTACATGCCCCTTGGCAATGCGCTCCCCATCCCAGGAGAGAAGCATCGGTCGTCAGCACTTGAGCAGGCGGAGGAGATTGAAAAGGCATTCCGAGCACCAGGTTCGGCTGATGAAGCCACCACTGCAGAGAAGAGGCCAGCGGGCCGGAGATCTGCACTTAGTCGGCGAGGACGCACGTGGCCTGTTGCCACTGCTTGCGAAGGCACCACTGAGCAGGCCGCATATTCAGGCGGGCGTTGGGGGTCACGTGGACGGTGGAAGCCATATGGCTGAGTAGTCTCAGAAAGCGCCTGGCCGAGACCAGGGACTGGCTGCGAAAACGGCCGGCTAGGTCCATGAGCCGCTGAGCTCTGTCTAGAGGCAGGAAAGCTCGCGCCTGAAGAGTGTGCAATCTTGCGCCGATGAACTCGAGATCTTGCGAGGGGAGCAAAGTGGACTTTGCGAAGTTTACGACAAAGCCCAAGTACTGGAGAAGAGTCACAGTGCGGTGCGTGGCTTGTGTGACCTCTTGAGAGGACGATGCTCTGATGAGCCAGTCGTCTAGGTAAGGAAAGACATAGAGGCCCTGAAGCCGGAGATAAGCCGCCACCACCGCGAGACATTTTGTGAAGACTCGTGGTGCGGAGGATAGGCCAAAGGGCAGTACTCTGTACTGGTAATGATTTCCTGCCACCACAAACCTTAGGTATTGGCGGTGGCTTGGGTGGATGAGGATGTGCGTGTAGGCATCCTTTAGATCCAAGGAGCATAGCCAATCTCCCTGCTGGAGGTAGGGCAGAAGGATTCCAAGGGTAAGCATCTTGAACTTCTCCCGCACGAGGAACTTGTTGAGGCTGCGCAAGTCCAGGATGGGTCTGAGGCCTCCTGTTCTTTTTGGTATCAGGAAATACCTGGAATAAAAGCCTTGACCTCTCAGGTGGTGGGGCACCGGTTCCACAGCCTGTTCCTGAAGAAGACTTGCTAACTCCTGAAGGAGTAAGTCCCTGTGCAGAGGGAGTCGTGGAGGCTCTCCCGGAAAATAGGAGGGAGGGACCTGGTGGAAGTGGAGAAGATAGCCTTCTCGCACAACATGAAGCACCCAGGCATCTGATGTGATGTTGGACCACCTGTGGGCAAAGTGGACCAGCCGGCCTCCTGTGCTGGGAGAAACCAGTTGAGGGGGAGAGGCTATGTCGATGAAGTCAAAAACCCCCACCCTGCTGAGCAGGGGCCGGTGGTGCAGGCTTGGGGGCTTGCTGCCTACGGGACCCGTTACCCCGTCCCTTGGCCTGCTGACCCTGTTGGGGAGCTGAGGAGGCCTGATACTGAGGGTAGTGTTTATAGGCAGTCGCCTTCCTCGGGTAAAAGGACTTTTTTCCCGAGCCCTTCTTCTTTTGGGAAGGGGCAGAGGTCTTTCTAGATAGCCTTGTTCTGGTGAGAGTCTCCGTCTCGATTTGCGCAGCCTTCTCAGCCATGGGCTTGCCAAATAGGTTCTCACCTCGGCAGGGGACATCGACCAACTTGTCCTGCACCCAGGGTTCAAGGTCAGACGACTGAAGCCAAGCATGTCGGCGGGCACCGATGCCGGCTGCGGCCACTCGAGCCGATGCTTCAAAGCCATCATAGACTGCTCGAGAAATGAATTTGGAGCATTCTCGAATTCCAGTGGACAAGGCTAGGAACCTCCGCAAAGGTTCCTCGGAAAGTCCAGCAGAGAATCCGGCTATCTCCTTAGCCAGGTCTCTAAGGTACATGCCCATGTAGAGCTGGTAGGTCTGGACCCGACAAGCAAGCATAGAGCCTTGGAAACACTTCTTACCGAGGCCATCCAGGTTGCGGGCCTCCCTGCCGGGAGGCACCGAGGAGTGCATCTTCTGGCTCTTGAGCCTATGCATGGCCGATTCCACCACCATGGAATGGTGCGGTAGCTGTGCTTTCTGGAAGCCAGGGCTCTTGCGGACTCGATAGATGGAATCGACCCGCTTGCTTAATACCGGCGACGATGCCGGACTCTCCCACATGCGGAAGAGTAGTCGTTCCAGCATGGGAGGAACCGGTACAGTAAAGTGCTCCTTTGCTGGAGAGTCATACTGGAGGGCGTCGAGCTCTTCGGCTCGAGGCTCCTCCTCGGGATCCGCAGGGAAGGCCAAAGCTCTGGCCATATCCCTGACGAAGTCCGAGAACCGGGCATCCTCCGGGGGGGACTGCTTCCGAGGTTCGGACTCAGGGGAGTCCGAGGGGACACACCGAGTCCGAAAGGAATCAGGTGACTCTTCCACTTCAGATTCCCAGGCTGACTCCGAGGAGGAATCGGTGGGGTCGGTTCAGGCGGGCGTAGGCGTCGGCCGCCCCGACGCCGAGGGAGTCGGCGTCGACGACCTCGGTCCCGAACGGGAGGCCGAGGGAGACCTCGACCGAGGATCGACTCGAGCCCGCATGGACTCGAGGATCGGCTCGGTCTCCGGGGTCGACTTAGACGTCGACGTCCCGGCGGTCAGGGCAGAGGCGCCAGCGAGGCTAGCAATCAGTGCCCGCTGCTGGTCCATGAAGGCAGCCAGGCTGCTCTCCAAGGCCGTCAACCTGAGTCCGACCTCAGGTGACCCAGCAGCCCCCGACTCGGGCCCCGACGGCGTCGGGCCCGACGTCGGACCCCTCGGAGGCGAGTCCAGGAGGACTACAGGACTTACCCGAGCAGGCGATTCCGATTCCAGACAAGGTCGCTTCGTGAGACGATCCTGCTCCAAAGACCCGGGACGGCTATCGGGCTATGCGACCTGGCCCTCGCGGAACCAGGAGCGTCCACCGACGCCGCCCTCGCGGGTTTCGTCTTCCGATGATGATCCCCCGAGGGAGAACCTCTGTCGGAGGAACTCCGGCGATGCTCAGAGCTGGAGCCTCTGGACGCCGAGGCCTCCGACGAGGTCCGGGTACGGGTGGGATCTGCGAAGATTCTTTCCCGCTGATGCCGCCGACTCCGTAAGGCTTTGGAGAACATTTTGTTGCAGGCCCCACAGATCAGTTCCTCATGATCTGGGCCGAGGCAGCGGAGGCAATGATCATGTGTGTCAGTGAGAGACATGTTTCTGTCACACTGAACACACCTTTTGAAGCCACTGGCAGCCATCGGGGGAAAAAGGGCCCCTTCAAGGTCAAAGGACCGGGCTGCCAGCGAAAAACCGAAAACGAAACTGACAAGAAAAATCAGAAAAACCGAAAAATAAGAGAAGGACTCGCAACGGCGTCGCGAGTCCGGGCAGGAAAGAGACCGGCGTCGAACCGAAGAAAAAATGGAAAAATAACTGAAGAAAATCAACTTTTTCTGCGGGGACTGGAAGACCACGTCTGTAGGGCTCCGCGGAAAAAAGAAGACTGGCTAAGATGGCACCCTTGGGCGGGAAGGGGACCGCGCATGCGCGCTGCAATTCCCAAAGGCTTTCTTTGAAAGCTGGGGAAAATTGTTCCGCGAGGGCTCCGTCGGCGCCGACGTCACCCATATGTGAGGACTGACTTCCTGCTTGGTCCTGGAGAAAAGAAAATATTTTTTCACTCAACGTGTAATCAAACTCTGGAATTTGTTACCGGAGGATGTAGTAAAGGCTGTTAGTGTAGCTGGGTTTAAAAAAGGTTTGGGCAAGTTCCTGGAGGAAAGGTCCATAAACCATTATTAAGAAGGGGCCCAGGATATCAATGCTTGAACCAATACAAGCATTGTGGAACCTGTGTCCCTTGGGGAAACTGCTAGGTACGTATGACCTAGATTGGCCACTGTTGGAAACAGAATACTGGGCTTGATGGACCTTGGTCTGACCCAGTATGGCATATCTTATGTTCACTTAGGATAATGACTTTACATGTAGAGCTTCAGATGTGATGTAACCAGAAAGGTTACGGTAAAAGAAGGTATTTCCTAATTTACCATAGAAATTGGTTGTCCATTTAAAGAGAAACCCGTGATAAGGATAACTCAAGTACCATGGTCAGACCACCACCAAATTGA
The DNA here is from genome assembly GCA_033557465.1 of Ichthyophis bannanicus. Classification (NCBI taxonomy): domain Eukaryota; kingdom Metazoa; phylum Chordata; class Amphibia; order Gymnophiona; family Ichthyophiidae; genus Ichthyophis; species Ichthyophis bannanicus. The sequence goes on from CM066035.1 coordinate 519,292,591, forward strand.
TCTCAAAATAAAACTGCCCTCTCTACCCAAAAATGCAAAAGCTAGAAGGACGATACACCCACAAAGGAGATTCAATAAATTCAACAAGGAAAATCTCATAAACACCATTACATCCCACATAGATCTGGAATGCACGGACCTCGATGGTCTAACAAACAGGTGGAACGCAGGAATACAAGATGCATCAAACCCAACATGGAAAACCCCATCAAACACAACTAAATCCAGATCAGAACCCTGGTACACGGAAACGCTGACCAAACTGAACAGGGAACTCCGTAGATTGGAGAAAAAATGGAGGCAAACCAAATCCATCGAAGAATACCTGACTCTTCTCGCAAAGTACAAAGATGAGGTCAACTCCGCGAAAAGAACGCATCACACTAACCTACTAAACAAGGCCATCAACAAGCCCCACGAATTATTCGAACTAGTCAAATCACTAAGCAAAACATCTCAGGAGGACCACTACGACAACATAATCAAGCCCCAAACCCTGGCAAATCACTACGCAAGCAAACTTATTGCTACAAAACCCACTCAATGTTTGAACGCAACCCACCCAGCGCCTCATCTCAACATGGCGACCAGCGCAATTCAAGACCAGGTATGGAACAATTTTCACAAAATTGATGATCAGCAAATTATTAACATAATCACAAACATCAACACCACCACCTCCCCACTAGATCCCTGCCCAGCCGCATGGGTCAAGGCAACGAAACAAGACATTGCACATCACGTCTCGCATATAGTAAACCTATCACTACAACAAGGAATCATGCCTACACAACTTAAGAAATCAATCATAAGACCTATTCTAAAAAACAAAACACTCAACAAGGACGACCCAGCATCCTACCCCCCAATATCCAGCATATCTTTCCTAGCAAAGATCATTGAAAAGGCAGTCCTACTACAACTGCAAGACCACCTGAACGACAATGAAACCCTAGATGAACAACAATACGGTTTCAGGCAACATCATGGGGTTGAAACCCTACTGATAGCACTCCTTAACAACCTCTTCAAAGGCCTAGAAGACAAAAAGAAAATGTTTATACTCATATTCATCGACATCTCAGCCGCTTTTGATACAGTTCACCATGGAACCCTTATAAACAGAATTAAATCAATAGGAATATCGGGAACCCCCTCAAATGGTTCTCCTCATACATATCAAACAGAATGCAACAGGTTCAGTTCAACGGCAAAAAAGCAGAGGCATTCCCACAAACTCAAGGCATACCTCAGGGCTCTGCTCTCTCCGCACTCCTTTTCAACGTATATATGCAACCACTCTGCGAAATCTTCCAACAGCACAAAATTAAATACCACATTTATGCAGACGATATTATGCTGTACACACAACTTGACGCGGATAACCCAAACTACATCCAACTAGAAACATGCCTAAGCGAGATGCAAACCTGGTTACAGCAAAACAACATGGCGATCAACCATAAGAAGACTGAGGTGATGTATATCTCCAGAAAGACAAATTTCGACCCCCCTGCAACAATCACTTTGTGCAACCTTACCAAACAAAAAATGAAATAAAATATCTCGGGGTAACGTTTGATAGCGACCTAAAGATGGAGAAACACCTCCACAAAACCAACAGGGCTGTCTTCCACAAGCTAAGAGTCCTACAACCACTACGAAGCATCATTGAACCTCATGACTTCAGGTCTGTGGCACAAGCACTCATCATGCCACATTTCGACTACTGCAACGCCATTTTACAGGGCCTACCAAAGAAAACCCTAAACATTCTGCAAATGGCCCAAAATGTAGCGGCTAGGATCATTATGAGAAAAAGTCTTGCTGAGCACATCACACCGGTTTTGATCGAGCTACACTGGCTCCTCATTGCAGCTCGTATAAAATATAAAACACTAATAACCACATTCAAACTCATGCATAACATAACTCTATCCTTTCTCTCCACCCTAATCAGCTCTCAACCACCCAACAGAAGCAGAAGAACCATCAACTCAAACACCCTCTACGTTCCAGCTGATATAAGATCTGTCAAAGCCAGTACTAGTAACAGAGCATACTCATACACAGCACCGACACTCTGGATCAACTGCCGCCGGAACTACGAGCTATCAAAGACCTAATAGACTTTAGAAAAAAACTCAAGACTCACCTATTTCAAAGTCAGTACAATTTGATCTAAATCTAAGTGGTCTAAGATATCCCACCCAGGGAGCCAGGGATGCATTTTATGTAAAAATGTACATATGCAAGTTATTGATCCTCTCTACAAAAAAGAAAAAAAAAAAAAAACATTACTGTGTGTTGTGCTTACCCTACGAATCAACGTGTATATACCTCAAATTCTTCTGTCCTGATTTGACAGTTTCCAATATGTAATCAAACCTGCTACTGATCGCTGGAAGTAGCGGTATACAAATGTATGCTAAATAAATAAATAAAAATAAATATGGACAGTAACAAATCTTTCAGAGTCAGATATTAAAAAGAGATTCATCTAATAACAAGAAGGGTTAAGACCTACTTGAGAATATTGATGGAGAATCTCTTTCTGGTTAAAGTGAAAGGACCATAGAGAAGGTTTCATGGAAACCGGTAGGATGTTCTTTACTTATAACGGGAAGTCTAGGTTTCTTTAAAAAAAACCTAGCCCTTGAATAACCAGGTCTTGAGACGTATGTGAAGGAGTGCAGAGGAGATCCTTAGTCTTAAGACAGCAAGTCTGGATCCTTCTATAACTTCAGTGTAGTAGCTGGAGAAAAAGACACAATATAAGGGGATACCATGCTTGCCTCTTTATGAGGGCAATATGAGTATCATGCGTTCTTTGTTCATTATAAGCTTCAATGAAGTATTTAGAATTAGAAGGAATGCACAAAATAAGGGCCGACTGTAGTGAAAAAGGAATGCATTCCTTTTGTAAGAGTTCCACTGGAGATGTGGAACAACCTAGGGAATTGTGCAATTCCTTAACTTTCACGTGGTCTAAGCACTGGATCCCTTTCCTTAAAAGGAAAAATTTAAGGAAGATGGTAAGAATAGGAGAACCAGTCAGGTAGGAGCATGACTGGGCAGAGTCTACCAGCTGAAGCCTTTTTAACCATCTGGGAGCTACCTACTAGGGGTAGCTCTGACGCTTTCTGTCAAAGGCCCTTAGTTGCAGAGCTTCATTGTATAGTTGCAGAGAGCATGTTATAGGTTGCTTAGGTGAGATCTGGCTGTTTGATTGCTAGAGTGCAACCTAATCTATTCTGCTGGAGCCAAAAAGAATTGAAGATGGCTAAGAATAGTAGACAGGCCTGTTGCCCTGCAACAATAAATTGTCCAAGTGGGTTCTGGAACCTTTCTTGGAGTTTATCTGTTATTAAGGCAGCAGAAAAGTTAGATCCTATAGATTGGAAAAGGATCGACAGACATAATTAGAAGTGGTAATACTCAATTTTTGTCTGATAAGCTGTCTTAAAAGAAGTATTTGAGAAGGTCAGCTGGAAGATACGCAAGCAGCGTAGATTAGGCAGAAAACTTTGTGAGCTAAATGCTTAAGCGAGCTCATATAACCCACATGGTGGTTTGTTTGTTTTTTGGGGGGAGTGGGGGGGGTTTATAGGTTTCGTAAGCGTTTGAGCTGACTATACTCAAAGGAACAGAATAAATCTGGTAAGGATTTCCAGAATGCTGTTCTGCATTTTGTAATAATGCAGAAAAAGAAGATTGCAAAGGGGAGAACCCCCTTGCAGTCAAATTATGAGATATCCTCGTACAAGAGATTGTCAAGGTGAAGGGCATAGCTCACCTTTGTTGTTAGCTGTTATTCCTCTTTTTCCTTCAAAAAGGAGAGGAGAAACCTGTTACCTTTAGGGCATGATTGTCCTCAATAGCTCTTGGAGCTAAAAGAGTGGATTTCTCTTGTGGCAAGAGATTCATGCCTAGAATTGAGGACTGATTCAGTGTATCACTGATATCTCAGCATGGATGAGATGAACTGCAGATGCTTCTGTTGATAAGAAGTAGATTTACAGGTTCTAAAACTCAAACAGGAAAAAAGATTTAGTAAATACAATATCAGAAACCCTGCGACTGCTGGGTTTGCTGAGCCTGTTGAGGGTTTGGTTTTCTTAGCCTGGTTTGATGTTGCCCTTTTTGGGAAACATCTGTATGATGGGTAGAAGATGGATAAAACTTCTTTCCCCTAGGGGGATAAAGCTTCTTAGGAGATTTTTTATTAACTGGGATAGAGGAAAGTTTTGACAATCCTCTGAAAGTAACATTATCAGTGCTTAACTGATTTGCTTGAAATAAAGCATCCTTGTTAAAGAGATTCTCACCAGTACAAGGAGTATTTCCCAGCCTTTCTTGTACCCATTTGTCCAAGTCTGAAGCTTGGAGCCAGGCCATGCGTCATGCTCCTATGGCTATAGCAGACGTTCTGCTAATAGACTCAAAACAGTCCAGGAAAGCACGATTAAGGAACCTAGAGATATCTTGAGCATGATTGACTAATAAGAAATAGTCTGCTCTTTTATGCTCTTGAAGAAAAGGGTTCAAAAGCTTTTTGTGACCTCTTCAAGAGAGAATCCCATATAGAATATATATGAGATAATTCTTGCTGAAAGCATGGATGCCTGGAAGCATCGACGTCCAAAGGCATCTAAAGTCTTAGACTCACGACCTGGCGGATAAGAGGAGTGCTTCTTTGCACTCTTAATACGCCTCAATGCTGATTCTACAACAATAGAATGATGAGGAAGTTGAGTCTTCTGAAAACCTGGAGAAGATGGCACCTTGTACATAGTGTCAAGTGTTCTAGAATGTGGGGATACTGTTAAGGGAGTTTCCCACATTCTTAATAATAGATCCTGTAAGATCTGATGCAAAGGAAGCATGATCACCTCCTTTGGAATCCAGAGGAATTGCAGGGTTTCTGAATCCCCTGGTATAGATTCTTTACCAGGTATAGAAATGGCAAGTAACTTTGCCATATCAAGCAGAAAAGCTTGAAAATAAATCTCTCCTGAGGAGGACCCTCTGAAATGAGGGGTAAAAGCTGGAACTGTTGTAAGTTCAGCCTTGGTACCAATGGATTCATCACAGTCATCGGGATCGGAAGACTTGAAAGGATGAAGCATCGGATTTTCTTTAAAGAGATGTCTTCGGTACCGCTCGAGGTCAGTCCCGAGATGAGTCGGTACCGAATCCTCCATGCTAGAGAGCGATTCCAGGCTCGGCATCGAAGGAAGCGAGTCTGTCGAAGAAAACATCGACGGTACTGACACCGGTGACGATGTCGATACCGGTCCCGAAGCTGATACCGATACTCGGGGAACGGTCTGCAGCGACTCTAGCGGTACCGAAGTAGCTGAGAGTGCTAGACTACGTTCATTGGTGAGGAGTGTTTCATCCATCACCATAGCCGATGCCGGGGTGTCGGTACCGCACAAGCGGCCAGAACCACCGAGCATGGCCCAGGTATGTCCATGGAGGTAAGAACCTCGGGAACATATTCATAAATGACCTGGAAAGTGGAACAACGAGTGAGGTTATCAAATTTGAAGATGACACAAAACTATTTAAAGTTGTTAAAACCCAAGAGAATTGTGGAAAATTGCAAGAGGATCTTGATAAATTGGAAGACTGGGCATCAAAATGGCAGATGAAATTTAATGTGGACAAGTGCAAGGTTATGCACCTAGGGAAGAACAACCCAAACTATGGTTACACGATGCAAGGTTCCACATTAGGAACCACCACCCAGGAAAAAGATTTAGGCGTCATTGTGAATACTATGTTAAAACCCTCGGCCCAGTGTGCAGCGGCGGCCAAGAGAGCAAATAGAATGCTAGGTATCATAAGGAAAGGAATGGAAAATAAAACAAAAGATATTATAATGCCTCTATATCGTTCCATGGTGAGACCGCACCTTGAATATTGTGTGCAATTCTGGTCGCCGTATCTTAAAAAGGATATAGCGATTTTAGAAAAGGTTCAGAGAAGAGCCACCAAAATGGTAAAGGGGATGGAAGGATACTCCTATGAAGAAAGGCTAAAAAGGTTAGGGCTCTTTAACCTGGAAAAGAGACGGCTGAGGGGTGATATGATAGAAGTCTATAAATTAATGAATGGAGTGGAACGGGTAAACGTAGATAGATTGTTTACCTTATCAGAATATAGAAAGACTAGGGGACATGCAATGAAGCTACAGGGTAAACTATTTAAGACTAATAAAAGAAAATATTTTTTCACTCAACGTGTAATCAAACTCTGGAATTTGTTACCGGAAGATGTAGTAAAGGCTGTTAGTGTAGCTGGGTTTAAAAAAGGTTTGGACAAGTTCCTGGAGGAAAGGTCCATAAACCATTATTAAGAAGGGACCCAGGATATCAATGCTTGAACCAATACAAGCATTGTGGAACCTGTGTCTCTTGGGGAAACTGCTAGGTACGTATGACCTAGATTGGCAACTGTTGGAAACAGAATACTGGGCTTGATGGACCTTGGTCTGACCCAGTATGACATATCTTATGATCTTATGAACCTGGAGCCCCGTTAATGCTTTGGAGCCGGAAGACTCCCGCCAGGGCTTTATTGCCAAAATGTCCTCAAGGGCAACGCCAGAGGCATCTCAATACTTAGAAGGAGATATACCACTCAAGGACTGGCTAGTCTTAACAGACTTTTGTTTGGTTACCTGATCCTGGAAGGAAGAAGATATTCTGGCTGGTGACATCGAGTCCAATGTGGACCGGGTATCGAGTTGTGCTCGATTCTGAAGACTTCTTCTATCTAAGTTCGTGCAGGAGAGACAATCCGAAGGGCAATGGTCAGGACCTAAACATTTTAGACACCAAGTATGAATGTCTAAAAATATATTTGTACCGCCACACTTTGGGCATTTCTTAAGATAGTGGCTGGCTTTTCCATAATGGAAAGGATAGAGGCCTAGTGGCCAAAAAGCACAGTTACTTACCTGTAACAGGTGATCTCTGGGAACAGCAGGAATAAGTCTTCACATATGGGTACGTCGGTACCGACAGAGTCTGCGCGGGAATGCTTCCCAGCGTCCAATCAAGAGCCTTTGGAAGCATCCCAGCACACCTGCGTGCTGCCTTCCCGCCTTTCCCAACTGCCTCTCCTCAGTTAAGTTTTAAAGCTGAGACAAAGAGAGAGAGAGGAAAGGAAAGATAGATAGAGATACAACTCCTGGGGAGGTGGGAGAGTTGTGAAGACTTATTCCTGCTGTTCTCAGAGATCACCTGTTACAGGTAAGTAACTGTGCTATCTCCAGGAACAAGCAGGAATGAGTCTTCACATATGGGGACTCCCAAGCTGAGATGCCTGGAGTCCCAGCATGTCATAGGCTGGAACATGCTATCTCCCAGAACACCAGGCATCCTGAGGATGGAGGGTAGGAGTTGAAGAAAGAAGGATGCTGTGGAACAGCTAACTTAGCATAGGACTGCAGAGATGGAGTCCATGTGTGGATGATGATGGTCATCAATAATATTGCAAAGGATATTGCAATATGGACCTCCCCTGACAGGATTTCACAGAAGTATGGAGGTTCATGGATCTACTGGGAAAACTAGTAGAGGAACCTTGAAGAGGACCTCACTGTAAGTGGAGGTAATAATCCTGTAGGAAAACCAGTGGAGGTCAGAATCTTGAAAGGTAACAGGTAACCCCAGTAGGGAAACTGGGGTAGTCCAAAATCGGTGGGCCTTCAGCGGAAGGCTTTATGAGACAAACCCTAGCTCTTTTGGAGGCAGAGTGAGTCACTCTTAGGAGCAAAAAGAGAAGGCTAACTGATTTGGACAAACAGGCACAGTCCTTGTGGGGAGAAAGGGTGTGGGAACTCCTTGTATCCCAAAACGAGAGGACAAATGCGTGAGGCGTTAAAGCCTGTGATTAACTGAAGATCCACAATGTCTCTCCTAACTGGGGTAAGCTAGGAGAGATATTGGGCACAGAGAGCTTCAGAGGTACCTAAACCGTTAGGTTATGGTATAAAAATTGTTGACTACCACAGGAGTGGTTGTGTGTGTAGAACCCCAAACCTGCTAGATAGCATAGGTATGGGTAAAGCCCCTCTGTCAGAATCATATGAGGATAGACAGTGAGATAGATAAGTATGTGGATACATATCTATCTATAATAAAATATCTCAACAGATACATATATATATATAGATATAGATATAGATAGATAGACAGATAGACAGACAGACATATAAGAATATATCTATAGTGAGATATGGCAGGGCATAAAATACACACAAAAAATAAATATGGATATGTAGGCCTACATATGGGTGTCTGCAATTAAACAGACAGAGATATGCCTACAGCACAGTGATCACATAGGATATGTGGAGAGTAAAGATTCATCTAATAACAAGGAGGTGGAACCTACTTGAGAAGACATATAGAGAATCTATTCCTCCTGGTCATGATCTGCAAGAATGCTAGTTAGTGAAAAATAACCAGGACTGTTACGTGAAAAACAAAGGACAATGTCAATGTGCAGCCAGCAAGTCCCGAATCTTCCAGGACTCTAGCATGGTAAGTAGACAGAAGACGCCTAGAGATGAGATACCAGGTTGACCTGCTTAAGGGCAAAGGTATCATGCGTTCTTACCATGAGGACGAGCATATCCCCGATTGGGAATACTATAGACCAAAGCAGGGAACTGGCAACTCCTTGAGCTTTCACGTAAGAGAAGGCCTATGTCCTTTATATCAAAAAAGGAGATAGTAAAAGAAGGGAGAACCTTCTAGTCATGGGAGACATGACTGAAAAGCCTTTTCTAACCAGCTAGGATAGCTGTTGGAGAAAAAAAAACCCATGCTCTCTAGCAAGGGCCCATAGTGGAAAGCTTCTCTGTAGATTGCAGAGAGCATGATGCAGGAGAATGAGGAGATAGAACTGGCTGTAGAGAGCCAGTATATCTCTGCCAACTATGCTGCCAAACTCAGGAAAATGAAGATGGCAGAATAGAAGACAATCTAGAAAGCTTGTAGTGAGATGATCTCCAAGAGAGATGAAGCACTGACTTGGAGCCACTACTAAGACTAGACAGAATGTTAGTGGAGGACAATCTGGTTGGTTGTGGACAAGAACCAGTGGTCCAAACATTAAAGCTCCTGCACAGGCAGCTGTTAGCAAGACAGCAGAAAGAATCTTACTGTTCAAAAACAGAAAGAACAGACAGAACAGGAGTAGGAAACTCTGGAGATGTCTGATAAGCTGCCCCAAAGCAAAATTGAGCAGAGGAGGTAAACTCCGCACTGGAAAGTGAGAAAAGTAGAGAGGCTGAAGAAAAAGCCTCCCAGTAAGTAATTCCTCTTACAGGGGAAAAACGTGGTAAGAGGGTGAAGATAATGGAGCTGAAGACGACTTACGAAGTAGGAAGTCTATAGAAAGGAAAGATACATGCTGGCACAGGAACTATCATTTGATAGTGGTTAGACCTCTTTCCCTAGCAGAAAAAGAGGAGAATCCTGTGACCTATAGGCATGAATATCCTGACAGCTCATAAAAATATAGAAAAAAATGGATATCTTTTGGAAAGGGATCCATGTGTAGGGGTTAGAAATAAGCAACTGTAGATGCTAACCCCAAGAGTCACAAAAATCTGATGATGATTGATCAGAAACCCTGCAGATGCTGGGTTTGCTGAGCCTGGTGAGAGGTTGGATTCTTCAGACCAGGACGATACCTCCCCTGTTGGGGAACATTTGTATGATGGGGAAGTGATGAATAAAACCTTCTTCTCCTGTGGGAAGAAAGTTTGGTAGGAGATTTCCTACCTAGTGGGACAGAAGAAGGTGTAGAACAAACCTTAGGAACAGGTAAATCAGTGGATAACTGAGTAACCTGACGTAAAGACTCCTTGTTGAAAAGATTTTCTCCATTGCAAGGAGTATGTCCTAGACGTTGTTCTGCCCATTTGTCCAAGTCTGAAGATTGGAGCCAGGCTCTACGTCGTGCCCCTATAGCAATAGCAGACGTTCTGCTAACAGACTCAAAAGAGTCTAGGGAAGCACGAGAAAGAAACCAAGAAATATTCTGGATATGCTTAAGCAGTGAAGAATAGTCTTTACTCCTAGAATCTGGAAGGAAAGGAGTCAAAAGATGTAACTGCTTTGTGACCTCCTCTAGAGAAAGACTCATATAAAAAATATATGAGAGAATTCTTGCAGAAAGCATAGATGTCTGGAAGGTTTGATGTCCAAAGGCATCTAGTGTCTTAGACTCATGACCTGGCGGATAAGAGTGCTTTTTCTTACTCTTTACCTGCCTCAGTGCTGATTCCACTACTATGGAATGATGAGGAAATTGAGTCTTTTGAAACCCTGGAGAGGGGGGCACCTGATATAAAAGATCAGTTGCCCTGGGAGGTGGGGGTACCCTTAAAGGTGTTCCCACATTCCTAGAAGGAGATCCTGCAAGGAATGATGCAAAGGAAGCATTATGTTGTCCTTTGCTTTGGCAGAAACAGAGCCTTGTGCAGGATCATGTCCTGGAATAGGAATGGCAAGAGATCTTGCTATATCCAGGAGGAAATTCTGAAAAGAGGGATCCCAACAGGAATCTCCCCTGGATAGGGTAGATCTAAAGAACTAGCCACAGAGTTATCCAAATATATAGGAATAGAAGATCCTGCAGAGTGCAGTGTGGAATGCTTAAAAGATGGTTGCTGGTACTGGCTGTCAGGAGCAGCCCCCATCCTTACCACATCGTCCATGCCAGGTATCGACTCCAAGCTTGGTATAGAATGGAGTGATCCTGTTGAAAAAAGCATGGCAGGAATTGGCAACGATGCTACTGTGGGTACCGGTACCGATGCTGATACCGGTACTGATGTCGGAGTCGAACCCGACAAAGACATCTGAGCAGTCATCGGTGACATTTCAATCGGTACCGAGGTAACCGAAAACCTCCGGCCGCTATCCTCGGTACCGAAGCACCGGTATCGATCAGTGTCAGTATCAAAATCTATTGGTACCCAGTCTTTTAGACTAGAGATCGATTCCAAACTCGGCATCGAGGGCAAAGAGCCTGATAAGCGAAGCATGGAAGGCACCGACCGTGAAGGTAATGAGGACATCGGTACCAACTTCGGTACCGTGTCTGATACCAGTGAATGAAGGGCAACCAGTGGCAACTCAATCGGCGTCGGGGGAACCGAGAGTTGAGGATCCGAATCATCGGAACCGAGCCTTCGGTACCATCGAGAGCCGGTACCAAGGCGAGTCGGTACCCAGTCCTCCAGACTGGAGATTGATTCCAGACTCGGCATCGAAGGAAGCAAGGCTATCGATGCACATCTGGAGGGTACCGACGTCGGTTGGAGTATCGGTGTTGGTACCGATAATGGAAAGTCAATCTGGAGGATATCCACCGGTCCCGAAGGTACCGAGGATGCCAGATGATGATCCCTGGTGAGGAGTGTTTCATCCAACACCAGTGCCGATGCCGGGGTATCGGTACCGCTCGAAGCGGATGCCACCACCGTACACGGCTTAGGTATGTTCTGTGGGGGGTGAACCCCAGGAACAACCTGAAACCCCTTATAGGCTTTGGAGACCGAAGACTCCCGCCGGGGTTTTGAAGCCAGTGGGCCCTCGAGGGCAAGGCCGGAGCCGTCTACATGCTGCGCATGAGACCTACCACTCGAGAAAGCGTAGTTACTCACCTGTAACAGGTGTTCTCCAGGAGCAGCAGGAATCAGTCCTCACATATGGGTGACGTCGGCGCCGACGGAGCCCTCGCGGAGCAATTTTCCCCAGCTTTCAAAGAAAGCCTTTGGGAATTGCAGCGCGCATGCACGGTCGCCTTCCCGCCCAAGGGTGCCATCTTAGCCAGTCAGATGACATAGCTAAAAAAAGACAGCATAAAAATTTGCAAAAAAACTTAAGCAGATGATTGCAACTCCACGGGGAGGAGGGAGGGTTGTGAGGACTGATTCCTGCTGCTCCTGGAGAACACCTGTTACAGGTGAGTAACTACGCTTTCTCCAGGACCAAGCAGGAAGTCAGTCCTCACATATGGGACTCCCAAGCTTAAGGCTACCGGAGACCCTAAGCACAAAAACGAGCTCCCTCTAGCTCAGCAGCACAGAAGGAAGGAATCTTCGCTGAATTATTACCCACCGGTAGCCCACATCCGGGATGGAGGGTAGGAGTTGCTCAAACCTCAAAGAGATTACGGAGGACTGCCTGTCCGAAAGCACTGTCCCTGCGGGACTCCCTCTCGAGACAGTAATGGACCGCAAAAGTCTGGCTCGAAGACCAAGTAGCGGCCCGGCAGATGTCTGCCAGCGGAACAGAGCGGAGGTAAGCCACTGACGTAGCCTTTGCCCGAACGCAATGAGCCGTGACTCGACCTTCCAAGGAGAGTCCGGCTGCCCCATAAGCCCAAGTGATACAGTCCGCAACCCAGATGGACAGAGTACGCTTGGAGACCGGGAGCCCCAATTTATTGGGGTCAAAAGACACAAAAAGCTGAGCAGCTTTACGGTGCTCCCGCGTACGGTCAAGGTAGAAGTTCAATGCCCTTCTACAGTCCAGGGTATGGAGGACCGTTTCAGCTCGGTTGGAGTGTGGTCTGGGAAAGAAGGTCGGAAGTACCACCTCCTGATTGATGTGAAAAGGGGAGACCACTTTTGGAAGAAATTTTGGGTGAGTCCGTAGGACTACCCTATTTTTGTAGAACCGAGTGTAAGGGGGATCAGACACGAGGGCCTGCAATTCACTTACGCGTCTAGCGGAAGTGAGGGCTATCAAGAACAATGTTTTCCAAGAAAGAAAACGGAGAGAACAGGTAGCCATAGGTTCAAAAGGCGGACAGGTGATCCGCTGTAAAACCACATTCAGATCCCAGTCAGGCGCTGGCGGGCGCAGAGGTGGTTTAAGCAGAAGGAGACCTCGGAGAAACCTCGCTACAAGAGGGTCGCTGGAAAGAGGTCTGCCGTCCACCGGCACATGATGTGCTGAAAGAGCACTGAGGTGAACTTTGACGGAGTTGGACTTAAGTCCCAGATTAGAGAGGTATAGCAAGTACTGCAGGATCACCGACACCGGGCAGGAGAAGGGATCCTGAGACTGTTGGGTACACCAAACGGAAAAGCGACGCCATTTAAGGGCGTAGCATTTGCGGGTAGAAGGTCGCCGAGAAGCTAGGACGACCTCTTCCACCTCTGCCGGCAGGAGAAGGGGAGCAAGGACTACCCTCTCAGCAGCCAGGCCATTAGATTGAGAGATCTGAGGTTGGGGTGTAGCAGAGACCCCTGATCCTGAGTGAGGAGATCCGGTTGTAACCCCAGAGGGAATGGATCCTCCACCGCTAATTGCAGCAGGAGTGGAAACCACGGCTGTCTGGGCCAGCGAGGGGCCACCAGGATCATGAAAGCTTTGTCTCGGAGAACCTTGAAAAGAGTTCGAGAGACTAGCGGGGTGGGAGGAAAAGCATACAGAAGGCTCTCCGACCATGAGAGTAGAAAAGCGTCTGCCGCAACTCGAAGGGGATGTGGCTGACGAGAGCAGAAGCGAGGAAGTTGCCGGTTGAGAGGGCTGGCAAAGAGATCCATCATGGGGAGGCCCCACTTTAGAAAGAGCTTCTGAACTACCAAGGGATCCAGGCGCCACTCGTGCGGCTGGAGGATCCTGCTGAGTTTGTCCGCCAGGCAATTTTCTTGGCCTGGGAGATAAACTGCCTTGAGAAGAACGCCGTGACTGACGGCCCAAGAGCAGAGCTTCTGTGCTTCCCGACAGAGAAGGAAGGAGCCCGTGCCCCCCTGCTTGTTCACGTAGAACATGGCAACTTGATTGTCCGTCTGGACAAGGACGGACTGGTGAGAGGTCAGGTGGGAGAAGGCCTTGAGAGCCAGGCGGATCGCTCTGAGCTCCAGGAAGTTGATCTGCTGAGCAGACTCCCACGTGGTCCAGAGGCCCTGAGTACGTGCCCCTTGGCAATGTGCTCCCCAGCCCAGGAGGGATGCATCTGTCGTCAGCACCTGGGCCGGCTGAGGTGACTGAAAAGGCATGCCGAGTACCAGGTTCGGCCGATGAAGCCACCACTGGAGAGACGAGGCCAGCGGCTCGGAGACGCGCACTAGGACTGCTAGGCCGCCTGTGGCTTGTTGCCACTGCCTGCGAAGACACCATTGAGCAGGCCGCATATTCAGGCGGGCATTGGGGGTCACATGGACGGTGGAAGCCATATGGCCGAGTAGTCTCAGGAAGCGCCTGGCGGAGACCAGGGGTTGGCTGCGTAAACGGTCGGCTAGGTCCATGAGCCGTTGAGCCCTGTCGAGCGGTAGGAACGCTCGTGCCTGAGGAGTGTGCAGCCTTGCGCCGATGAACTCGAGATCCTGTGAGGGGAGCAAAGTGGACTTTGCGAAGTTTATAACAAAGCCCAAGTACTGCAGAAGAGTCACCGTGCGGCGTGTGGCGTTGGTGACCTCCGGAGCGGACGCTGCTCTGATGAGCCAGTCGTCGAGGTACGGAAAGACATAGAGGCCGTGAAGCCGGAGATGGGCCGCCACCACCGCGAGACATTTTGTGAAGACTCGCGGTGCGGAGGACAGGCCAAAGGGCAGTATTCTGTACTGGTAATGATTTCCTGCCACCACAAACCTTAGGTATTGGCGGTGGCTTGGGTGGATGAGGATGTGCGTGTAGGCATCCTTTAGATCCAAGGAGCATAGCCAATCTCCCTGCTGGAGGTAGGGCAGAAGGATTCCAAGGGTAAGCATTTTGAACTTTTCCCGCACGAGGAACTTGTTGAGGTTGCGCAAGTCCAGGATGGGTCTGAGGCCTCCTGTCCTTTTTGGTACTAGAAAGTACCTGGAATAAAAGCCTTGACCTCTCAGGTGGTGGGGCACCGGTTCCACCGCCTGTTCCTGTAGAAGACCTGCTAACTCCTGAAGGAGTAAGTCCCTGTGCAGAGGGAGTCGTGGAGGTTCTCCCCGGAAATAGGAGGGAGGGACCTGGTGGAAGTGGAGAAGATAGCCTTCTCTTACGACTTGAAGCACCCAGGCATCTGAAGTGATGCTGGACCACCTGTGGGCGAAGTGAACCAGCCGGCCTCCGGTGCTGGGAGGAGCCAGCGGAAGGGGAGAGGCTATGCTTAAGGAGTCAAAAGCCCCCACCCTGCTGAGCAGGGGCTGGTGGTGCAGGCTTGGGGGCTTGCTGCCTACGGGACCCGTTACCCCGTCCCTTGGCCTGCTGGCCCTGTTGGGGAGCTGCAGGGGCCTGATATTGGGGGTAGTGTTTGTAGGCAGCCGCCTTTCTCGGGTAAAAGGACTTCTTTCCCGAGCCCTTCTTTTTCTGGGAAGGGGCGGAGGTCTTCCTAGAAAGCCTAGTCCTGGTGAGAGTCTCCGTCTCGATTTGTGCAGCCTTTTCAGCCATGGGCTTGCCAAAGAGGTTTTCGCCTCGGCAGGGGACATCGACCAACTTGTCCTGCACCCAGGGCTCAAGGTCAGACGACTGAAGCCAAGCCTGTCGGCGGGCACCGATGCCGGCTGCGGCCACTCGAGCCGACGCTTCAAAGCCATCATAGGCTGCTCGGGATATGAATTTTGAGCATTCCCGAATGCCAGTGGACAAGGCCAGGAACCTCCGCAAAGGTTCCTCGGACAAACCAGCGGAGAATCCGGCTAGCTCTTTAGCCAGGTCTCGGAGATACATGCCCATGTATAGCTGGTAGGTCTGGACACGACACGCAAGCATAGAGCCCTGGAAACACTTTTTACCAAGGCCATCCAGGTTACGGGCCTCCCTGCCAGGAGGCACCGAGGAGTGCATCTTCTGGCTCTTAAGACGATGCATGGCCGATTCCACTACCATGGAATGGTGTGGTAGCTGTGCTTTTTGGAAGCCAGGGCTCTTGCGGACTCGATAGATAGAATCGACCCGCTTGCTCAGGACCGGCGAGGAGGCCGGACTCTCCCACATGCGGAAGAGTAGTCGTTCCAGCATGGGAGGAACCGGTACAGTAAAGTGTTCCCTGGCGGGAGAGTCATACTGGAGGGCATCGAGCTCTTCGGCTCGAGGCTCCTCCTCGGGATCCGCAGGGAAGGCCAAAGCCTTGGCCATATCCCTGACGAAGTCCGAGAACCGGGCATCCTCCGGGGGGGACTGCTTCCGAGGTTCGGACTCAGGTGAGTCCGAGGGGACACACCGAGTCCGAAAAGAATCAGGTGACTCTTCCTCTTCAGACTCCCAGACCGACTCCGACGAGGAATCGGTGGGGTCGGCCCGGGCAGGCCGTGGTGCCTGCCGCCCCGACGCCGAGGGAGTCGGCGTCGGCGACCTCGGTCCCGAACGGGAGGCCGAGGGTGACCTCGACCGAGGATCGACTCGAGTTCGCATGGACTCGAGGATCGGCTCGGTCTCCGGGGTCGACTTAGACGTCGACGTCCCGGCGGTCGGGGCAGCGGCGCCAGCGAGGCTAGCGAGCAGTGCCCGCTGCTGGTCCATGAAGGGAGACAGTCTGCTCTCCAAGGCCGTCAACCTGAGTCCGACCTCAGGTGACCCAGCAGCCCCCGACTCGGGCCCCGACAGCGTCGGGCCCGACGTCGGCGGTCTCGGAGGCGAGTCCAGGAGGACCACAGGACTTACCCGAGCAGGCAGCTCCGACTCCAGGCGAGGTCGCTTCGAGAGGTGCTCCTTCTCCAAGGACCCGGGACGGCTATCGGGGCTATGCGACCTGGCCCTCGCGGAGCCAGGAGCGTCCACCGACGCCGCCCTCGCGGGTTTCAGGGAGAACCCCTGTCGGAGGAACTCCGGCGACGGTCCGAGCTGGAACCTCTGGACGCGGAGGCCTCCGACGAGGTCCGGGTACGGCTGGGGTCAGCGAAGATCCTATCCCGCTGATGCCGCTGACTTCTCAACGCTTTGGAGGACATTTTGCCGCAGGCCCCACAGATCATTTCTTCATGATCCGGTCCCAGGCAGCGGAGGCAATTGTCGTGTGTGTCAGTTAGTGACATATTTCGGTCACACTGACCACACCGCTTGAAACCACTGGCAGCCATCGGGGGAAAAAGGGCCCCTGCGAGGTCAAAGGACCGGGCTGCCAGGGAAAAACCGAAAACGAAACTGACAAAGTCAGAAAAACCGAAAAAGAAGAAGAGGACTCGTGACCGGCGTCGCGAGTCCGGGCGGGAAAAAGACCGGCGTCGAACCGAAGAAAAAAAGAGAAAATTACGAATAAAATCAACTTTTTCGCGGGGACACGACGGGTACGTCTGTAGGGCTCCGCGGAAAAAAGAAGACTGGCTAAGATGGCACCCTTGGGCGGGAAGGCGACCGCGCATGCGCGCTGCAATTCCCAAAGGCTTTCTTTGAAAGCTGGGGAAAATTGCTCCGCGAGGGCTCCGTCGGCGCCGACGTCACCCATATGTGAGGACTGACTTCCTGCTTGGTCCTGGAGAACTGGCTAGTCTTAACAGACTGTTTGTGGGTTACCTGATCCTGTGTGGACGAAGAAGGGGACGGTGCCCCGAAGTTGGAGGGCAACCGTGTATCGAGGGAGCCTCGATGTTGAAAACCTCTTCTTACCAAACTGTTGTCAGGACCCAAGCAGGATAGACACCGACTTCGAGGGTCTAAAAATAAAGTTGTACCGCCACAGTCTGAACATTTCTTGGAGAAAGTGTCTGGTGGTTCCATGAAGGAAAAAGAAGAGGCCTAAAAGGCCTAAGAGACCGTGGGACACTATGAAGAAAAAATATCCCGTGGAAAAGGAAAAATTTTTCAAGAAAAGAAAAGAAAACACCAGCGGTACCGGTGGCGTCGGGAAGACAGCCGCGACCACAAGAAAACTAAAAAATAAAAACAAGAATTTTCTGCGGTGACAGGAGGACGTCCTGCCGGCTCCGTGGAAAAACGAAATCTGAGGAGAGGCAATTGGGAAAGGCGGGAAGGCAGCACGCAGGCGTGCTGGGATGCTTCCAAAAGCTCTTGATTGGACACTGGGAAGCATTCCCGCGCAGACTCCGTCGGTACCGACGTACCCATATGTGAAGACTCATTCCTGCTTGTTCCTGGAGATAACCATCAGGCACTAAACAGGAAAATATTTCCTAGAAAAAAGAAAAGATTTTTCAAGAAAAGAAAGAAAAGCACCGGCGGTACCGGTGGGCATCAAATGAAGGCAGGCGTGACCACAAAAAATAAGAATAAAAAAGAAGAATTTTCTGCGGTGACAGGGATACGTCCTGTCGGCTATGTGGAAAACGAAAAACTGATGAGAGGGAAGTGAATAGGCGGGAAGGCAGCGCGCATGCATGTGGGATGCTCCCAAAGGCTTTCTTCCTGGACGCTGGGGAGCGTTCCCGCACAGGCTCCGTCGGTACCGACGTACCCATATGTGAAGACTCATTCCTGCTTGTTCCTGGAGATAAAATATGTTCTCTTATTTGTCTTAGTTTACCCTGTAGTTTCATTGCAGGTCCCCTAGTCTTTCTATATTCTGATAACGTAAACAATCAATCTACGTTTACCCGTTCCACTCCGTTCATTAATTTATAGACTTCTATCATATCTTCCCTCAGCCGTCTCTTTTCCAGGTTAAAGAGTCCTAACCTTTTTAGCCTTTCTTCATAGGGGTATCCTTCCATCCCCTTTACTATTTTGGTGGCTCTTCTCTGTACCTTTTCTAATAACGCTATATCCTTTTTAAGATACGGCGACCAGAATTGCACACAATATTCAAGGTGCGGTCGCACCATGGAACGATATAGAGGCATTATAATATCCTTTGTTTTATTTCCCATTCCTTTCCTTATCATACCTAGCATTCTATTTGCTCTCTTGGCCGCCGCTGCACACTGGGCGGAGGGTTTTAACATGTTATCCACAATGACGCCTAAATCTTTTTCCTGGGTGGTGGTTCCTAATGTGGATCCTTGCATCATGTAACCATAGTTTGGGTTGTTCTTCCCTAGTTGCATAACTTTGCACTTGTCCACATTAAATTTCATCTGCCATTTTGATGCCCAGTCTTCCAATTTATCAAGATCCTCTTGCAATTTTCCACAATCCTCATGGGTTTTAACAACTTTAAATAGTTTTGTGTCATCTGCAAATTTGATAACCTCACTCCTTATTCCCTTTTCCAGGTCATTTATGAATTTGTCAAAAAGCAGCGGACCCAGCACAGATCCCTGGGGTACACCACTATTCACCTTTCTCCATTGGGAAAAGTGGCCATTTAGCGTAGTTACTCACCTGTCACAGGTGTTCTCCAGAGACAGTAGGAATCAGTCCTCACATATGGGTAACGTCGGCGCCAACAGAGCCCTCGTGCGGAGCAATTCCCCAGCTTTCAAAGAAAGCCTTTGGGACTGCATCGCGCATGCGCAGTCCCCTTCCCGCCCAAGGGTGCCATCTTGCTCGGTCATGACATAACTAAAAAGACGGCAAAAATGAGAAAAAATTAATCAAAGGACTGCAACTGCAGGGGAGAAGGGAGGGTCGTGAGGACCGATTCCTGCTGTCCCTGGAGAACACCTGTTACAGGTGAGTAACTACATTTTCTCCAGGAACAAGCAGGAAGTCAGTCCTCAAATATGGGACTCCCTAGCTATAAGCTACCGAGAACCCATAGCTGAAAATGGCTCCCTCTAGAAGAGCCACAGCAGCAGTGATAGGATTTTTCTCTGAGAACGCAACACCCCCCCCCCCCCCCGGTATCCTGACACCAAAAGGTCGGAGGGTAGGAGATGCCTAAACCTTGAATAGGTTACAGAGTACTGCCTGACCGAAAACACTGTCCCGCCGGGACTCTCTCTCTCCAGGTAATAATGGGCTGCAAAAGTCTGGCTTGAAGACCAAGTTGCGGCCCGGCAGATGTCTGCCAACGGAACAGAGCGGTGGTTAGCCACTGATGCGGCCTTAGCCCTGACAGAGTGGGCCATGATTCGGCCCTGCAGCTGGAGGTCAGCTGCCCTGTACGCCCAGGCGATGCAGTCTGCCACCCAGGTGGATAACATGCGCTTGGAGACAGGTAGACCCAGTTTACTAGGGTCATAAGAGACGAAGAGCTGGGAAGCTCTCTGATGTCCCTGTGTACGCTCCAGGTAGAAGGCTAGCGCCCTCTTACAGCCCAGGGTATGCAGAACCGCTTCTGCCCTGCTGGTTTGTGGCCTGGGGAAGAAGGTTGCAAGAACCACCTCTTGGTTGAGGTGAAACGAGGAAACCACTTTTGGAACCAACTTGGGGTGAGTACGTAGGACCACCCTGTTTTTATATCTATCCGATACTAAAGCTTGCAGCTCGCTCACACGTCGAGCCGACGTGAGTGCCACCAGAAAGAGTGCTTTCCAGGAAAGGAAGTGGAGATGACTGGTGGACATTGGTTCAAAAGGTGGGCGAGTAAGCCGCTGCAAGACCACATTTAAGTCCCACTCCGTAGCCGGTGGGCGAATCGGAGGCTTCAAGAGTAAGAGGCCTCTGAGGAATTAGGATACCAAAGGGTGAGCTGAAAGAGGTTGCCCGTCCACTGGAGAGTGGTTAGCTGATAGCGCACTCAGAGGTGGAGCAAGTACTGTAACACCTGAGGTACTTGGCAAGTGAACGGGTTCTCCTTATTTTGGGTACACCACACTTCAAATCTACACCACTTGAAAGCATAGGATTTTCTAGTGGACTGCCTCCTGGAGGCCAGCAACACCTCCTCAACCTCCTTTGGAAGGAGTAGAGGAACAAGTATTGCACTTGACCTGTTCTTTCTAACTGAAACCTGCCTGAGGGACGGAGAGGAGCCCCTCCTGAACCGCTGCCTATCCCCAGGCTATTCTGCTCTATCCACCTCCCGCCAGGATAGGAGTGGCGGAGGAGTTGCAGCTCTATACCGCTCCTCCCTGCCCCTCCAGGAACAATCCTCTATGGCACTCCACTACCCAGAATCCTTGCTTCTTCGCTTAACCACTTCTCTCCCCCTTCACTTTCTTCTCATCTACACCCCTCCCTCCCTTTCAGCCCCCCCATGTGGGACTCCCTTCTCTCCACGATATCCGAGGCTTCCCTCCTCTTCCCCCAGCTTCTGATTCTTGGGGATTTCAATGTTCATTCCAATTCCCCCTCCACCTCTCGAGACCATGCCTTCCTTTCTGATCTCTCTCTTGCCCAGCATGTCCCCTTCCTTATCCACACTGCTGGGCACACCCTTGACCACCTCATTTCCCTTCTGACCTCTCTCCCTGTTCTCTCCTCCCCTGGTCCGATCATCTTTGCCTTCTCTTCTCCTACTCGCTTCCCGCTCCCACCTTGCCCCCCCTCAATTGTCCCCCCACCCCAGCTGTACCCACCTCCCTCTCTATCTCACCATATTACTGCTAACACACTCCTTTAGTTTCCCCCTTCTAATGCGCTTTTGCCTACAGATTTCCATCTTCTCCCTGTGGACACTCAGGTGCACACGTGTAACACTACACTTTCAGCTGCCCTCGATGCCCTAGCTCCCCTTCAGCCTTGTCCTGTCCCTCGTCACCCTCATCGCCACCCTTGGTTTCATCCCGGTCTCCTTCTACACTGCAAACATCTCCATCACACCGAAAGGCTCTGGTGCAAACACCCATCTGCCTCCAACCTGGACCTCTTTCATTCTGCCCATCACCAATATCATCTCCTCCTCCACTCTGCTAAAAAAGGACTATTTTTCCACTCTCATCTCCTCCTCAACCAATTCCTCCCGCCAGTTGTATTCCGTTCTCCGTACCTTGTCTGTCCCTCATTCTTCGACCACTCCCTCCCCCTCCCTTGTCCCTCCAGACCCCACCTCATTGGCCTCTTTCTTCACCTCCAAAGTCCACTCCCTCCGTCTCACTTTTCCTGCTTGCCCTCCTCCCCTCTCCCCCAGCCCCAGCCCCCTCCTCCCCCCCCCTCCTTCCTCTTCCTCATTCCCTCCCCTCTCCCATCATTGGTCCTCCTTCGAGCCTGTCTCCGCCCCAGTCCTGTCTAAAACCTTCTTCTCAATTTGCAAGACCACCTGCTTCTCAGACCCTATTCCCTCCCATTGGCTTTTTGATCCTTCTTTGGCCCTTTCTCCCCACATTCTTTCCATCATAAACTCTAGTCTTTCCTCTGGTACCTTTCCCACTCCCTGGAAACACGCCATCATTCATCCCACTCCAAAAAAAGGATCCACGGATCCGTCCTCTCCCTCCAGTTGGTGCCCAATTTCTAATCTCCCCTTCCTTTCTAAGCTCCTAGAAAAACTTGTCTTTGCTCAACTGTCCTCCCACCTCGAAGCTTCCCTCGCACTGCACCCTCGGCAATCTGGCTTCCGCCCCAGCCACAGTACTGAATCCGTCCTTCTCTCTCTACTCAATGAATTGCACACTGTTCATGATCATGGTTTCTTCTCCCTTGCTGTCGCACTCAATCTTTCAGCCGCATTCAACCTCGTCGATCATTGCACCCTTATCTCTCTCGTCTGCACGACACTGGCCTCTCAGGCACTGTTCTTCGCTGGTTCTGCTCTTTCCTCTCAGGCCGCTCCTTTTCTGTTCACACTAGGCCCCCTCTCTTTCCCCTCCACCCGTCTTCCCTGTGGTGTCCCCCAGGGCTCTGTTCTCACGCCTCTCTTATTCAATATTTTTCTTGCCCCCCTCACTCTTCTAGTTCAACAACACGGAGTCTCTGCTTACTACTACGCAGACGATATCTTTCTTCTTTACCACACTGCCTCTGCCACCCCCGACATCTCTCCTCTCAATGACTGTCTCTCATCTGTGTCATCCTGGTTCACCTCCAACTTCCTCCACATCAATCTTTCTAAAACATCAGCCATCTGGTTCACCGCTGGTAGCCCTGCCCCCCTCTTGTTCCCCACTTCTCCTCCTCTCCTAGCCCAATAGTTTCTTCCCTGCGCTATTTGGGTGTGACCCTTGACTCCTCACTATCCTTTAAAGCTCACATTTCCTCGGTTGTCCAATGCTGCTTCTCTACCCTAAGACAACTCCGCTCTGTCTGTCCTTTCCTCTCTTCCTCCACCATGACCACCCTTCTTCTTTCCCTTGTCATCTCCCGCTTAGACTATTGCAATGTCTCCCTGGCCAGTCTTCCTCAATCACAGCTTCTACGCCTGCAACGAGTTCAGAATACTGCTGCCCGTATTCTTACCTGCTCTTCCAGCTTCGACCACGTTACTCCTCTCCTCAATCGTTTGCATTGGCTCCCACTCACTTTTAGAATTCAATACAAGTTCCTCATCTTTGTCCACAAATCTATTCACACCGGCACTCCCCTCTACCTCACCAATTTGGTCCGACTCCACACCCCCACCACTCCCTCCGCTCCATACACGCAAACCGCATGTTCCTCCCCATCCCAAGCGCACCTAGAACCCACCCTCTGCCTTCTATTTCCTCAGCCCCCGACTCTGGAACTCGCTTCCCCCAGCCCTCCGTCTTGAGTCATCCTTCAAAAATTTCAAGGCCAACTTAAAAACCCACCTCTTCTGTACAGCTTTCGACCTTCCTCTACCCCATCTCCTCTCTCTCCCTCCCCTCGTTGATGCTCAACAGTCTGACCCCTTCCTCGCTTTTCTGCTCCTCATCTGTCCTCTACTAGCTACTACTCTATTCTTTCCTATCAAACATACTAGCGTTCCTTTCCTTTTCTAGCAGCTTTGTTTTATTTTGTGAACCGCTCAGACGATATTGTGATGGGCGGTATATCAAGTTTGCTAATAAACAAACATATCACCCTCTCAGCAGCCATGCCATTAAGTTGAGGGATCTGAGGTTGGGGTGTAGTAAGGAACCCTGTTACTGGGTCAAGAGGTCGGGCAGCACCCCCCGTGGGAGTGGAGTGTCGACCGCCAGTTGAAGGAGAAGAAGGAACCAAGGTTGTCTTGGCCACCTGGGGGCTACCAGGATGACAGAGGCCTTGTCCCGAAGAATCTTGAACAGAGTGCGTGCCACCAGCAGTGTGGGTGGAAACGCATAGAGAAGGCCCTGTGCCCACGAGATCAGAAAAGCATCTGCCGTCACACTCAGCAGATGCGGCTGCATCAAGCAGAACTGGGGCAACTGATGGTTTTGCGGACTGGCAAAGAGATCCGTGGACGGGAGGGGAGACCCCAGTGGTTGAAGATCTGCTGGGCTGCAACCCGGTTCAGTTGCCATTCATGAGGCTGAAGAATCCTGCTCAAATTGTCAGTCAGGAGGTTCTCCTGACCTGGCAGATAAATCGCCCTTAGGGACATGTGATGCGCCACTGCAAAAGAGCAGAGGTTCAGGGTTTCCTGGAAGAGAATGCGAGATCCCGTGCCTCCCTGTTTGTTGATGTAGAACATCGCTACTTGATTGTCTGTCTGTATCAGCACCGACTGATGTGAAAGATGACGACAGAAGGCTTGAAGAGCTAGGCAAATGGCTCGAAGCTCTAGAAGACTGATTTGAAGTGCGGCCTCTGCGAGGACCACAGACCCCGAGTGCATGAACCCTGGCAATGGGCTCCCCAGCCCAGCAAGGAGGCATCTGTCGTCAGCACTCTGGTGTGAGAGGGAGGTTGGAATGGTACTCCGTGAAGCAAATTGGGAGGGTGAAGCCACCATTGCAAGGATGTCACCAGTAGCTTGGAAATTGCTACCCTGTCTCTGAGGCGGCCTGTGGCTTGTGTCCACTGGTCTCTGAGGCACCATTGAGCTGTGCGCATGTGGAAGCAAGCATATGGAGTCACATGCACCGTGGAGGCCATGTGGCCCAGGAGGCATAAGAAGACCCTTGCAGAGACATGAGGTCTGTGCTGGACCTGTTGTTCCAAGTCCAGCAACCGCCTTGCCCTGTCCAGCGGTAGGTAAGCCCTTGCCTGAAGGGTGTCTAGTCTTGCCCCTATGAACTCTAAGGTCTGAGTGGGGAGTAAAGTGGACTGTGTGTGATTTACAATAAACCCTAGGTGCTGGAGCAGGGTGACTGTGCGAGCAGTGGCCTGCTGTGCCTTCTGTGCCGATTGGCCCCTGATGAGCCAGTCGTCTAGGTATGGAAAGACAAAGACTCCTTGGCTTCTGAGGAAGGCCGCCACCACTGCTAGGCATTTGGTGAATACTCTGGGAGAGGAAGCTTCACCAGAAACTTGTTAAGATTGCGCAAGTCTAGGATGGGGCGAAGGCCTCCTTTTCTTTTTGGTATGAGGAAATACCTGGAGTAGAAGCCTTGCCCCTGCAGGTCGTGGGGCACCGGTTAACATAACATAAGAACATAAGATATGCCATACTGGGTCAGACCGAGGTCCATCAAGCCCAGTATTCTGTTTCCAACAGTGGCCAATCTAGGTCATATGTACCTAGCAGTTTCCCCAAGGGACACAGGTTCCACAATGCTTGTATTGGTTCAAGCATTGATATCCTGGGTCCCTTCTTAATAATGGTTTATGGACTTTTCCTCCAGGAACTTGTCCAACCTTTTTTAAACCCAGCTACACTAACAGCCTTTACTACATCCTCCGGTAACAAATTCCAGAGTTTGATTACACGTTGAGTGAAAAAATATTTTCTTTTATTAGTCTTAAATAGTTTACCCTGTAGCTTCATTGCATGTCCCCTAGTCTTTCTATATTCTGATAAGGTAAACAATCGATCTACGTTTACCCGTTCCACTCCGTTCATTAATTTATAGACTTCTTTTTTTTTTTTTTAAACTTTTATTTTCATTTTGCAACAAACAAAAGAAACAACACACCAAAGGAGACAAAACAAGTATACAATAAGGAAAAGTAAACCCAATTACCCCCCACCCCCATGCTTCTTCTCTAGCCGATTATGTCAGCATGTGAGCGCTTCCAATTAACAGTGATTATACATCAAAACGATCAAAAGAGGATCTACGATACAGCATGATCATGGGACAGAGATATATACAAATTTAGACAGTCAGATGAGAGCATTTAGCAGAATGTACATAGTCATTGAGCATCTTCCATTTAGACCAATGATGAGGAGTCTGGACGAGGGAAGCAAACATACGAGGTATTTGTTCATATTTTCTGTAGAGACAGACATGATTCCACCATTCATTGGGGCTCAGATGGGAGCTATTTTTCCAGTATTACTTAATTAGGGAAATAGCAGTGCCAAGCATAAAGTCCAAAAGGAGGCAAGCCGTTTTTGGAAGAGAGGGGATCCCCGCAGCTGGGCGAGGTCCCACTATCCTCCAAGAAAGGGGCTCTTGAAAGTGCAAAATAGACCGGATACGACCCCAGACCCGACGCCAGTAATACTGTAGTGCGGGATATTCATACATAACATGAGGTAGTGAACCAATGGCCACATGGCATGTCCAACAACTATTGCCCTGAGTAGTGTTCCATTTGGCTAAGCTGTCAGGAGTGTAAAAACACCGGTGGGCTAGAAAGAAGAGTGTCTGAGTGAGTGAGGCGGATCGGGAAACCCGTGTCACTCTACTCCAGACAAGGCTCCATTGCTCCGAGGTCAAAGTCACATGCAATTCTCTCTCCCATGCTTTCTGCGCAATAGGGGTATCTCTAGTTATAGCATTACATAAGGCTTTGTAAAAAATGGGATGCTACACCCGGTGAATTACCGATAGATCGGAAAGTCTCCGATCAACCTTGTGTAGGGGATGCCGATGGCGGGAGTACCTTAGCACTCCGAAGGCTATGCTGAAGTTGCACCGACTGAAAGTAGTGTTTCGCTGGGAGACCAAATTCAATTTGCAATTCAGTAAAAGTTTTCCAGCGACCATCATGGAACAACTGGCTAGGAATCCAAATGCCCCTAGTGTACCAGGGGCTCCACGCCATCGACTTATTTGTATTCGAAATCGAGTATTGTACCAAAGCGGGAGCCTGTCGAACGGACAGATTCGGGAGTCTAAAGACTGCATAAGAGTATTAATGGCACCTAAAGTGTCTAAAAGCATTGGTGGATAGTGGGAGTCTGATGGGAGAGTCATACCAGGGAGAAAAGTAAGAGGAATCGGTTTACAAAGGTCCTCTTCTATGTCTAGCCACACAGGTCTACTCGGTACTGGATCTTCCAGCCAACGAGCGCCTTGTTTGAGAAGAAAAGATTAATGGAACACTTGATTAAAATCACCACCAAGTATTAATGGAGCATTGGCAGAGGCCTATGCCAACTGCGCAATACTTGCATAGTAAGCAGGATTGTCCACATTCGGGGCATAAATGCAAATACACGTGAATTCACTATCTCCAACCTCAAAGTGTACACGGGCCCATCTACCCTCCTTGTCAGCGCTAGTATCAATTACAGTAGCTTGCGAAGACTTCGTAACCAGAATGGTTACCCTGTACCGTTTGGAAACGGCGGGAGAATAGGCAGCCACCATGTAAGGCTTAGCATTGAGTTTCAGTGTTTCAGCAGAGTTTAGTTGCGTTTCCTGAAGAAACACTAAATCAGCATGCTCATGGCTAAGATAGCTAAGGATTTTCTTTCTTTTGAGTGGGCTATTAATGCCTTTTACGTTGAGTGATAAGATTTTACATAAGGCCATTCAGAAAAGTTAAAAGTCTGAGCATGATAGCGCACATAATTTCACAATGTCCCTCATATTGACTGTATCTGGCTGTACACATGACATAAAAAATAAGCTAATATAATACAATGAAGCGCCCCACATTAACAAAGAACACCGCAGTGCGGTAGAGGAGAAGCAGAACCCCAGAAATTACTGGCGACCATGTGTCTGCGGGGAGAAACCCCAGAGAAGGCCGAAATTGAAAAAATACATAACCTGTAGGACTGTGCGTGCTCCGAATCCGACCGAGGCACACATCATGGAGGGATAGGAGACCAAAAAACAAAAGTCATATAGAGAAAGAAAGAAAGTCCAGGTAGTCTCTGTGCTTGGCTATGACCGCCGCATCGGGCCCTTCAAAATGGCGGACAGAGCCGGCAGATAAAAGTCCAAGTTTTTTGGATTAGCGCATCTGCTCTGCTTCTTTGGATTCTAAAAATGTTGATAGTAGATCAGGATCTTCGAATGTCCTGGTTAGGTTGTGGAGAGTCACTCGGAGCTTCGCTGGATACAACAGGCCAAAGCGAGCCTGTAGCTGTTGAAGTCGAGGGCGAAAAGCAAGGAGTTTCTTCCGACGGTCAACGGTAGGCTTTGCCAAATCAGGGAAGAAGGAGACTTTGCGACCTTCAAATTCCAAATGATGATTCGCCCGGGCAGCATTTAAAATTTGTTCCACTTGTTGATATCGTAGCAAGCGAAAGATAATAGGCCGGGGGGTCGTGCGGTTGGGCGCCATGTGGGTAGGAACACGGTGTGCACGATCGATTTCCAGTTCTCTATGAAAAGTGATCTTCAGCAAGGAGGGAAGAGTTTTGAGCAGGAATTCTCTTATATCTCCTGCTTCCACCCCCTCCGGTATTCCGAGGAGCCTCACATTGTTGCGACGGGCTCGATTATTGCTATCTTCTAACTCCTTTTGAAGATTCTGTATCTGGCGCTCAGCCTTGTCCAGTTTGCCCAAGCGCACCGCGTGCGCGTCGAGGACCCCCGCCATGTTGTCCTGCCGTAATGAGAGACTTTCAAGTCGGTCCTGGAGCACTCCAAAGTCCTCTCGCATGGCTCGAAGCGCTTCTCCATTGGACTGCACCAATTCCTTTACGCCGCGTATTTCCTCTAAAATCTCCAGGTGCATTTCGGGGTTTACACGAAATGGAACCATCTTCTGTGGGGAGGACACCTCTGTTTTGGAGCGTTTTCCATGAGAAGAAGAAGGAGACCCGAAGTCCAGGCGCGCTGGTTTATGGGCCGCCATCCCCCCCGAGGTACCCCGGTCAGCTCGGAGCGAAATAGTAAGTTTGTATAGGTATTAAGTCAGGATTCTAAGTAGGCCTCTCGGGAGCTTCAGCGCGAAGCGTCTTACCCGCTGGACATCAGGCTCCGCCCCCCTAATTTATAGACTTCTATCATATCTCCCCTCAGCCGTCTCTTTTCCAGGTTAAAGAGCCCTAACCTTTTTAGCCTTTCTTCATAGGAGTATCCTTCCATCCCCTTTACCATTTTGGTGGCTCTTCTCTGAACCTTTTCTAAAATCGCTATATCCTTTTTAAGATACGGCAAACAGAATTGCACACAATATTCAAGGTGCGGTCTCACCATGGAATGATATAGAGGCATTATAATATCTTTTGTTTTATTTTCCATTCATTTCCTTATCATACCTAGCATTCTATTTGCTCTCTTGGCCGCTGCTGCACTCTGGGCCGAGGGTTTTAACATGGTATCCACAATGACGCCTAAATCTTTTTCCTGGGTGGTGGTTCCTAAAGTGGAACCCTGCATCGTGTAACCATAGTTTGGGTTGTTCTTCCCTAGGTGCATAACCTTGCACTTCTCCACATTAAATTTCATCTGCCATTTTGATGCCCAGTCTTCCAATTTATCAAGATCCTCTTGCAATTTTCCACAATCCTCTTGGGTTTTAACAACTTTAAATAGTTTTGTGTCATCTGCAAATTTGATAACCTCACTCGTTATTCCACTTTCCAGGTCATTTATGAATATGTCAAAAAGCAGCGGACCCAGCACAGATCCCTGGGGTACACCACTATTCACCTTTCTCCATTGGGAAAATTGGCCATTTAGCCCTACCCTCTGCTTTCTATCTTTTAACCAGTTCCTGATCCACAATAGTACACTGCCTCCTATCCCATGACTCTTTAGTTTTGCCAAAAGTCTCTGATGAGGGACCTTGTCAAAGGCTTTCTGAAAGTCCAGATACAAAATATCAACCGACTTACCTTTGTCCACCTGATTATTCACTCTTTCAAAAAAACATGACAGATTAGTAAGACAAGATCTTCCTTGTCTAAAGCCATGTTGGCTGTCTCCCATTAGGTCATGACTATCTACATGCTGAGTAATTTTATTCTTTATGATGGCTTCTACCATTTTTCCCGGTACTGATGTCAGGCTCACCGGTCTGTAGTTTCCCGGATCACCCCTGGAACCCTTTTTAAAAACTGGTGTTACATTGGTGATCCTCCAATCTTCAGGTATTAGAGATGATTTTAATGATAGTTCACAGATTACTAATAGCAGGTCTGCAATCTCATATTTCAGTTCTTTCAAAACCCTTGGATGTATACCATCCAGCCCAGGTGATTTGCTACTCTTCAGTTTATCTAATAGTTGTAATACATCTTCCCGATGTATCGATATTTCCTTCAATTCTTCCGCACCTTTAAATACCACTTCAGTCATGGGTAACATCCCTACATCTTCCTCAGTAAAGACTGAAGCAAAGAATTCATTCAGTCTCTTTGCTATCGCCTTGTTGCCTCTTAGTGCTCCTTTAACCCCTTTATCATCTAATGGACCAACTGACTCTCTCACAGGTTTTTTGCTACGAATGTACTTGAAAAGGTCTTTACTTCGCGTTTTTGCATCCGCAGCAAGCTTCTTCTCAAATTCTCCCTTTGCCTGCCTTATCAATGCCTTGCATTTGACTTGACAGTGCTTGTGGTGTTTCCAGGTTTCATCGTTTGGCTCTTTTTTCCATTTCCTGAAAGATGCTTTTTTGGCAACAGCAGCCTCTCTGACCTCACCTTTAAACCATGCTGGCAGTTTTTTGGACTTCCTTCCACTTTTCTTAAAGCGTGGAATACAGCTGGTCTGGGCTTCCAAGATAGTATTTTTCAACAACAGCCAAGCCTGATGTACGTCTTTAACCTTTGCAACTGCTCCTTTTAGTTTTTTCTTAACTGTTTTCCTCATTTTATCATAGTCTCCCTTTCGAAAGTTAAAAGTTCCACCGCCTGATCCTTTATCAGACCTGCCAACTCCTGCAGGAGGAGGATCCTGTGAAGAGGGGGCCTGAGAGGCTCTCCCGGGAATAAGGAGGTGGGCACCTGGTTGAAATGAAGTAAGTAGCCCTGTTGGACTATTTTCAAAACCCAGGCGTCAGTGGTAATGGCTGGCCACCTGTGAGCGTACAGGGCCAAACCACTGGTGGGAGAGGAGCTATGCACTGGGAGTCAAAATCCCCCTCCCGGCTGGGTAGGAGCCGGAGCTGGAGGCTTGGGGATCTTCGGCTTACGTGGGCCATGCCCCTGTCCCCTGGCCTGCTGCCCCTGTTGGGGAGCTGGGGCTGTAAGCCATACCCTTCCTCAGGAAAAAGGGCTTTTTCCCCGAGGCCTTCTTCTTGTGAGAAAGTGCAGATGTCTTCTTCGACAACCTTGTCCAGGTCAAGTACTCGGACTCGATTTTTGCAGCTTTTTTCGTCATGGGTTTGCCGAACAGGTTGTCGCCTCAGCACGGGACATCGACCAACTTGTCCTGAACCCATGGCTACAGGTCCGACGACATGAGCCAGGCCTGACGGCGTGCACCGATGCCGGCCACAGCTACTCAGGCCGAAGCCTCGAAGCCGTCATAAGCTGCTCGAGACATGAACTTCGAGCACTCACGGATCCCCGTGGACAAGGTCTTGAAGCGTTGCAAGGGTTCCTCGGCGACACCAGCTGAGAACCCCGCAATCTCCTTTTCCAGGTCTCACAAGTACATGTCCATGTACAGCTGGTAGGTTTGGACACGGCATGATAGCATCGAGCTCAGGTAGCACTTTCTGCCAAGGGCATCCAGGTTCCAGGCCTCCCAACCGGGAGGCACCAAAGGAGTGCGTCTTTTGGCTTTTCAGCCTTTGCAAGGCCGATTCCACAACCATGGAGTTGTGTGGCAGCTGTGCTTTCTGGAACCCAGGACTCTTGCGGACTCGATAAATGGAATCGACCTGCTTGCTGAGCACCGGCATCGAGGCAAGGGACTCCCACTTGCGGAGTATCAGCCGTTCCAACATCGGAGGCAACAGTACAGTAAGGGCCTCCTTCAGGGGAAAGTCATACTGGAGGGCCTCGAGCTCTTCGGCTCGAGGCTCCTCCTCGGCGTACACAGGGAATGCCAAAGCCTTGGACATGTCCCTTATGAAGTCCAAGAACAGAGAAACCTCCGGAGGGGACCTTCTCCGAGGCTCCAAACCCGGAGAGTCTGATGGGATACACCGGGTTCGGTGGGTATCTGGGGAGTCTTCCTCCTCTGTCTCCCATGCCGAGTCCTCCTCTGAGGACTTGATGGGCTCCAGCCTCAAGGGCTTCGAGCCCAACTGCCCCGACGCTTAGGGCACTGGCGTCGATGACCTCGGTCCCGAACGGGAGGTCAAGGGGAACCTTGGCTGAGGATTGACTCAAGACCTGATCGACTCGAGGATTGGCTCGGTCTCCAGTGTCGACTTCGACGTCAAAGTCCCGGTGTTTGGGGCGGAAGGACTGGTGAGGCCGGCCATCAGTGCCCGCTGCTGCTCCATGAAGGCAGCCATGCTGCTCTCCAGGGCCGCCATCCTGAGACCGAGCTGAGAAGGCTCCGCAGCTCCCAGTTCGGGTCCCGATGCCTGTTCTCCCAAAGGAGAGTCTATGAGGGCAACAGAAATTACCTTCTCCGACGTCTCCAGCTCCTTGCGAGGTTGTTTAGCTGGCCTCTCCGACTCCAAGGAGCCGGGGCGGCGGTCCGGGCTCCGTGGCCTGGAACCCGAGGGCCCAGGCCGATTAGAGGCGTCCAGCAACACAGCCCTCACAAGTTTTTTCTTCCTCCGTTGTTCCCTGGAGGGAGACCCCCGCTCAGAAGACACATGACGGTGCTCGGGCTCCGAGTCCCGAGATGACTAGGTCCGGGCTCGGGCGGATGCGGACTCAGGAAAAATCCTGTCACGCTGGTGCTATCTGCTCTTCAAAGATTTCGAAGACATCTTACCACACGGCGCACAGACCACCGGGTCATAGTCAGGGCCGAGGCATCGGAGGCAGCAGTCGTGTGTGTCGGTGAGAGACATTAACTTCTTACACCGATCACACTTTTTAAACCCGCTGGCAGCCATCGGGGGAAAAAGGGCCCCTGCGAGGTCAAACGACCGGGCTGCCAGTGAAAAATAAAAAGAACGCGAACGCTAGTCATGAAGGACAAAAATGAAAAATATGACCGGACTCGATACCGGTGTACCAAGCTGAAGGCAGGAAGGGGAACCGGTGTCGAAATGGGAAGCTGAAAGAAATTATTCAACTTTTCTACTTTTTCCACGGTGGAAACGGGACCATATCTGTTGGGCTCTGCGGAAAAAAGACTGAGCAAGATGGCACCCTTGGGCGGGAAGGGGGCCATGCATGCGCGATACAATCCCAAAGGCTTTCTTTGAAAGCTGGGGAATTGCTCCACACGAGGGGCGACGTCACCCATATGTGAGAACTGACTTCCTGCTTGTTCCTGGAGAAAGCCCTACCCTCTGCTTTCTATCTTTTAACCAGTTCCTTATCCACTTTCTGTATATGGCAAAGTTGACAAAGTGAAAAATTCTAACTTCAAGACTTGAGGCTTCACTGAGAATTCTGTATGCAGTTTTACTCCCAAGGAAGTAACTATATCCTTTGGCATTATCTATGCATCCAAGATTTCAGTTAAGACTGTCAATCTGCTCTATGAGAAATATATAATAAATCCATTTTCTCCAAGTTAAGTTTTAATTTATGAAGATGTAACCACGTAGAAGTATAATTCAAACAACTATAAGATTTAAAGAAAGAAATCAGACAACTCATCTGTACTACTCCCTATGAAAACAGGCATAACAGGGCAATCTAACAAAACAAAAAAACGAACAACAATTCCAACAGTCCTATGTTTCATCATCTTTATCCAACTTCCTTTAAGGGAAAACACACATTTCCTGTTATTAGTGTACATATGCAATGATTTTACCCAAACTCTATAAACCGCAACACTGAGAATGAAAAGGAATTAATGAAATTCAAAATATGAAGCAAAAAATATTGCACTAATCCTATCACTAAATAAACACTTTTGAATGTGTATCTAACCATCATGAGATTTACTTAACTATCTCTGCATCCTGATGTGGTACTCTCTATATGAGGTTATTATAGATGAAGAAAATGCTGGGGTACCAGCGGCTTCAATACCTGTCATTAGAATATAATGAGAGGCATCTTCAGAGACTAATCTCCTGGTCTCCACATCTTTCATAAAGCCCCCTCTGTGCTCACACTCTGTTTGAACATCTCCAGAGAACTGCTTATTCATCTCTCTCCGTATACTTTCAATGTGCACATTAAGGCTGTTTTTCTTCAGCAGGCCCTTCAGCTGGTACAGTGAGAAATCATTAGACTCCTAAAGAAAACAGTTAAATATAAAAATTATACTATTTAAATTAGAGGATAAATTGAATTAACATTCTCTACCATGCTCTATTTTTTCTCTTGTGTTTTATTTTTTATTCAATTTCCAAACCAATAAGTAAATAGCATACACCACACAAACACAACTGCCTATCAACTAAACAAAGATGAGCCTACCTCCCCCATCCTTCCTGTTCCCTCCATCCCATATAGACGCCACCTTTTTAAATGTAATGCATACTGCCATATTACAAGCTCAACTCTCCCCTCAGAAGTCCCCCTTCCCAAAACTTATCCTATTGTCTCCTCATAGTAACACAGTATACAACGGCAGAAAAAGACCAGCATGGTCCATCTAGTCTGCCAGCAAGGTGGCAAGAGTAGGTGTACCTGCAGCTCTGTGCAAGTCAGCCCTATTTGTTGAGATATAACAGATAGGTAAGTTTATTTTGATTTTATTCTGCTGCTGTGTCTGCCCCAAGCCATTTTGAATTCTGTCACTGTATTTACTCCCACCACTTCCGTCAGGAAGGCATTCCAAGCATCCACCACCCTTTCAGTGAAAAAAGGTTTCCTTACGTTGCCTTTCAGTTTACCCCCTTGCAGCTTCATATTATGCCCTCTAGGTTTACAGCTTCCCCATCTTTGAAAAAGGTTTGTTTGTTCATTAATACTCTAAGTATTTAAAGGTCTGTATCATATCTCACCTGATCCTCCTCTCTAGAGTATACATATTTGAAGGACTACAAAAGGGGACTGCTACTTCAGGAGAGAGATCTGCAATTGTAAGTATTTACTAATGGGAAGTTTTCTAAATCTTGGGGAAAAAGGAATTCTTTAGATTAATGCTGATTAATCTGTGAACCCAATGTATTTGTTAAATTAGTCAGGGCCTAGTAGCAGCAAAGAGTTTTCAGTTTAAATTTAGAACCCAGCAGAGAGCTTCCAGTTTAAATTTAATACTCAGTCAGGGCCTAGTAGCAGCAAGGCACTTTCAGTTTAAATTTAAAACACAGAAGAGAGCTTTCTGGTTAAATTTAGAACCCAAGACTCCCTCTGTCCAAGGGCTGTGGGACTCCCCCTGGAGATTGGTCACAGATTACCTTAGAAGCACAAGACCAGCGTACTGTGTAGCAGCCAGCTTTTAATAAGTCTTCTGGCCACTTCTTCCCTATTACCACTTTTGTGAATAGGTACATCAGCCCTTTTCCAGTCCTGTGGAACTTCTCCTGTCACCAAGGATCTATTAAAAAAATCATTTAAAGGCCCTGCAAGAACCTCTCTAAGCTTTTTCAGTAACCTGGGATGTATCCTGTCCAGTCCTATGGCCTTGTCCACTTTCAGTTTTGCAAGCTGTTTGAACACATCTTCTGTGAATGGTGTAGTATCTACTCCATTCCCATTTGTATATTTGTCAATCACAGGTGGTCCTTCTCCAGGATTTTCTTTAGTAAAAACAGAACAGAAGTATTTCTTTACATTTTTGCTTTTTCAATGTCATTTTCCACAAATCCGTTCTTGGCATTTTTTGAGTCCTGCAGTTCCACCTCTGATCTTCCTCTTCTCCCAAATATACCTGAAAAAAGTTTTGACTCCACGCTTCTGATCTTTAATCATCTTTTATTTTGCCTTTGATTCTGCTATCCTTATTTCTCTTTTTGTCTCTTTTAGCTTTATCCTGTATTCCTCTGTTTGTGAAATTCTGAATTTTGCAAAAAGCTATGTTTTTTGTTTTAATTTGTGCAGCTATTTCTTTAGAGAACCAAATAGGTTTCCTTTTCCTCTTGTTTTTAATTACTTTCCTGACATATGTATCTGTTGCCCCTTTTATTGCCTCCTTTAGTTTAGCCCACTGCAATTCCACTTCACTTAACCCTCCTCTCCTAACCTGCCAACTCCTCTTCAGGCACCATTTTACTGAAGTCAGCATTTTTGAAGTCTAGGACTTTGAATTTGCTGTGCTTGGACTCTGCCTTGATTTTTATCTCAACTCACACCGTGTGATGATCACTGCGGTTCACATGGGCACCCACCAGGACATTCGACGTGCTATCTCCAATGGTAAGTACTAAATCCAGTATCAAACTTTCCCTGATTTGTTCCATCACTGTTTGTCTTAGCAATGCATCTTGGAAGGCATCCACAATTTTTTTTACTTCTTTACAGATTTGCAGAAGGAAAGCGTAGTTACCTGTAACAGGTGTTCTCCAGGGACAGCAGGAATCAGTCCTCACTTATGAGATTGCTGCCATGCATGCGTGGTCCTCTTCCCGCCCACGGGTGCCATCTTGCTCAAACAGGCCCCTTAGCTTGAGCCCTACCAAGCAGATTGCAAGGGAAGGACAAAAATATAGCAACTCATCAGGGGAGGCGGGAGGGTAGTGAAGAATGATTGCTGCTGTCCCTGGAGAACACCTGTTACAGGTGAGTAACTATGCTTTCTCCAGAAACAAGCAGGAAGTCAGTCCTCACTTATGGGATTCCCCAGCTACAGACATTCGAACCTGTAACCAAAAAATGCCTCCGAGAGGGCGTGAGCAGATGCTGATGCCCAAAGGAGCCCGAGTCCTCAGGTCCTTGGGGCGAAGCCCTCAGTAGCCATAAGAAGGGTCGAAGGGCAGGAGTTGCTTATACCCCAAACAGGCTACGGAGGACAGCCTGGCCAAGAGCGCTGTCCCAACGGGACTCCCTCTCCAGGCACTGGTGGGCAGCGAAGGTATTCATGGAAGACCAGGTCGCCGCCCAGCAGATGTCCATCAGGGGCACGGAGGCTAGCGAGGCCACCTTGGCCCTAACCCGTCTGCAGTGACTCGACAATCAGCGGGGCACCTGCCTTCGTATAAGCGAAAGTGATGCAGTCTACCACCCAAACTGAGAGGATGCAATTGGTAACTGCCTGTCCCGGCCTATTGGGATCATAAGTCACAAAGAGTCGGCCCGACTTGCGATGAGTCTGGGTACACTCACTGCAAGTAGAAGGCGAGAGCCCTTCTACAGTCGAGGGTGTGGAGAGCCGCCAACTGCTGGTCGGCATGGGGTCTCAGGAAGAAAGTCGGCAGGACTATCTCCTGGTTAAGATGGAAGTTCGAGACGACTTTAGGCAGGAATTTAGGGTGGGTACGGAGGACCACCATATTCCGATAGAACCTGGTGTATGGGGCGTCAGTCACGAGAGTCTGGAATTTGCTGACTTGGCGGGCAGAGGTCAGCGCCACGAGGAAGGCCACCTTCCAGGACAGGTGCTGGAGCGAGCACATCATCATTGGCTCGAAGGGTGAACGGGTAAGCTGCGTGAGCACCACATTCAGGTCCCATTCCACCGGAGGGGGGGGGGGGAGACAGATGGGTGGCTTGGAAAGCATAAGACCCCGCATAAAGTGGGAGACTAACGGCTGCCTCGAGAGGCATTCCCTCGATGGGGAAGTGGTTTGCCGAGATGGTGCTCAAGTGTACCCTGACAGAGTTCGACTTCAGCCCTGCCTTTGAGAGATGGAGGTGGTACTGGAGGATCCATCGAATAGAGCAATAGAATGGATCGATCTGGAGCTCCAAGCACCAGACTGAGAAGTGCCTCCACTTGAAGGCGTACGATGGTCTAGTGCAGTCCTTTCTCGAGGCGAGGAGGACTTCCTTGACCTCCTCCAGAAGGGCCAGTGAGGCTAGGGAAACCCGTTCAGCCACCAGGCCATGAGAGATAAGGAGGCTAGGTTCGGGTGCTGCACACACCCCTCCTCCTGTGTTAGCAGACCCGAGGCAGAGCCCAGAGGAACAGGAGGCTCCTTCCACAGCCGGAGAAGGAGCAGGAACCAAGGCTGCCAAGGCCACAAGGGGGCTACGAGGATCAACGATGCCCGATCGTCCAGAGCCTTGAAAAGGGTCCTCGCAATGAGAGGGAAGGGAGGGAATGCATAGAGCAGGCTGGATGACCAGTCTAGAAGGAATGCATCCTGACTCTCCCTGCTCGGGTGTGGTACAAAAGCAGGGGAGCTGCGCGTTCTGGGGACTGGCGGAAAGGTCTATCGCTGGCATCCCCCAGCGAAGAAACAGCAAGTCCGCTATTCCTGGATCCAGCCGCCATTCGTGGGGGCGAAGAATTCTGCTGAGCCTGTCCACCAGGACATTCTCCTGGCCCGGAAGTTAGGTTGTTTTGAGAGACATTTTCCATCGGACAGCGAAGGAGCAGATGATGACCGCTTCCCGGCAGAGGGAGGACGATTCCGTGCCCCCATTCTTGTTGATGTAGAAGATCGCCACACGGTTGTCGGTCTGCATGAGAGCCGACCTCCCCTTGAGGTGGTCCTCGAAGGCCCTCAGGGCCCACTGAATCGCCTGGAGTTCGATCAAGTTTATCTGCTGCTGAGACTCCTCGGGCGATCACTGTCCCTGCGTGCATAGCGGCCTGCAGTGGGTTCCCCACCCTAAGAGGGAAGCGTCTGTCATCAGCACCGCATTGTGCTGCGGGGCCTAGGACGACAATCCCTGTAGGAGGCTGCAGGGGTTTTGCCATCAGCTCAGGGACGAGTGGAGGTCGGGAAGGACCCTAACAGGGTCCCTGAGGTGACCAAGGGACGGGCTCCATTGGGCGCTGAGGAACCACTGAGCTGTCCGCATGTGCAGGCAGGCATGGGGGACCACATGCACGGCAGAGGCCATGTGGCTCAGGAGGCGCAACATGGTCCAAGTGGTGACCCGGGGAGTGCTTTGGACGAGGGCCGCCAGAGCTCAGAGGTGGTTGGCGCGATCCGCTGGTAAGAAGGTGGTTGCCTGCTGAGTATCAAGCACGCCCCGCCCTGCACCGGCTTGAGGTGAGAATTTGGGTAGTTGACCAAGAACCCCAAGCCCTCTAACAGAAGGATGTTGTGCGACATTGCTCGCCAGGTTTCCTCAACCAAGGAGACCGTGATGAGCCAGTCGTCGAGGTAGGTAAAGACCGGCACGCCCTGACGCCTGAGATGGGCAGCGACCATGACGAGGCATTTCGTAAAGACTCGTGGGGTGGATGCGAGGCCGAAGGGGAGCACCCTGTACTGGAAGTGCTCTCCCTGCACCCTGAAGAGCAAATACTGCCTGTGCTGGGAGTGGATTAAGATGTGGGCGTAAGCTTCCTTTAGATCCAGGGAGCATAGCCAGTCGCCCTGCTGGAGGAAGGGCAGCAGAATGCCAATGGATAACATCTTGAACTTCTCCCGCACCAAGAAATTGTTCAACTTGCGGAGGTCGAGGATAGGCTGCAGACCGTCTTTTTTGGGACAAGGAAGTACCGGGAATAGAAGCCCCGATCTCGAAGGCGCGGAAGGACCTTCATGACTGCCCGTTGGGCAAGGAAAGCACAGTTACTTACCTGTAACAGGTGATCTCTGGGAACAGCAGGAATAAGTCTTCACATATGGGTAAGTCGGTACCGACGGAGCCTGCGCGGGAACGCTCCCCAGCATCCAATCAGAAAACTTTTGGGAGCATCCCACAGCACCTGCGTGCTGCCTTCCCGCCTTTCCAAGTGTCTCTCCTCAGTTGAGTTTTATAGATGAGACAAAGAGAGAGAGAGAGAGAGGGAAAGGAAAGATAGATAGAGAGATACAACTCCTAGGGGAGGTGGGTGGGTTGTGAAGACTTATTCCTGATGTTCCCAGAGATCACCTGTTACAGGTAAGTAACTGTGCTATCTCCAGGAACAAGCAGGAATGAGTCTTCACATAGAAACATAGAAATATGACGACAGAAAAAGACCACATGGCCTATCTAGTCTGTCCTTCCATAACAACTACAACAGTCCACTTTTTGCCTTTAGAGATCCTCTGTGTTGGTCCCATGCTTTCTTGAATTCAGTTACTGTCCTCATCTCTACCACCTCCACTGGGAGACTATTCCACGGATCCACTACTCTTTCCGTAAAGAAATATTTCCGCATATCACTCCTTAATCTATCTCCCTTCACCCTCATCCCATGTCCCCTCGTAGCAGAACTTGCTTTCAATTGAAAGAGGCTCTCTCCCTGAACATTTATGCCACGGAGGTATTTAAACATCTCAATCATATCACCTCTATCCCGCCTTTCCTCTAAGGTGTACATATTAAGATCCTTAAGTCTGTCCTCATATGCTTTATAATGAAGCCCATTAATCATTTTGGTAGCAACCCTCTGCACCGACTCCATCCTGTTCACATCCTTTTGAAGGTGCGGTCTCCAGAATTGCACACCATACTCCAAATGAGGTCGCACCAAAGACTTATACAGAGGCATTATCACCTCCTTTTTTCTGCTAGCCATTCCTCTCCGTATGCACCCAAGCATCCTTCTAGCTTTTGCTGTCGCCTTTTCCACCTGTTTAGCTACTTTAAGATCATCAGACACAACCACGCCTAGGTCCCGCTCTTCTTTAGTGGACAAAAGTACTTCACCTCCTATACTGTATTGCTCCCTTGGATTGCTGCAGCCCAAATGCATGACCTTACATTTTTTAACATTAAATCCCAGCTGCCAAATTCTAGACCATTCTTCAAGCTTAGCTAGATCCCTCCTCATGTTATCTACCCCTTCCTGGGTGTCTACTCTATTGCAGATTTTGGTATCATCCGCAAAGAGGCAAACCTTACCCGACAGTCCTTCCGCTATATCACTAACAAAGATGTTAAAAAGAATCGGACCAAGGACAGATCCCTGGGGCACACCACTGGCAACATCCTTCTCCTCAGAGTGAGCTCCATTTACCTGTACTCTTTGTCGCCTCCCACCCAACCAACTTCTAACCCAAGCAGTAACTTTAGGGTCCATCCCTAGGGTGCTCAGTTTGTTTATAAGTCGCCTGTGAGGAACAGTGTCAAAGGCTTTACGGAAATCTAAATACACCACATCTAGAGCTCTCCCTTGGTCCAACTCCCTGGTCACCCAGTCAAAAAAATCAATCAGATTTGTCTGACAAGACCTGCCTCTGGTGAATCCATGCTGCCTCGGATCCTGTAATCCGCTGGACTCCAGAAACCTCACTATTTTCTCTTTCAGCAGCGTTTCCAATAATTTACTCACCACCGAAGTTAAACTAACCGGCCTGTAGTTTTCAACCACATCCTTACTTCCGCTTTTGTGTAAAGGCACCACATGAGCCTCTCTCCAGTCCTTTGGCACCACTCCCGACTCCAACGAGGCATTGAAAAGGTCAGTCAGTGGAGCTGCTAGAACGTCCCCAAGTTCCCTCAGTATTCTAGGGTGTATCCCATCCGGTCCCATCGCTTTGTCTACTTTAAGTTGAGCTAGTTTCTCACGAACACAGTCTTCTGAAAATAGTTCAAGATGTCCCTCGCTTCTGTTCTTATTTGTGGGTGTTTTCTGAGGTCCTGCTCCTGGTTCTTCATCTGTGAACACAGAACAAAAATATTTGTTAAGCAATTCCGCTTTATCCTTATCAGCTTCTACATATTCCCCCCCTGCACCCTTGAGTCTGACAATACCACTTTTGCTCTTCCTCTTCTCACTAATATATCTGAAAAATGTCTTATCCCCCCATTTTATTGCATTGGCTATTTCCTCCTCCTTTTGAATCTTTGCCTTCTTGACTACTTTGCTAGCTTCTGATGCCTGTCTTCTGCTCTCTGTGATCTCTTGTATTTCATGAAGGCCTCCCTCTTTTTCTTCACTTTTTCAGCTACTTCCTTCGAAAACCATAGCGGTCTCCTGTTCCTTTTGCCTTTATTTACCATTTTAACAAAAAGGTTGGTTGCCCTTAAAATACCCCCTTTCAGTTTTGCCCACTGTTTTTCTACATCCCCCAGCTGTTCCCATCCCACTAACGACTCCCTGAGGTATTGGCCCATCTTCGCAAAGTTAGTCTTCCTAAAGTCTAAGATCCTCACCTTGGAATGGATTCTAACAGCCCTAGTCCTAATACTGAACCACACCATCTGGTGATCACTGGATGCAAAATGATCTCCCACTACAACATCAGAAACACTTTCACCATTGGTAAGCACCAAGTCCAGTATGGCCCCTTCACGTGTGGGGTCTGTTACCAATTGCCTGAATAGTTCTCCCTGTAGAGAATCCAGGATCTCCTTACTTCTAGATGATACTGCAGCAGGAATGTGCCAATCAACATCTGGCATATTGAAATCTCCTATCAGTAGCACTTCCCCTTTCCTAGCAATGCTGCGTATGTCTTCAATTAACTCTCTGTCCACCTCTTCCTCTTGTGAGGGAGGTCTGTATATCACTCCAATGCAAATAGATTTCTCTTTCCCTCTTTCTAGTTTAACCCACAATGCCTCCTCTCTCCCTTTTAAGCTCTGTAATTCCAAAGCTTTAATAGTAGTTTTTACATATAGTGCCACTCCTCCTCCTCTTCTTCCTACCCTGTCCTTCCTGAATAAAGTATAGCCAGGTATAGTTACATCCCAGTCATTGTTTTCTGTGAACCATGTTTCTGTAACTGCCACTAAATCCAAGTCAGCCACTCCCACCAAAGCTTCAACCTCAGGGATCTTATTTCCCATGCTACGGGCATTAATACACACTGCTTTCCATATGTTACCCCTGTTACCCATTTCCATAAAGGTATTTAATGTATCACCTACCTGGGGGCTTTCACTTACCTGGGGGCTACATATGGGGGACTCCCTAGCTATAGATGCCAGGGAGAGACCCCAGAACTTGTGTATCCCTGAGAAGGGCTCCACGTCCCCCCATGGATCTCTGGCATCCTACCAGGGATGGTGGGTAGGAGTTGATTAGGTATGGAACAGGTGTTTGAGAACAACCTGACCAAACAAGGCATCCCGGCGGGAGTCCTTGTCTAAGGAGTAATGGGCTGTGAAGGTATTTTATTTTATTTATTTATTTATATTTCTTATATACCGCGCTATTATAATCAGTGCGGTTTACATTTGAAACAGAACATACAAGAATGTAAGCAAGTTACATCAAGTTTTTTACATTGAACAGGGAATGTAAAACATCGAGTAAAAAGGAGGGAGGAACTATGTACATATTATAAACAAATATAAGGTATGAACCGAGGCCCAAGTGGCTGCTCGACAGATGTCGTCAATAGACACAGAGTTCAGATGAGCCATTGAAGTTGCCATGGCCCTCACGCTGTGAGCTGTGACATGGCTTTCCAGAGAAAGGTTCTTGCTCTGATAGGCGAAAGAAATACATTGGGCAATCCAGTTGGAAAGTGTTCTCTTGGAGACTGGTTGTCCCAAATGAGAAGAATCAAAGGCAACAAAGAGTTGGGAAGACTTTCTATGTTGCTGCCTCCTCTGTAAGTAAAAAACCAGAGCTCTTTTACAGTCCAGGTTATGAAGGTTCCTCTCTGCACTTGATGCATGAGGTCCTGGAAAAAACACAGGTAGGTAGACCTCCTGGTTAAGGTGAAAAGGCGAGACCACTTTAGGCATAAAGTGTGGATTAGTCCTAAGGACCACCTTGTCATGATGGAACCTTGTATAAGGTGGATTAGCTACTAGTGCTTGCAGTTCACTAATGCGGCATGCTGATGTGATTGCAATGAGAAAGATAACTTTCCAAGAAAGGTATTTCAAGGAGGTGGTAGCTAAAGGTTCAAAAGGTGGCTTCATAAGCTGGCCAAGAAGCAAATTTAAGTCCCATGCCACCGGGGGTGGTCTAATGGGAGGCTTTGTTAAAAGGAGGCCTCTCATGAACCTTGCTACAAGAGGATGACAGGAAACAGGTTGTCCATTTAGAGGCCTGAGGGAAGCTGCAATAGCACTCAAATGGACTCTTACTGAATTTGTATTAAGGCCTGTATTAGACAGATGGAGATACTCCAGCAACGATTCCAGAGGTATAGCACGGGGGTTAAGACCCTTGTCAGAACACCAGATGGTAAACCTCTTCCACTTGAAAGCGTAAGAACGTCTAGTGGAAGATTTTCTGGAAGCATAAAGAACATCTTTTACTTGTTGTGAAAGAGGAAGATCCTGGAGATCTAGGCCTTCAGCAACCAAGCCCTGAGATGCAGAGACTGGGGATTGGGATGCCACAACTTTCCGTCCTCCTGAGAGAGGAGGTCTGGAGCAGACCCTAACTCTAGGGATGGAGCTTGAGAGAGATGTAGAAGCAGAGGGTACCACACTTGCCGTGGCCAATGTGGAGCTATAAGAATCATGTGGCCTCTGTCTCTCTGAAGCTTGAATAGGGTTTTGGGAATCAGGAGAATGGGTGGAAAGGCATACAGGAAGTCTTGACCCCAGTGAAGGAGGAAAGCATCCCTTGCCAGAGCCCACTGAGCCGGAGTTCTGGAATAGAACCGGGGAAGTTTGGCATTCCACGGACTTGCAAAGAGGTCTATGTCCGAGATTCCCCAAATTTGAAACATTTTTGACACTTGGTGCATATGTAGGGACCACTCGTGTGGAAGCAGAACTCGACTGAGTCTGTCTGTCCAAGAGTTTTGAACACCTGGAAGATAAACTTCCAGGAGATGAATGTGATGCTCTCTGGCGAGGGCCCACAGTCGCAGAGCTTCGTTGCAAAGCGACAGAGAGCCAGTCCCTCCCTGCTTATGTAAAACATGG
Organism: Ichthyophis bannanicus; assembly: GCA_033557465.1. NCBI lineage: Eukaryota > Metazoa > Chordata > Amphibia > Gymnophiona > Ichthyophiidae > Ichthyophis > Ichthyophis bannanicus. The sequence continues at coordinate 519,337,309 of CM066035.1, forward strand.
CTACCTGATTGTCCGTGTGGATAAGGACTGTCTTGTGGCTGAGCAGGGTGTGGAACACTCGCAGAGCAAGGAAGATTGCTCTCAGTTCCAAGAGATTGATATGTAGACAAGTCTCCTGTGGGGACCAGATGCCCTGGGTGGAGAGGTCCTGAAGATGAGCTCCCCAGCCCACTGGTGAAGCATCTGTTGTTAGAGTTGCTTGGGGTAGAGGATGCGGAAAGGGGGACCCCAGCAACAGGTTTTGGGAGGACTTCCACCATTGGAGGGACAAAGAGAGGCGACTTGTGTTTGCTATTTTGTCTGATAGGCAGCCTAATGCCTAGGTCCAATGGGTGGATAAAGTCCACTGAGCTGCTCTCATGTGAAGGCGAGCATATGGCACCACATGAACGGTGGATGCCATGTGGCCTAGCAGCTGTAACATCTCTCGAGCAGTTAGAAGGGGTTTTAACTGTGCTTGAGAAGCTAACTGCATCAGGCGAAGGCAATGGGCCTGGGGGAGATAGGCCCTTGCCCTTGTAGTATCCAGCAATGCCCCTATAAACTCCAGGGACTGAGGAGGGATCAAATTGGATTTTGGGATGTTTATTACCAGCCCTAAATATTGCAGGATACGCATTGTGCAGGTTAGAGAAGTCTTGGCGCCTGTGAGTGGGAGCTCGATTGAGCCAGTCGTCCAGGTAAGGGAAGACAAATATTCCCAGGGTGCGCAGAAAAGCAGCAACCACTGCCATGCATTTCGTGAACACCCTTGGTGCAGAGGCCAGACCAAAAGGGAGCACTCTGTATTGATAGTGCTTCTCTTGAAAAAGGAACCGAAGGAACCTTCTGTGAGTTGGATGGATGAGAACATGAGTGTATGCATCCTTGAGATCTAGAGAACAAAGCCAATCCTGACTCTGAAGGTATGGCAGCAGAGTTCCTAGAGAAACCATTTTGAATTTCTCTTTGACTAGAAATTTGTTCAGCTCTCTGAGATCTAAGATGGGTCTGAAGCCCCCTGTTTTCTTTGGGATAAGAAAATAGGGGGACTAGAACCCTGTGCCCTGTTGTTGAGAAGGCACCTCCTCTATTGCCCTCTGGGCAAGAAGAATGGCAACCTCCTCCTCCAAGAGGCTGAGGATGGAGGCCGGAGAGTTGAACTGGTGCACTCTTGTGAGAGGAGGCAAGCTGGAAAAATAAAGTTTGTACCCCTCTCTTATGATGGAGAGTGTCCAATGCTCTGCTGTAACTTGCCCCCATCTGGGAGCAAAGTGACATAACCTTCCTGGAATGGTGGATGGCTCTGGACCTTCTAGAGCCAGGAAGGCTAAGTTCTCTAGCAGAAAGTCAAAGGCCCTGAGGGGGCTGAGATTGCTGGGCTGGAGCAGGCCTCGCAGCCTTTGACTTGGTCTGTTTGGAGGACTGCTGACGTTTGGAAGAGAACTGAGCTGCAGAAGATGCCCGCTGACCATAAGCAGGATAGCATCTTCCCTTTTTAGAAAAAGGTGTTTTCTTGAACATCCTTTTCTTAGCAGGAGCAGCTGTAGATTTGGATAGTCTATCCAAAGCAGAATTTTCAGCATCCATCTGATTGGCTTTTGCCTGCCAATCCTTACCAAACAGATTCTCCCCTGTACAAGGGATATTTCCCAATTCATCTTGGACCCAGATCTCCAAATCAGATGCTTGAAGCCAAGCAATCCTACATGCACCTATAGCTATAGCTGAGGCTCTGCTTGCGCATTCAAAGGAGTCGAAAGCTGCACGGTTGGAGAATTTGGAGATATCCTGGGCAGGTTTGAGCCCAGTGAGAAATTCTTGCCTTTTATCATCGGATATAAAAGGACTTAAAGTCTGCAAATGGTCAATGACTTCTTTTAAGAACATGCCCCTGTAGAGACTATAAGAATTAATTCTCCCAGAAAGCATGGAAGCCTGGAAGACTCTTCTTCCAAAAGTATCCAGTGTTCTACATTCACGTCCTGGAGGATTAGAGGCATGTCTTTTGGCACTCTTAATCTTTCTCATTGCAGACTCAACCACAATAGAGTGGTGAGGAAGTTGAGTTTTATGGAAACCAGGACAAGGAGGGACACGATACATGGTGTCCAACCTGCGAGAATGAGGAGAGGTGGTTAGAGGTGCTTCCCACATCCTTAACATGAGATCATACAGAATCTCATGAATAGGTAAGGTAGCTGCCTCCTTAGGAGTTTTGGGATATTGCAAAATATCTAACTCCTTGGCTCTAGGCTCTGACTCTGGGGCCACTGTAATAGAGAGGCCCCGAGCCACCTCTCTGATAAAGTCTTGAAAAGACAAGTCCTCTGGAGGAGACATCCTTCATTTAGGAGAAGACTCCTCCTATGGAAGAAGCATCACTGCATCGACAGACTCTTCAGAATCCTGAGTCATCAGAAGAATCAAAGTATCGTCTGTCTGGATGCTCTTGCAATGCCCGATACCCATACCGACCGGGGTCGGTATTAGGAAACACCGGTACCGGGGTATCGGTACCGGAGGGCTTCAGAGGACAAAGTACCGGCATAGCGGACACTGATGCCAATGTCGATGCCACCGGTACCGGGATCGGTACCGATGGCGATGCTAGTGCCGGTACCGGCGGAGTAGTCTGTTGCGGTACCACGGGCATCGATGCCATAAGGAAAGCCGCCAGACTGTGTTCCATGGACAGAATTCTCTGATCCATCGACGCCGCCAATGCCTGGAAGTCGGTACCGGTGGAAGCCACCGGTATCCCAGAGCATGGCACCAAGAGATCTGTCGAGGCCACGCCATTGAGATCATCTTGGAATCCCGATGATGATGCTTTAGAGGCCGAAGCCTCCTGCCGGGGTAATTTTGCCGGTGCAGGATCCTTGAGGGCAAGGCCAGAGGCATCTCGATGCTTAAAAGGAGATCTACCCTTCGAGGACCGGCTAGATTTATGTTTAGTTACCTGAGATCCATGTGAGGAAGATGAAGCCCTGGAAGACGTCAATGCCACCGAAGCTGCATCAGAGGGAAGCAGGGTACTGAGCTTGGCAGCTCGGTTCTGCCGACCTCTTTTAGACATCATGGAACAGGACACACAATCTGTTATGGAGTGGTCAGGACCTAAACATTTTAGACACCAGTCATGGGTGTCGGTGACAGAAATAGTACCGCCACATTTTGTGCACTTTTTAAAACCAGAGGCAGGCTTTTCCATATTTAAGGAAAAACGTTTGGGGCCTAAGGCCCAAAACTGAAGTGCACCTGAAGTGGAAAAAAGGTTTTTTTGTTGTTTTTTTTAAAGAAGAAAAGAACAAGTACCGGAGGTACCGGTACAGCGTCGAAGAAGGCAGACGCGACAGAAAAGAATAAAGAAAAAATAAGGAAATTCTTCTGCGGTGACAGGAACACGACCTGCTGGCTCCGCGGAAAAAGAACAACTGAGGAGAGACACTTGCAAAGGCGGGAAGGCAGCACGCAGGCGCTGTGGGATGCTCCCAAAAGCTTTCTGATTGGACGCTGGGGAGCGTTCCCGCGCAGGCTCCGTCGGTACCAACGTACCCATATGTGAAGACTCATTCCTGCTTGTTCCTGGAGATAGAGAGTAATTCACGCTGCAGTAGAAGCTGGTGCGCGGGAAGTCGAGGAGGCTCCGCTGGGGAGAAGGGAAGTGGAAGCCTGTTGGACGACCTGGAGAACACAGGTGTCTGAGGTGATGGAAGCCCACGACAGGGCGAAATGAGACAGGCGTCCCCCAACCGGCTGCTGCGTCGCCAGAGGGCGAGGGGCTATGTCGATGGCATCAAAACCACGGCGCTGGTTGTGGAGGAGCCGGATTTTGGGCTTTCAGCCCTCTCAGCTTGTGATGCCCCTTGGCCGGATTTACTCTGCACCGGGGTAGTCAGCGTGGGGGTAGCCGGGTTATGGTTATGGTTTAGGCATTTGATATACCGCCCTTTACTTACGCATCAGAGCGGTTTTACATGTACAAGACTAACAGGTACGTTTTATTCCCTTGTCCCCAAAGGGCTCACAATCTAAGTGTACCTGAGGCAATGGAGGGTTAAGTGGCTTGCCCAAGGCCACAAGGAGTGGCCATGGGACTAGAGACCCCAGTCCCTCCAGCCTGAGATTACTTGTCCCCATGCGGGAATTGAACCCCTGGCCCTCCGGCCTGAAGTAACCTGTCCCAACCACTGAGCCACTCCTCCGCCTCCCTGGAGGATAGCCCCGCTACTGGAGGCCCTTCCGAGGAAAGAAGGGCTTCTTGGCTGGTTGCTTCTTCCAGGGCAGAGTGGAGGTCTTGTGTGAGAGACGGGTTCTGGTGACGAACTCTGACTCTATCTCTGTGGCTTTATCCTCCATCGGCTTGCCAAAGAGCTGCTCGCCGAGGCAGGGAACATCCAGGAGTTTCTCCTGCACCCACTGCTCCAAATCTGAGGATTGGAGCCATGTCTGGTGGCGAGCCCCGATGCCCGCGCCACCACCTGAGTCGATGACTCAAATCCATTGTAGGCGGCTCGGGAGAGATATTTAGAGCAGTCTGCAACGGACTTCAACAGTGCCAAATCTATTGAGGGACTTGCCCTCGAGGCCCACAGAGAACCCTCCGACCTCCTTGGCTACATTGTGCAATAACATACCCATGTATAGCTGGTATGCTTGAATGCTTGATTAGGGCTGTTCGTTCTTTACTTTCAGTTACATCCCTCACCACTCGTCCTCTCTTTAGTAATTACTTGACTCGACTATTGCAATTCACTCCTCGCAGGTCTTCCGCAATACCAACTTTGGAGATTACAACTCATCCAAAATACTGCTGCCCGTCTTCTCACTTTCTCCTCCCCCCGAGACCATATCACTCCTTGTCTTCTTTCTCTCCATTGGCTCCCTGTCAAGGCCCGCTTTCTTTTTAAACTTTTCATTCTTACCCATAAAGCCCTCCATACCAACACACCCCAATATCTAGCAGACCTCGTTTACCTCCAGCCTACCCCCCGTCTTCTCCGTTCTGCCCACGGCAACCATCTCTTTCTACCATCCCCCACTCAGGCACACCTAGAGTCAACTCGCCACTCTGCTTTTTTCTTTGCTAGTCCTGCCCTATGGAATTCTCTCCCACACTCCCTTCGCACTGAATTGTCTTTCCCTCGGTTCAGGGCCCTTCTTAAGACCTATCTTTTTGTCAGGATTTTGATCTTCCTGTCCCCCCCAACCACTCACCAATCACTAATCACGCCCCCCGCTAATATTCTCTACCCTCTGCCCCCCCATCCCTACCCTCTCCTACTCCATTCTTGTGTTCTTTATGTATTACACGCTTGTTGTTTGTGTTAAAATCTGTCCTATTCTATCCTTCTTCCCTTTTCCTTAACCGCTTTCCTATCAATTTATTGGCGTTCCTTTCCTTCTGTATTTTCTGGCAGCCCAAATTTTTATTGTACACCGCCCTACCAATAAGTGCGATTTTGGGCTCTTCTGTTTCCTCATGGCCAACTCCACCACCATAGAGGTATGAGGTAGTTGGGTCTTCCTGAACCCCAGCCCACGTTGTACCTTGTACACAGTATCAAAGCACTTGCTCACAATGGGGACAGAAGCGGGGGCCTCCATCATGTGGAGCAGCAGCCGAGATAGAATAGGAGGAACCGGCACAGTGAGGGATTCCCTGGGCGGGGACTCGTACTGAAGAATATTGAGTACTTCAGCACGAGGGTCCTCCTTGGCCTGAGTGGCCAGGTAAAGGGCTCGTGCCATGTCTTGAACGAACACTAGGAAGGAGGTGTCCTTGGGTGGCAAGTGCTGCTGGAACGCAGGTTGGGAGGGGTCCGACGGAAGATCTTGGTGGGTACAGGTTTCCGGGGAGATGTCCCCTTCGGACTCCCACTCCAAGAAATCGGTCGAGAAGCCTGAGCAAGGCAGATCGCCCTGTCCAATGGCCGGTGCCCGGTAGGAGTCAGAGGCCCTGGAAGATCTCGCCTCCAAGGAATGGGAGGGCGAGCAAGACCGACATCGAGGACCCTCATGAGGCCCGTGCCTCTCAGGGTTTTCCTGGATGGATTTCGGTGTCCCACGCGAGGTATCCACAGTCTCTGGGCGTGAGTCAGCAAAGCTGGCTGTGAGCGCCTGCTGAGAAGCAATGAACGCAGAAACGCTGCATACTAGCGCCAGCATGCAGGACTCCCATGTGGGCGAGGGGCAGTGGGTGGGGTGTCGAGGAGGTCTTCACCAGAACGGCCCTCAGGAGAGCTGGCGCCTTTGCCGGAGGCCTCCGCTTCCGTGCGGGGTACCTTGCGGGGCCGCTCCCTGTCAGACTCTCGGGATCACCGAAGGGGGCTAAGCAACCGAGCATGGGAACGCTCACGCTTATCAGGAAACCCCAACAATGACTTCGAGGATGACTTCTTTTTGCGCCGCTCCTCCTCAGGGGATCCCTGGTCGGAGTGCCACAGAGAGCGTAGGGCTGCATGGGGGGGACCCCACCGAGGGTGCCACTGGGGATTCCGAGGCAGCCTTTCGGAAAGTGTCTTCGGACCTCTGCTTACGGCTGAGCAGGGCCTTAGAGGACATTTTATTGCAGAGCAAACAGAGCTCCGGATCAGGGTCAGCTCTGAGGCACCGCAGACAACAGTATCGAGTGTCCGAAAGTGACATGTTCCTAGAGCATCTATCGCATTTTTTGAAGCCAGTGGCCATGGGGGCAAAAATGGCCCCTGCGAAGGTGAAGACCCACGCGGCCAGCGGTTAGGGAAAGAAAAAAGGGAGCGAGGATTGTAACAAAAAATGAAAAAGAAAAAGTAAAACTATCCCCAATAGCTCAAAGAAGGTAGAGCAGGAGAAGGATGGATAGAGGACTGGTGCAACCGGAAAACGTTTTAGGCCTGTAGGTCAAAAACGAAAACTTTTTCCCGAGGGACGAGGATGTGCATCCGATGGGCTCCGTGGAATAAGGGAGACTGAGCAAGATGGCACCCTTGGGCAGGAAGAGGACCACGCATGCATGGCAGCAATCCCAAAGGCTTTCTTTGAAAGCTGGGGAATTGCTCTGCGCGGGCTCCGTCGGTGCCGTCACCCATAAGTGAGGACCGACTTCCTGCTTGTTCCTGGAGAATACTCCAATCCACATCAGATAGATTAAAGTTACCCAATATGATCACTTCTCCCTTCTTGGCTACCTTTGCAATATCAATAATCAAGTCTCTATCCATTTCTTCGGTTTGAGTTGGCCTGTAGACTACACCAATATGGATGATAGTGCCACCTCCTCTTTCCAACACAATCCACAGCGCTTCTTCTTTTTCCCACATCCCCGGCATTTCAGCAGCTTTAATATTGCTTTTGATATATAGGACTACTCCTCCTCCTTTTCTGCCTTCTCTCTTCTAAATAAATCATAGCCAGCTATGGCTATATTCCATTCATGCGACTCGTTAAACCATGTTTCTGTAATGGCCACAATGTCCAAGTCCTTTTCCACCATTAGGGCTTCCAGGTCAGGAACTTTGTTGGCTAGGCTGCGAGCATTTGTGCTCATTGCTTTCCAGCATTTATTGAATGGCTTGTCTCTCTCTCTTCCCCTGCACAACACTGTCAAGCGGGTAAAATTAATAGTGTGCAGCTTGTGACAAGGCAGAGGGTTTAAAACCTAGAAATAAGGCTTTAAAACAGTTTCTTTCCTCAGAAGCTGGCAGTAAAACAGGTCAGGAAAGGGTTAAAGCTCTAGCTCAGAAAGGTTCTCTGTACAAGAGAGCACAGAGAGAGCTACTCCCCAGCTCCATGACAACCCAGGGAGCTGACGTAGGAGAGAAAGGGGCGGAGTCAAAGCTGATAGGGCAGCCCCGTTCACTTAACCAGGAAGGAACAGTTAGTGAGAGGAGGGAGACGGAGTCTGGGACAGAGGCAGAGAAGTGGAGCGAAGTTCGAGGTTCAGCTGGAGATTCAGACTCTGATTTGAATCAAAACAGAAAGCTGAGGACCGGAGGAAGCAGGAAAAGGAGTTGCCATTACCCGGACAGCACAGGGTGCTTGCAGAGTGGCCAGCCAGACGGCAGAGAGTCAGAGAGGTCTCGGGAGAGGCGTCTGGAAAAGCTTCCAGGAAGGAACTACCTCAGGACAAGCAAAAAGGAGAAACAGGTTAGAAGTTACTTTAAACCTGGGGAGCAGAGTTTGGAAACTTTGCCCAGAAGAGACAGAAGTACTTCCCTGAAGTCTTCTTTAGAAGCTACAGTCACAAGTGGGAGGTTGGGCAGAAGGAAAGTGCCATTTGAAAAACTGCAAAGAGATTCCCAAGGCAGACAGCGTGTCAGGAGCTCCAGTTCTGAGTACAGCCCAGCTGCTTGTAAGCATTCAGCTAATAGCAGGCTACAGAGCAGAACGTTAGAGTCAGACCCTGCTGAGCAACTTGCTATACAGGACCTAGAGAAGCAGTACCAAGACAAATATTTACGTCCTAACCAAAGTGTGAATTATAGACATGCCAGGAGAAAGGTGAGCCCTTTTAATACTGTTTTTGAGGGGGCTGGTAATTCCAAATCCTTGCCTGTACCCAGAAGGTTAAATGCTACTAAGTGGAAGCAGCTTAATGCACTCGTAGAGCAGTGGAAGTCTGTGGACTTACCCAAACCTAAATATAAGGACATATCAGATTCTGAAGAGGAGCCGATGCAAACTGAAGCACCTCTATTAGAAGACAGCTGTTCTGATATGGAATGTGGTTTCTGCCGGAGAGAGTGAAAAGCTGAAAAAGTATTTCTAGTAATAAGTGCTGAGAAAGCTTAATTGTTTTATTGGAGTTTTACACGGAGAAAGGCAGCGCTCTGCCTGCGTGAAAGCTCAATACTCATTATGCAGCTGTGAAAGTAAATGCAACGCTGTGAAGTTTCCTTTGTTTGGACCTAATACCTGAAAGCAATACTTGTACTTGGAAAAGCAGTCTATTTAAAAGCTGGGAAAGAAGTTTAAGAAGCTATTTGTGTTTGAAACAATTGCCTGAGAAGTATCAGGAAGATTTTGTTACCATTTATTCTTTATTTGGCACAAAAAGTACCAACATCTTGTTTCTGTGTTTGGGGAAGTAGTTATATGAAAACTTCCTGTGCGACAATAAACTTATTGTTACCCCATTTAACCTTGGCTGTGGTTTATGTGGCCACCAACTACACAGATACCAGGCTGCAGCATTTACAAGGTCTTTATAAATATTGTGGTCCCGCCTGCCAGCCCTTCTAGGCAACTACCTATATACCCTAGAGGAGGAAGGTGGGTGGTGACAAGCTGTATCACATATCCTAACCCTGGCAGGGCCTGCTGAGCCCAATTCCAAGCAGTATCCACCCTTGCCACCACCAACCCCTATTTCACGAAGCCCCAAATTTTCCTAAGATCAGTGGTTCCCAAACTTGTGGTCGGAACCCAAAATGGGGTCCCAGAAACATGGACATTTCAACTTCTCTCCGACTATGCCAAGTAGTGGCAGTCACCGGTCAGCATGGGGCCTGTGAGCTACTGAACATTCCTTGGCCCTTGTCCCAGCCTGGTTAAGCTTCCTGTTAGACTGGAAAGCTATGTTGAGTACTGGGGTCTGTAAGTACATACACTGTACAGCGATACAAGGGACCTTGCGCTGACTGCTGCTGCACCTTACTGCTTTAGATGAGTGGTGGGGTGAGGAGGAGGCTGCAAACCTACTATTTTGATTTCATCATCATCTGGGTGATGGGATAAATGTTTGAAAAACACTACCCTAGATAGTTGTGGGAGAGAGACAGTGCTGGGTCCCTTGCTAATGTGCATCCCATAACCTTTTTCGACATACTCAAGCAATATTGACTCACCCCCGGATATTCTTACCACTTATGAAAGAAGGTTCCAACCTGCCCAAATAGACTCCAACACTTATCTGACCCCCTCACCCCCATTCTACATAATCGCACTGCGGTTACAGCAACGTCATCCCATTCTCCACAAAGTTCACTGCACAAGAAATTTAATATGCAAAAATATCCTTCTCCACTCTAAATCATCTAAGGTCACCCCCAAATCTCACTACTACTGCTCCATAGTCCAACATAGCCCACCCCCCCCCACCCAGGCCACATATATGCTAGATATAATTTCCTTCTTGCCCTTTACCCACCAACATAGCACTTCAAAAAATGTCCACTCTTCTTGAATATGCTCCCACATTCTTTTGTATTTCATATAGTGTCTGACTTTGAAAACCCCAACTCAGCCCATAGGTCCCTTTGAAACCCTGTAAGAAAATCACCTTCCCTTGATCAACCAGCTCCCCACTCTCTCTAGCCCTTCCTCCCACCATTCCACCAATACCTGAGGAGGAAAAAAAACTCAGATTAGCCCTGATTAGGGCCAATTCCAAAACACTTTTCCTCTCCAATAACCCTCACCAATACTGAACCCAAATCCGGAATGTTAGCCTAGGTTAGGGGCTATCCCCTCAAATACTGCAGACGTTGAAGAACTAAATGGAATCTGGGAAGCAGTGCTAAGTGTGTTACTCTCTTTGGAGAACACAATGTTTTGTGAGCTCTAGTGCAGTAATTTGCAAAAATGATCTTTTGGCCCTGACGCAGCAACTAGCAAAATGACCTGTGCCGGTAATGTCAGCTTACTCAAAAAGCAGCAGCTAACTATATTAAAAGGGACGTTGTAGGACAGCATTGTGTGAAGTATAAAGCTAAGTATATTTTCTCCCTCCAATTATATGTGCTGCTGGCTACAGGACTTGTGAATTGCGACTGTGCTTTGAATAAGTGAATTGATCAGCCTCTAGGTGATTGACTTTGTACGCATGGAGACCTATTCCAATCTGTACACTCTGGGGCACTGAGCATCCAGTTTGACACCTCAGAGTCAGAAAAGCTGGGAGGCCACTCTGGGGGTGTCCAGGTGCCACTCTTGCGGCTGGAGGTCTCTGCTCAACCTCTCCACCAGGGCACTGTCCAGGCCTGGGAGGTAAACCGCCCGCAAGCGGATCCCACTGCATGCTGCCTATAAGCAGAGGATTACCACTTCCTGGCAGAGAGAGTATAACCCCATGCATTTTTTGTTGACATAGAACATTGTGACTTGGTTGTCTGTCTGGGCCTGCACAGACTGGTGCTGTAGCCAGTGACGGAAGGCTTGGAGGGTGAGGAATATCGCCCAGAGCTCCAGGAAGTTGATCTGCAACTGGCATTCCATCTGAGACCAACTGCCTTTGGTGCAGAGGTCCTCACAACAAGCTCCCTATCCCCACAGGGAGGCGTCCATAGTAAAGACCCTCTGAGGAGTGGGTGCCTGGAAGGGCATCCCGGCCTGAAAGTGGTGGGGGAGCTACCATCAGTCTAGGGAGTCTGCAGCTGCCCTGTCTCAAAGCCTGCCCATGGCTTGTGTCCACTGGGAGTGGAGGCACCACTGAACTGCCCTCATGTGCAGGTCAGCATACGGGGGTCATATGGATTGTGGAGGCCATGTGGTCTAGCAGGTGGAAGAGAAGGCAAGCGGGCACCGACCGGCAGTGCTACACCTCTGTGGCTAACGCCCTGAGGCGGTCTGTCCTCTCCAGAGGGAGGAAGGCCTTGGTCTGGAAGGTGTTCAGCTGAGCCCCTATGAACTCCAGGCCCTGGGCCGGAGAGAGGTCGCACTTGGGGTAGCTGATGACGAACCCCAGATGCTGCAGGACATGGATGCTGCACTCAACGGCGTGGTATACCTCTGCAGCTGTGCCTTCCCTATCAGCCAGCCATCCAGGTAGGGAAAGACAAAGATGGGCTGCGACCACCACTAGGTACTTAGTGAAGATCCCTGGCGAGGATGCCAGACCGAAGGATAACAGCCTGTACTGTAGTGACCTCCTCCCACCACAAACCGGAGGAACTGTCGGTGGCAGGGATGAATCAGGATGTATGTATAAGCATCCTTCAGGTCTAAGGAGCATAGCCAGTCTCCCACTAGAGGCATGGCAGCAGTGTTCCAAGGGAGAGCATCTTGAACTTCTCCCTCACCAGGAATCTGTTCAAGTTCCACTGGTCCAGGATGGGCCCGAGGCCCCCTATGCACTCGGGAATGAGGAAATATTTGGAGTAAAAGCCTTTGCCCCAGAGGTGTTTGGGCACCGGCTCCACAGCCTTGTCTTTTGAGGAACCCTGAGAGCTTGGTGAGGCTCCTGGGAAGAACGAGGGTGGTGTCTGTTGCAGGTGTCTGAGGTAACCCTCCTTGACTACTTGCAGTACCCAAGAATCTGTGGCAATGGAGGACCATCTGTGGGCAAAGGGCTTAGGACATCATGGGGAGAGGAAGCCATGAACCAAGGAGTCAAAAACTCCCTTCAGGCTGGGCCAGGACCGGTGCCTGGGTCTTAGGCTTGCGAGGGCCATGCCCCTGGCCCCTTGGTCTGTTGTCATTGCTGTGGAGCAGAGAAGGCTGGTACTGTGGGGCATTACCAATTCGCCCCCTTTTTCCTCCAGAAAAAAGGCTTCTTTCCTGCGGCTTTCTTACGGGGGTGCACAGAGGTCTTTTTAGAGAGTCTGGCCCTGGTCAGGAACTCATTCTCTATCTCTGCAGCCTTGTCTGACATGGGTTTTCTGAAGAAGTTCTCTCCGGTGCAACAGACATCGATAAGCTTGTTCTGGACCCATTGCTTGAGGTCAGATGATTGCAGCCATGCTTGGCATTGGGCCCCAATGCCCAAAGCGGCCACTCTGGCTGAGGATTCAAAGCCATTGTATGCTGCTCGAGACAGGAACTTTGAGCACTCCTTGACTGCAGAGACCAGTGATTTGTACTGCTGAAGAGGCTCTCCATCAAGACCTGCAGAGAAAACGGAAAGCTCCCTCGCCAGTTCCCTGAGGTACATACCAATGTACAACTGGTAGGATTGGACTCGGCAAACCAGTATCAAGCCCTTGTAGCATTTTCGGTCGAAAGCATCCAAGGTCCGTGACTCCCTACCCGGGGGCACCGAGGAATGAGTCTTTTGACTCTTGATTCGAAGCATGTGTCTTTTGGAACCCTGGGCTTCGGCAGACTCGGTATATGGAGTCAAGCCATCTCCTCACTATGGGCACAGACATCGGTGTCTCCAACATACAGGGGAAGAGGCACTCGAGGATCAAAGGGACAAGCACTGTGAGGGCCTCCTTCAGAGGGGCCGTATACTGGAGGATCTCCAGTTACTCCCTGCGGGGTCTTTCTCCACCTGTGTCAAACGCAAGCGTCTCTGCCATATCACAAATCGAAGAAGGCAACATCCTTGGGCGGGGAACGGTGTCGGGAAACCGAAGGAGACGGGTCCTTGGTCTCCCAATCTGACTCTTAGTCAGAGGAAGCCATGGCTCCACAGTTCTTGTGGCCGGGTCCCGAGCCTGACGTCCCGCCCCTTCGGAGGACCTGTGGTCCGAGCCACAAGCCCAAGGAATGAGACCGGGACATTGTCCAATACAGGTGGGTTGTCAGGGCAGATGAACCAGAGGAACCGATCATCAGCACTTGCTGCTGGGCTAGGAGGGCAGTGATACTGCGCTCCAAGGTTGCCATCCTGGTTCCATGCCAGGTGGCTCCACAGCCTTTGACGCGGGCACTGATGGCCTCGCACTCGGCATCTGTTTTACCAAGGGGGAGTTCTCAACCACGATTGGCCTGGGGGGTCCGAGGCCGGTAATCTGATGCTGACTACACCTTCTGGGGCAGCCTGTGAGGCCGCTCCTGCTCTCATCCCTCAGACTCATGCCAGGGACTGCGAGGCCGAGTATGGGATTTACCCACTTTTCCAGACTCGTCCTCAGAGGCAGCCTTCGAGGTTTTCAAGCTCTTCTTGCGTTCCACCTCTGGGAAGTTCCTCCATGGGACTCTCAGGCAGCCCTGGCATCATGGGACACCGAGGTATGGAGGGGGCCCTGGTGCATGATGTTGCCAGGGACTTCAGTGCACAGTCGGATCTTTGGAAGAACTTTTCCTGCTCCAACTGACAGCTCTTGATGGCCTTTGCAGACATGGACTTGCAAAGGTTGCAGTCCGAGTTATGGTTCGGCCCAAGGTAGCAGTCATGTGGGTCGATGAGGGACATCATCTTACTGCATCAATCACATTTTTTGAAGCCTTTGAGCCCGGCTAAAAAAGGGTGCAAAGCATCAGTCGAGGACCACCTCGCAAAAAAACAAGAAAACAAACCTGAGGAGTGATGCCGAGGCAAACTAGCTCAGGGATGGAAAGAGGAACTGGTAAGCATACCAGAAATAATATTTAAGGACAAAAAGAGGGACTTCCGATGACGTCATCGGGACGGATGGTGGGCTAGAAGGAGAGCTCAGCCATCCAAGCCTGTGTAAAGGGGGCTAAATACCCCTAAATGCGCTAATTGAGAGGGGCGAAGTGGGAGAACCGACGCCGCTTGACCCGAGGACCGGGCAGAGGAGACAAGACGCAGCTTGGCACCGCATCGGCACTTCCCTGAAGGGGGAGCCTCACGTGCGGCCTTGAGCGCTGACCGCGTGGTCGGCCAGGATCGGCGGCAAGGGCCGAAGGCGTGCAGGGAGGCCGCAGCAGAGAGGCGCGTGGGACCCAAGGCCCAGTCAGTGAGATTCCGGCAATCAGACAGCGCCACTGAGCAGCGGGCCGGCGGGGGACCTCACAACTTCCGACGGCAGCGGGGCCGGCACGCACAGCACTGCAGTGCAGAGCGGAGGAGCTCGGAGGGCGGCAGCAGCCCGTGCAGCGCAGCCCGCAGTGACAGCGGCGGCTGAGGGAAAGGGCCACGCGGAGCTGAGTGGATTGCAGAGTTGAGGAAAAGGAGTGCTGCGGGGGAAAATAATAAAAGCAGTGGAGTGTGGGCTGAGAGGCCCTGAAGAGGAAGCCTGTGGCGGTGACGGCAAAGAACCTGCTGAGCGAGGTGAGAGAGTCAGCCCTCAAGGAGCACCGCAGAGCAGAGGCCATAGACGGGCAAGCACTCAGGAGGGGTGGAGGAGACAGGCTGTCAAGGACATGAAGCTGTAGAGGAGACAGGGAGAAATGAGGCCCCGACGCCCCAGAGGAGATAGTGGGGGCAAGGCCCTGTAGCATCCAAAGTCATAGCTTGCCATACAGTGAGGCCATAAAGAACTTCCAATTTTGAGTTACAATGGACAAAAATAATGTGGGGGTGTCAGCGCGTAAGAAGCTGGCGGAATACCGGTCTCCCTATGGAGCAGCCAAGAGCAGCAAGGAGGGGGCCAAAGAGCATAGCAAGCAACAGGCAGAGGCCCAAGAGCTGGTGGAAGAGTTGGAACGGAGCTGTAGTCCAGGAGGGATCGTGAAACTGAAAGACTGGCTCACAGAGCTGAAGGATGAGATCAAAGCGGATATCGGCGGGGTGTCGCGGGAGCTCAGAGAGTCCATCCACTCTTTGAGACAAGATATAGGGGAGATCGGAAACCGCATGGAAGAAATGGAGACCCAATTGCAGCAGCAGGGAGAAGAACTCGAAGAGCTGCAAAAAGACTGGGCAGATATCAAGCAGATACAGCAGGAGCAGCAGATGAAGGCAGAGGACCTGGAGGATAGATCCCGCCGATGTAATATACGTGTCCGGGGCCTCCCAGAAGAAGCACGATACCGCAACTGTGAGGACGTGATTGTTAAAATCTTCAGCTCCCTGCTCGAGACAGCAGACCCAGAGGGGGGCACTGAGATTACACTGTCACAAATCGAGAGCGCGCACAGGAGCCTGGGACCCAAAAGAGACAATAAACCAAGAGACATTGTGATATGCCTGGGCTCCTTCAGGATTAAAGAAAGGCTGTTGATGGCAGCCAGGAAGCTGAGACAGTTCCAGTGGGAAGAACACTTCTTGGAGTTTTTTCAAGACCTCTCCGGGGGAACATTACAGCGTAGACGGGACTTTAAAGAAGTCACGAAGTACTTGCGAAAAGAGGACATAAGATATAAATGTCTGTTCCCTTTTGGCATGTTGATTACGGCCAGGGGTAGGACAAAACGAGTGCAAACTACTCCTCTGTAGCCTGGAGAGCACTGCACGACTTGGAACTGCCAAATATCCCTGAAGGGAATGTGACCACAGCCAGACAGGGGGCTAGTACGTCGACGTCCTCTAACCCAGCCTTGAGAGCCCAGCGGTGGCATCGAGTTCCAACGGAGGGTCGGAGACTGGCGTGCAAGCTTGGAGAGAGCCCCGGGACATCAGCAGCCGAGAGCGGAGCGGGCTGAAGTAGAACTCTTAAAGTTTTGTGTTTTGTAGTACTGTTGCGTATATATATCTTTGGGTTATCGTAGGAGGGGTGCATCATGAGGGGGGGCCAAGGGGGTAGTAGTAAGGGGGGCAGGGAGGGCGAAGAGGCAGGGGGATGGTATTTAGGGGGGGCAGTGGGCGAGATTGGGGGAGGGGGGGAGCATGTAGCGGCTGAGTCGGGGGGGGTAGAGTAAACGGGGGGATGCGGAAGGGAGGGGGGAAGACAGGTAGGCCCGAAGGAAGTCACCTATATGGAAGACGAATCTCTCCTTGGAGAGAGTGGGGGGGGTGAGGTCAAGGAGAGTGGGGGGAGGGGGAGGAGGAGGGGGGAGAGGGAGGGGGAGGAGGAGGGGGAGGGGGAGGGGGGGGTTGGATCACCTATGGGCTGACAGCGGGGAGTGAGGTACCCCAAGATGGGGGAGTTAAAAATTGTATCCTTAAATGTTAAGGGCCTGAACTCGCCCTTTAAACGGCAGAAATTGTATGATGAGCTGGCTCGCCAAAAGGCGGGGATAGGGCTGATTCAGGAAACGCACCTTACCAAAACAACGGAGTACCTGGTCAAGCCTAGGGGATTTGGGGTATGTATCCACGCCTCTAATACAGTTGAAAAGAAGAAAGAGGGAGTGGCCATCCTGATAGCCTCCAGATTAAAGACCCTAGTACACTCCGTAGTCAGAGATAAGGGAGGGAGATATGTACTGTTGAGGGTGCGAGTGGGAATGAATGGTTCTGTATAGTGAACCTATATGCCCCTACGGGATCACAAGGTAATTTTTGGAAGCAATTGACCGAGGAAGTGGGGAACATGGGGGAGGGTACCCTTATATGCGGGGGAGATTTCAATCTTACCTGGAACCCAGCAAGGGATGCAACTGGGGGTCGGGAGGGTAAGCGGGCGGACAGGAAAAGGTATCGAGCTTTTGTGGTGCAGCATGGATTGGTTGATGCTTGGCGGCTACAATACCCTGGGAGGAGGCAATTTTCTTACTTCTCGCCTACACATGGGTCCTACTCCCGGATAGATGCTATCTGGGTTTCCAAAGAAGTAGGGGGTCGGATTATTGAAGCAGCAGTGGAGGCCATCACATGGTCTGATCATGCCCCGGTGACGGTCTCTTTGCGCATGGCAGATGAAGGGAAAGGGCTACAATATTGGCGGTTGAATGAGTCGCTGCTGGATGACGAGAGGGTTCGCGAGGAGGTAGGGAGGGAAACAAGGGAATATTTTATAACCAATGATAACGGGGAGGTGGCTTGGGATGGCTACAAGGCAGTGATTCGCGGGGTGCTTATCAAATGGGGGGCACGGATAAAGAGGGAGAGAGAGAGCAGGGAGGGGGCACTGAGGCTCCGTTTATTGGAATTGGAAGAGTTGGACGCACAGGGGCGGTCAAGATCTTATCGAGGACAGATACTGGCGGTGCGGGCACAGTTAAATGCGCTACAGGCAGAACGGCTAAAGTATCAGCTGCAACTCCTACGGCAAGAGGTTTTTGAGGGGGGGGATAAAGCGGGGAAGTTTCTGGTGCAGAGGCTCCGACAGAGAAAGCTGCGCTCTCACATCATCCGAGTCCGATCGAAAGGAGGGACCTTGGTCACTAAGGATGGAGAAATTAGGGATGTCTTTAGAGAATTTTAACAAGAGCTCTATAAAGCCCGGGACTCGGCAACAGAGGACAGAGTGAGCAAATACCTTGCGTCAGTGCGATTGCCTAAATTGGGGAGGGAGGAGCAAGGGGAAATCAATAGACCGATCAGCGGGGAGGAGGTGCAGAGGGCAATCCGACAATTAAAAATCGGGAAAGCACCAGGCTTAGACGGGTTAACAGGACCATTCTATAGACGGTTTGGGCATCTCCTGACCGAGCCACTGGTGAAGTTATTTAACTTGCCGCGGGTGGGAGGGAGACTAGCGGGCACGATGGGCTGGGCGGGGATTACGGTTATTCATAAAGCGGGGAAAGACCCGCAGGAATGTGCATCCTACCGGCCCATTTCTTTGCTTAACCTCGATGCTAAGCTACTCGCAAAGATCTTAACAGCCCAATTAAATAAGGTGATAGGAAAACTGATACACCAGGATCAGGCGGGCTTTATACCAGGCAGACAGGTGGCGGACAATATTAGGAAAATATTGAATATAGTTTGGTCAGTTGAGTAGAGCGGGGAAGAGGCCCTGCTCTTGTCATTGGACGCCGAAAAAGCCTTCGATCAGGTAGCTTGGCCCTTTTTGTTCCAGGTGCTGGAGAAGGTTGGGCTGGGGAATGACTTCTTGGCTTGGATAAAGGCACTCTATGAGCACCCGCAAGCCTGTGTTTGGGTGAACGGGGCGTACTCAGGGTTTTTCGAGCAGGGGAGGGGTACCCGACAGGGGTGCCCTCTGTCGCCGTTGCTCTTTGTCATTGCCTTAGAGCCGTTTGCACAGAGGGTGCGAGAAAGGGAGGATATCCGGGGACTAAGGGTGGGGACGAGGGGCTACAAGATCTCTTTGTTTGCTGACGATATCACTTTAAGCTTGGGTCGTCCCAGAGTGAGCATCCCAATAGTGATGTGGGAATTGGAGGAATACGGTAAGCTGTCGGGTTTTACAATCAACTGGGCTAAATCGGAGATTTTAAATTTGGCGGTCTCGAGTGCTGAGTAAGCACGGTTGGCCAAGCAATACCCGTTTAAGTGGGCAAGGGACAGCATAAGGTACTTAGGAGTACGACTAAGTAATAAAACGGCGTCACTATACAAACTGAATTATGGGAAGGTACTCGGGCAGACAGAGTCGGCTAGGGGGTTGGGGAAAGGGGTTTATATCTTGGTTCGGGCGGATAGCGACAGTTAAAATGATGCTTGTACCACGCCTGCTGTTTTTGTTTCAGACACTCCCCATAGAGGTACCGCGAGACCAATTGAAACGGGCGCAAGGGATGGTAAATAGATTCATATGGAAGCAGCGAAGACCGAGAGTGGCGATGAGCATATTGCAGAGAGCGAGAGAGGAGGGGGAACTGGGGGTTCCCAACCTGGGGAAATACTTTGAGGCAGCGCAATTGAAAACCGTATATGAGTGGCAACGAAATGAGGTGAAACAATGGGTACAGATGGAGCAGGAACAGATGGGGGGGGGGGGGCGGACATGGAGAGGGTGATTTGGCGGGGAGGAGCGGGTGAAGCCACTCATATTCCAAACCCCAAGATAGCGCATAGTCTGAAAGTGTGGAAACGGTATAAACTACAGCTGGTGGCGGGAAAAGGGTATACACAGGGCATGGGATTAAAGGCCTGTTTTGAGAAGGGGCGGGGGCCGGACGTGCGGATCCTCCGAAGGTGGGCTAGCGGGGGGCTGACGCACGTATCCCAGCTCTTACATGACCAGGTGATATATGGGTTTGAGGGTATAAAGGATCTCTATGGGTTGACAGAGAATGACCACTATGCTTATTTGCAACTCTGTCATTGCCTCCGGCAGCCTAGGGTGTGGAGGGACCTGTGGGGGCGTCGTAGTTGGTTTGAGGCTTTATGCACAGGGCACTTGGGACAAAAGGGGGTGTTATCCCGTATATATAGGGGCTTAATGGAGTCCGGGGAGGGTAAACTGCCATATATGCTGAAATGGGAGGCAGACTTGGGGATGGTGTGGAGTGAAGAGGTGTGGACCAAGGTGCTCCGGAAAGTAGCGCATGTCTCCATTTCGGCATCCCTTAAGGAAAATGCTTATAAAGTGCTGTCCCGATGGTACTGGACGCCAGTCCGTCGTTGCAAAGCCAAGCAGGGACAGGATGACCAGTGCTGGCGAGGGTGCGCGGGGAAGGGGGATTGGATGCACATGTGGTGGCGGTGTGTTCATATGCGAGCTTACTGGACGAGGGTTTTAGAAGTGATATCTGAGATGACAGGATATAAGGTGCCACAAAAGCCCGAAACTTGCCTGTTACACCTTTTAGAAGAAGGGATACCCAGGAGGGCGGCGGGGGTCTTACACCATTGTTTAGTAGCGGCCCGTTGTGAAATAACCCGGCACTGGGGGGGACAGAGTGCCCCACAGGTGGCCGGTTTTATCCGAAGAGTGAGTGAAGTGGGGCTGATGCACCGGTTGACAGAGCTGCGCCGGGGGGGAGGGGAGAGAAGTGGGGAACAATGGCAGAAAGTATGGAAATGGG
Source organism: Ichthyophis bannanicus (assembly GCA_033557465.1). Taxonomy (NCBI): domain Eukaryota; kingdom Metazoa; phylum Chordata; class Amphibia; order Gymnophiona; family Ichthyophiidae; genus Ichthyophis; species Ichthyophis bannanicus. The sequence goes on from CM066035.1 coordinate 519,357,661, forward strand.
TGGAGGAATGGCAAGAGGAGGGAGGGAGTAGGGGGGGGAGTAGGCGGGGGGCAGGGGGGGGAGTAGCGCCTTGTGGGGGGCACCGTGGGCATAGGTAGGGTTTCGAAGATGCAGAAAGACCTAAGTGTTTGTATATGGGGGAAGGGGGAGGGGGAAGGGGGGGAGGGGGGGAGTGGAGAGGAGGGGGGAATTGGCACGGGGAATTCGCCCGTGCTTTGCTGAAGTCTAGATCAGGGGATTAAAGCAGGGGCATACCACCTCTGCTGCTTAATGATAACGTTGTGGAATTGATCATTGTTTGGATTACGTCAATGTTTTCAATGTTTTCATTGTTTAGGAGCAGTTTACTTTGGTTCCTCTGTTCTGTTACAGTGAGGAAGGGGGTGGGTTGGGGTGATAATTTGCTGTATTAATTATGCTGTTTATTGGTGTGCTATTCACTAATAAAAATTTCAAATGAAAAAAAAAAAAAAAAGAGACACTTTTTCTGGGGGAAACAGGACAGACATCCGGTGGGCTCCGCGGAAAAAAGATGACTGAGGCAAGATGGCACCCTTGGGCAGGAAGGGGACCATTCATGCATGGTACATCTCCCAAAGGCTTTCTTTGAAAGCTGGGGAGATGCTTCCATGCAGGCTCCATTGGTACAGACATCACCCTTATGTGAGGGCTGACTTCCTGCTTGTTTCCAGAGAAAGCATAGTTACTCACCTGTAACAGGTGATCTCCGGGAACAGCAGGAATTTAGTCCACACATATGGGTATCGTCGGTATCGACAGAGCCTGCACGGGAACGCTCCCCAGCGTTCAATTAGAACGCTTTTGGGAGCATCACACAGCGCCTGCGTGCTGCCTTCCCGCCTTTCCCAACTGCCTCTCTCCAGTTGAGTTTTAGAGCTGAGACAAAGAGAGAGAGAGGGAAAGGAAAAGAGATAGATAGAGAGATACAACTCCTAGGGGAGGTGGGTAGGTTGTGAGGACTAAATTCCTGCTGTTCCCAGAGATCACCTGTTACAGGTGACTAACTATGCTAAATCCAGGAACAAGCAGGAATGTAGTCATCACATATGGGGTCTCCCTAGCTTTAGATGCCAGGGAGAGACCCCAGAAGTTGTGTGTCCCTGAGAAGGGCTCCACTTCCCCCATGGATCTCTGGCATCCTACCAGGGATGGTGGGTAGGAGTTGATTAGGTATGGAACAGGTGTTGAAGAACAGCCTGACCAAACAAGGCATCCCGGCGGGAGTCCTTGTCCAAGCAGTAATGGGCTGTGAAGGTATGAACCGAGGCCCAGGTGGCTGCTCGACAGATGTCGTCGATAGACACAGAGTGCAGATGAGCCATTGAGGCTGCCATGGCTCTCACATTGTGAGCAGTGACATGGCCCTCCAGAGAAAGGTTCTTACTTTGATAGTCGAAGGAAATACACTGAGAAATCCAGTTAGAGTTCTCTTGGAGACTGGAAGTCCCAAATGAGAAGGATCAAAAGCAACAAAGAGTTGAGAGGACTTTCTATGTTGCTGCGTTCTTTGTAAGTAAAAGGCTAAAGCTCTTTTACAATCCAAGGTATGAAGATTCCTCTCTGCATTTGATGCATGAGGGCTTGGAAAAAACACAGGTAGGTAGACTGCTTGGTTCAGATGAAAAGGCGAGACCACCTTTGGCATAAAGTGTGGATGAGTCCTAAGGACTACCTTGTCATGATGGAACCTTGCATAAGGTGGATTAGCTACTAGCGCTTGCAACTCACTAATGCGACGTGCTGATGTGATTGCAATAAGAAAGATGACCTTCCAAGAAAGGAATTTTAAGGAGGTGGTAGCTAAAGGTTTGAAGGGTGGTTACATGAGCTGCCCAAGAACCAGGTTTAAGTCCCATGCCACCAGTGGTGGCCTAATGGGAGGCTTAGTTAGAAGAAGGCCTCTCATAAATCTTGCTATAAGAGGATAAGAGGAAATAGGCTGTCCATTTAGAGGCTTAAAGGAAGCTGTAATAGCACTCAAATGGACCCTTACTGAGTTAGTGTTAAGTCCTGCATTGGATAAATGAAGAAGATATTCCAGCAAGGATTCCCGAGGTATCGCAAGGGGATTAAGACCCTTTTGCGAACATCATATGGTAAACCTTTTCCACTTGAAAGCATAAGAGCGTCTTGTGGAAGGTTTCCTGGAAGCAAAAAGAATATCTTTTACTTGCTGAGGGAGATTGAGATCATGAAGATCTAGGCCTTCAGCAACCAAGCCCTGAGATGCAGAGACTGGGGATTGGGATGCCATAACATTCCGTCCTCCTGAGATAGGAGATCTGGAGCAGACCCTAAATCCAGGGAGGGAGCTTGAGAGAGATGTAGAAGCAGAGGGTACCACACTTGCCCTGGTCAATGTGGAGCTATGAGAATCATATAGCCTCTGTCTCTCTGAAGCTTGAACAGGGTTTTGGGAATTAGGGGAATGGGTGGAAAGGCATACAGGAAGTCTTGACCCCAATAAAGGAGGAAAGCATCCCTGGCCTGAGCCCGCTGAGCCGGAATTCTGGAACAGAACCGGGGAAGTTTGGAATTCCACGGACTTGCAAAGAGGTCTATGTCTGGGGTTCCCCAAATTTGAAAAATCTTGGCCACCTGGTCTGCATGCAGAGACCACTCGTGTGGAAGCAGAACTCGACTGAGTCTGTCTGTCCAGGAGTTTTGTATGCCTGGAAGATACACTGCCAGGAGATGAATCTGATGCTCTCTGGCGAGAGCCCATAGTCGCAAAGCTTCGCTGCAAAGCGACAGAGAGCCTGTTCCCCCCTGCTTGTTCACATAGAACATGGCTACTTGATTCTCCGTATGAGTGAGGACTGTCTTGTAGCTGAGCAGGGTATGGAACACTCGAAGAGCAAGGAAGATTGCTCTGAGTTCCAGAAGATTGATATGTAGATGAGTCTCCTGTGGAGACCAGGTGCCTTGGGTGGAGAGGTCTTGAAGATGAGCTCCCCAACCCATTGGAAAAGCATCTGTTGTGAGAGTTGCTTGGGGTAGAGGTTGTTGAAAAGGGGAACCCAGCAACAGGTTTTGAGTGGACTTCCACCACTGGAGGGACAAAATAAGGCGACTTGTGTTTGCTATTTTGTCTGACAGGCATCCGGATGCCTGTGTCCATTGGGTGGATAAAGTCCACTGAGCTGCCCTCATATGGAGGCGAGCATAGGAAACCACATGCACCGTAGATGCCATGTGGCCTAGTAGTTGTAACATTTCTCGAGCAGTTAGTTGAGACTTTAGCACTGCTTGAGCAGCTAACTGCACCATGCGAAGGCAACGAGGCTGGGGGAGATAGGCCCTTGCCCTTGTGGTATCCAGGAAAGCTCCTATGAACTCTAAAGACTGAGTGGGAGTTAGACTGGATTTTGGGATGTTTATTACCAGCCCTAAATAATGAAGGATACGCATCATGCAGGATAGAGAAGTCCTGGCCTCTGACTCTGTTGGTGCTTGAATGAGCCAATCGTCTAAGTAAGGGAAGATGAATATTCCTAGAGTGCGGAGAAATGCTGCTACTACAGCCATGTATTTCGTGAACACCCTTGGTTCTGAGGCCAAGCCAAAAGGAAGCACCCTGTATTGGTAGTGCTTTTGCTGAAAAAGGAACCGAAGGAACCTTCTGTGGGTTGGATGGATGAGGACATGAGTGTGCACATCCTTGAGATCTAGAGAACAAAGCCAATCCTGACTCTGAAGGTATGGCAGCAGAGATCCGAGAGAAATCATCTTGAATTTCTCCTTGACAAGGAATTTGTTCAATTCTCTGAGGTCTAGGATAGGCCTGTAACCCCCTGTTTTCTTTGGGATAAGAAAATAAGGGGAATAGAACCCTGTACCCTGCTGATGAATGGGTACTTCTTCTATTACACCTTGGGCAAGAAGGATAGCGACCTCCTGACCTAACAGGTTGATGAGAGAGGACGGCTATTTGAACTGCTTTACTATTGTGTGAGGGGGCATGCTTGAAAAATGAAGCTTGTACCCCTCCTTTATGACGGAGTGTGTCCAATGCGCTGCTGTTATTTGCCCCCATCTGGGGGCAAAATGACATAACCTTCCTGGAATGGTGGAAGGCTTTGGTCCCTCGAGAGCCAGGAAGGCTAAGTTCTCTAGTTGAGAGTCAAAGGCCTTGTGGAGGCTGAGCCTGCTGGGCCGGCTGAGGCCTAGCAGTCTTTGCTTTCTTCTGTTTGGGTGGTTGCTGACCTTTCTTGGCAAGCTGACCTGCAGAACGTCCCTGCTGAACATAAGCAGGACAAAATCTTTTCTTTTTAGAAAAGGATGGTTTCTTGAACAATTTCCTTCTAGCAGGATCAGCAGTGGACTTGGATAATCTATCCAAGGTGGAATTTTCAGCATCCATTTCATTGGCCTTTTCCTGCCAATCTTTACCAAACAGGTTCTCACCAGTACAAGGGATATTTCCCAATTTGTCTTATATCCAGAGCTCTAGATCAGATGCCTGGAGCCAAGCAATTCTACGTGCACCTATGGCAATAGCCGAAGTTCTGCTTATGCACTCAAAGCAGTCACGGTTGGAAAATTTAGAAACATCTTCAGCATGTTTGACCAAAGTGAGAAAATCCTGCCTTTTATCCTCAGGAAGAAAAGGACTTAAAGCCCCTAAACCATCTGTGACCTCCTTCAGGAACATTCCCATGAGAGAGACTATAAGAACTGATCCTGGCAGAAAGCATGGAAGCTTGGAAGACCCAATGTCCAAAAGCATCCAGGGTCCTGCACTCACGTCCTGGAGGATTAGAGGCATGCCTTTTTGCACTCTTGATCCTTCTCATAGCTGACTCCACTACAATAGAGTGGTGAGGAAGCTGAGTCTTATGGAAGCCAGGACAAGGAGGGACTCGATACATAGTATCCAGTCAACGAGAATGAGGAGAGGTGGTAAGAGGTGTTTCCCACATCCTTAACATGAGATCATATAAAATCTCATGAATGGGCAAGGTAGCTGCCTCCTTAGGAGTTTTGGGATATTGTAGAATTTCCAACTCCTTGGCCCTTTGCTCTGTTTCAGGGGCCACAGTAATGGACAGGACCCGAGCCACCTCCCTGATAAAATCTTGGAAGGAAATATCCTCTGGAGGAGACATCCTGCATTTAGGGGAGGGGGGCTCTTCTGGGAGAAGCAACGCTGCAGCGACAGAACTGTCAGAATCCTCAGATTCCTCTGAGGACTCGAAGTATCGTCTGTCCGGATGCTCTTTAAGAGCCCGATACCCTACCGACCAAAGTCGGTACCGGGAGTAACCGGTACCGGGGTATCGGTACCAGAGGTCATCGGATGACTGGGTACCAGCAAAGCAGACACCGATGCCGATGTTGATGCTATCGGTACCGGTACCGATACCGAGGCCGGTACCAGTGGCATTGTCTGTCGCAGTCCCGAGGGCGTCGATGCCGCAAGGAAAGCCGCCAGACTGCGTTCCATAGCCAGAACTCTCTGGTCTATCGACGCTGCCAATGACTGGATGTCGGAACCGGAGGAGGCCGTCGGTACCCCAGAGCATGGCACCAGTATTTCTGCCGAGGTCGAGGCCTCGAGAACATCCTGGAACCCCGATAATGCTTTGGAAGCCGAAGCCTCCCGCGGGGGCAATTTTGCCAGTGCAGAATCCTCGAGGGCAACGCCAGAGGCATCTCGATGCTTAGAAGGATATCTACCCTTTGAGGACCGGCTGGATTTATGTTTAGTTACCTGAGATCCACGGGAGGAAGAAGCAGCCCTGGAAGACGTCGATGCCACCGAAGCTGCATCAGAGGGAAACAGGGTGCTGAGCTTAGCAGCTAGGTTCTGCCGACCTCTTTTAGACATCATGGCGCAGGACCTAAACATTTTAGACACCATTCATGGGTGTCGGTGACAGAAATTGTACCGCCACACTTGGTGCACTTTTTGAAACCTGAGGTAGGTTTCTCCATGGTAAGGAAAAGTTTTTGGGCCTAAGGCCCAAAAAGGCGCATGCACCTGAAGAAAAAGAAAAAAAATATATATATATATTATTTTTTTTTTACAGAAATAAGAAGAGTAAAACCGGCGGTACCGGTAGAGCGTCGAGGAAGGCAGACGTGACCACAAAAAAGAAATAAATAAATAAGAATTCTTCTGCGGTGACAGGAACATGACCTGCTGGCTCCGCAGAAAAAGAAGAACTGGAGAGAGGCAGTTGGGAAAGGCGGGAAGGCAGCACGCAGGCACTGTGGGATGCTCCCAATAGCGTTCTAATTGGACGCTGGGGAGCGTTCCCGTGCAGGCTCTGTCGGTACCGACGATACCCATATGTGATGACTACATTCCTGCTTGTTCCTGGAGATATATTTTTTCACTTCATGCATAATTAAACTCTGGAATTCATTACCGGCGGATGTAGTAAAAGCTGTCAGTGTAGCTGGGTTTAAAAAAGTTTTGGGCAAGTTCCTGGAGGAAAGGTCCAGAAACCATTATTAAAGAGGACCCAGGAAATCCATTGCTTACCTTGGGACAAGCACTGTGGATCCTATGTACGTTTTTGGGGACCTGCCAGGTACTTGTGAACTGGATTGGACACTGTTGGAAACATGATACTGGGCTTGATGGACCTTGGTCTGACCCACTATGGCATTTCTTATGTTCTTATAATCTCACTCCTCCCAATTACCTCAGCTGCTCCAAAAACTCCTTCCCCCACATCTCCCTCTCCTGCTTCTTAATGGACTCCCACTTAACCAATTCTCTCACCACTGCCTTGAACCCATCCTTGAGTACACCCTTTAGAGACTTCGCTCTCCCTGCAATCAAATCAAAATAATCCCATATCACCTTTTCTATCCCCATCCCCCCTCTAGCATCCCTCAACAGTGCATCATTCAGCTTCCATAGTTTCCAGCCCCTATCTTTTCCCACCCCGCAACACCAACCACAGCGGGGCATGGTTTTACCATGCTGTTATGGCATTATCAACTTCTTCTACCTGGGCCATAGAGCTCCTTTACACCACCCATTCAATCTCCCTGAAACCTGCGAGAGGGAAACACTTCTACCCCTCCTGTTTTCTTCCCCTCCCTATGCGAAGCAAAATATATCACAGGAAATTGATAGCTCATCACCAATCCCTAATCCTCTCTCAGCTGATATGCTTCCTGGATAAAATACACACCCTTCCTCAACCACTCCATTTCCCCAATCATCATTTAGCACTTGAATGGAGAGTTGTTGTTGTTGTTGTTAAGTGCCGTCGAGTCTGAGTCGACTCATGGCGACCCTCTGGATAGCTATCCTAAATTGTGTTCGGTCTTTAGTCAGGCGGCTCATTGTTCAATTTGTTTTGTTGTAGCTATCTATTGGGTTTTCATGGCAAGATACAGAAGTAGATTGCCGGGCCTTTCCTCCGCGCAGTTTAAGTTTGGTGTTGTTGCCGTTGTCACAGAAATGTGATCCTCCGCCGTCAACACTATCTCATTTTGCTGCTGCCCAGATGGGTGGTTTGTCTTGGTCTGGCACCTCAGCTGAGACCTGTCCATCTTGGGAGACCCTGCCAGTAGTTAAACTACCGACAGTTTAGCTCTCAGCATCACTGATGCACACAAGCCCTCACAGCACGACAAGCTGCAAACAGTTAAGCCACTTCATATTCAAAAACAAACTTAAACATCTGTTTCCCTATGGCCAGAATGTCCAATCCCCCTTCCCATGTTGGGGCCCCCATTCTACACCCCCCCCCTTCCCTGACCTTTGAACAGTGTCACTGTGCAGTCTTCCATACAAGGAAGTGACTCACCAGTTCCCCCGCCCAACTTTGCCACCCCTCCCCACCTTCACAAACTCACCCACCCAACACCCAGTCCCCAAGCCACCGACTCTCCCATTCACACTCATTCCACCACACACATGCCATCTCCTCATCACTCACCTGCTCCCCTTAGTCCCACTATAATCACCCACATGCCTTACCAATGCCATATTTGAGATTACTCTCAAAATTCAGAAGCACCTCCAATCTTTCAAGCCAGGACCTTCACTTTTTCTCTTCCATCCTCTTGGGGCTGAGAGGTCTCTTCAATCTTTTCTCCTTCGCCATCACTTCTGCTGCTCCATTGCCTCGCCTACTCTATCTGATGTATTTTTTTTGCCCATCTCTTCTACTGCCGCAAAGGCCTGTTCTGTGGAGCTAACTCACCTTGTAACTTCCCACGCTGTGAACACCAATGCAAAATGCAAAATCCACTGATACTTGATGTTCTCCTGTGTTCTCCTCACTATAGTTTTGCGCATCTCCCATCGATACTGCAGTGTTACTGCTGATAAGTCATTTCCACCTATGGGTTTTCCCCATTTAATCTTTTAATCTTCCTGTCTACGTGCAATTGGGTGGACCACCTCCTTGTCCGGTAATCAAAACAAGTAGGCAATGGCTCAGTCTAACTGTTCTGCAGACCCAGACTGCAGTGCACTCATTTGATTTTGTTCTGGACAACTTGCCCAAGCTCACTACATGCGCATGCACCTGCTGTACCAGAGCGACATAGAACTGTCTCAAGGGCTCCCATAGATCCTCAAGTTGTTACAATGGGACCTATTTTCTATGTCCTCCACTTTATCAAGCAGTGCCCGGTATTCAGCTGTGAGGTAATCGTTCTTCTTCCTCCACTGTTAGTGTCTCTAAGATCTGTTTTCACTGAAATAATTTCCTTTTTTGAACTCGGCCAGCCACCGGTCCATCTCTTTTCATGAGTGAAGGGCCCAGGTTCAGCTGCTCCTTCATCGGAGCTCATGGCAGAGTCTCATGTCACCATCATCTTGGCATCCTTCTCCTGTTTGGCATTACCCTCCTGTCATGTTTAGTGAGATTTAAATGCCTCCAGCTGCCTGAGAACCAACATAGCTTCAATAGGAAACACCGTAGGGGGAAGGGGTGAATCGAGAGCCACAAGACATCACAAGCTGGAGTAAGAGAGCACCCAACTCAAGCTGCAATCCTAATCAAATGACATCACTTCCTTTCCATTTTCTCTTGATGGCTATGTAAGATGAACACTAAAACAAATTCAGAATCAGACAGCTTCTACAAATTCAAGACAACATATTTGGGGCACAATTAAGTTTTGTGGGATTCAGATATATATATAAAAACATTTAGAATGTCACACAAGGGAGCCCAAGTCAGTCTAGATTGGGGACTCTGTGATGCGCTATACTGAGCAAAACAGCATCAAAGTTATTTTTGCTGAAGCAAGCTTCCTTACATTTGACCTTTACCCTTGCTATCAAATTCCAGGAGTAAAGTTGTATGTTCAGTACCAGGGTATAAAGGAAAAAAATCATAAGTGAGGTTTCAAATTCCACTGCTACTCCTTGTGACCTTTGGGTACGTCACTTAGCCATCCACTGCCTCAAGTAGATCTGTAAGCCCTCCAGGGATCGAGAAACACCTACTGTACCCAAATGAAACTTGCCTTGTGCAACTATTAAAAAGGTGTGAGCTAAATTCAAGTTATCAAAAGCTCATGTATGTCATCATATTTAAACAAGTTTCATGGTGCTCCAAAAAATGATTAATTTTTTCTAAACTTTTTCTTTTTTTTTTTAAAGAAACACATATATGTTACTGTTCTAGAAAGTAAGACTGAAATATTTCCCCCAAAGCTGAAAAGCACTAAATATAGTGCTACACAAATCAAAGTACCAAATAACATTCTCTGTGATTACAGAGTATGAACCAGGTTCCATACAGAGGTCCTGTTCATCTCTAGAAATCTTGAGTTTACTCCACCTAACCACTTGGAAGTAGACAACGCCAAGCTGCAAGTAAAATCAGCCATACGGTATCTCGGAGTCACATTGGATCAGAACCTCAACATGAAGCAGCACATAGCAAAAACAGTAAGAGCGATCTACTTCAAGATCAGATCCCTCAGACACATACGCCCTCTACTCGAGCTGAGCGACTTCCGTGCCATCTACCAAGCCCTCATCATCCCTCATTTTGATTATGCAAACGCCATCCTACAAGGACTCCCTCAGGCAACCTTACTCCCTTACAACTCGCCATGAACAGCGCTGCGCGAATTCTCTTAGGAGCACCAAGGAGAGAGCACATCCTGATGCAGCTGCACTGGCTCCCCATTCAAGCCAGGATTAGCTTCAAGATCTTAGTGATGACATTCAAGGCCATCAACGGGTTATCCGCTTCTTCAATATGTGACTTCATACAACCACCCATGCCCAACAGGATAAGAAGAACCGCTGCAGCCAACATGCTAGCAATACCAAAAGCTATGACAAGATGCGCCATATCAACTTCAAATAGAGCCTACAGCCTGAGCGCCCCAAGCCTCTGGAACTCCCTACCACCACACATCAGAGCTATCCCCAACTTGAGCCAGTTCAGGAAGGCCTTAAAACACCTCCTCTTTATTAAATACCTCACAGCCTCCCCCGAACCCCAGCCACCAGGTATGAGCAACACACAATAACTCCATCTCACATATATACAGTTACCTATTTCAATGTTCCACACATGTACATAGTTTCCCCCGTTATCCAAGTTGATTGCTCCTGTTCATTGTAATGAACTGACTCTTGTTTATTGTCGGATACTGTTTGTTTTATGTAAACCGCGCTGATCGCAAATAGTGCGGTATATAAGAAATGTAAATAAATAAATAAATAAAATAAATAAATGCATCTTGCTGTCCTATAACCACTTGAAGCTAATGCTGGAGAATTTGGCTTGCTCAAAAGCTCTGCAACATTTGGCACGCCACTAGAAAAGAAATGTGAGCTCTTCTCCCATATAACAAATCATGAATCACAGAGAAAAGTGCTTTTCATGTAATACTTAATGTTATCCTTATGATTTAGTACTATACAGCCTTTATGAATATTTCAGCTCTGTGAAAAGACCAACCTAACTAACCAGACAGGATAGAGTTACTTATATCCAAGTTTTTATCAAACAAATCCAATTTGTTTTCATGACTATACACAGGATATGCTGCCCTTTTAAATATGTGCATCAATGGCTGTCAAATATACAAGAATTTAACTTGTCCAAAATCATATAAAGTGGGAACAAAGTATACTTTACTTCTGGCATGGGCTCAGACAACGTTCTCATATGCTTTGTAAACTCCTTCATATCAGTCAGAATTTCATGTTTCACTTCCAAAGGAAGGCAGGAGAAGTCTTCTGACTCAATGTTTACTGAATGAGGATTCATAAAGAATTCTTCCTAAAAGACAAAAAAAAAAAAGGTTTGTCCCCGAGTACTCCACATTTGACCTATATATGTGACAGTGTACTTACTGCTATACAACATCCACACCACTAAGCATGATCCAAATACTCAGTGGGTTACAAAACAGCTTAAATGAAAAACCGTTACTAACTCTCCCTCTAAAAGAAAGTCACAGAGTGGAACTACCAGCACTATCTACGGGTCTTGTGGCAATTTTGGGCAATGCTGGTTACTGAAATTTTTTTAATGCATTCTATATAAAATGCAACACTAAATTACAGGATTTTTTCTCTCTCATAAGAATATTAATGTTATTAATGTCCTTGTTTAATGTACGTTACCAAGTTTAAGTTAATGTAAAACACTTTGACTGACATGATAAAGCGGTATAAAAAAACCTGTTAAATAAATAAAAATAAAATAGTAATCTGTGAATAAACAGCAGACTAGTAATTCTGTAAATGGAGGAGTACACACATGGATGCGAGGAGAGTTTAACTTTCAATAAAACGAAAAGCAAAACTACTTACCTGTAGTAAGTGTTCGCCACAGACAGCAAAGTTAGAAAATAAGAAATGCCATACTGGGTCAGACCTAGGTCCATCAAGCCCAGTATCCTGTTTCCAACAGTGTCCAATCCAGGTCACATGTACCTGGCAGTTTCCCAAAAAGACATACAGGTGGGTGACATCAAACAGTGCCAGGAGAGAACAGAACTAGTGTAACGTTATGAGCATTTATGAATTTTCCAATGCACAGCAGTGTCTTGAGTTTACTTTAAAATTCAGAATTGCCTCTCAGAGAAGTGGAGTATGTTCATATGCCTTATTAATCCTGCAGACTACAGAGCACATCTGTAACAACTAAGCAACTTTGTTTTCTCTGATGACAAACACGATTTAATCAGGCACCCAAACTCAGTAACTCCCAAGCTCAGGGTTGCTCCAAATTCTTACATTAATACATCATGCTTTACATAATGAAGCCCCAGAATTTTTGTCAACCCTTGTTACCCTTTATGCTCCCCCTCGCTGTTTCCTTCATGGAAATCGTCTGGTTATTCATTCTCTATCCAGAGCTAGACCTGAGTCTACTAGAAACTCTGCTTTCTTCTGTGTGGCCCCATCCCTCTGGAATAGTCTTCCATTTCCTATTTGTCTAGAGGACAAATACTGTATAAAAAAAATTAAGACCCTTTTGAAAACACATCTTTTTGGACAGACTCAGTGAACGAGCAGCCCAGGGATGGCTACTGAACGAATACATACACTGCTTGAGTTTGTTCTATATTTACCTAATCCCTTTTTAATTTGTAGTACTTTCCTATACTCATTGCAGTTATTTTCCTTATTTGATTACAGTATACAGTTAATTGTTAATTTAATTTGTTAATTTTTTTGATTAGTCCACTCTGTAAACCATTCTGTATCGCCTTTACCAAAGGGCATTATATCAAAAGCAATAAACAATGAACGATGTCTGAAAGAATTTTCCCACTACCAAGAGCTACCTGCTCACAGGCATATGTAGGAGTTGACTAGCTCATATTGACATATCGATCAGTACTGTTCAACCAAAGGTACTGTCACTGGCAAATGATTCAGGCAGTAGTGGGAACAAAAAGCAGAAGGAGGAACTGATAGCTGCTTTGCAGATTCTCTGTAAAGATGCAGATTTCAAAACAGCTATGATGGGCCGTGAAATAGCAACTTGATGGTTAGAGAAATGAATATATGCAGCTAGTCAAATGGATAGTGTATGTTTTGCCACAGAAGTACCAAGTCAGTTAAAATCAAAGGAGGTAAATGGCTGCATAGATTTCCTGATGGATTTGGCCCTTTTCAGGCATGGCACCTTGCAAAAGTCTTAACATCCTTGCACATATTTCATATTCTGCTGTCTAAAAAATACAATTCAAAATGCATTAAAGTGTTTGTTTCACTAATCTATAGCCATACAACAAAAACTAAGGTCATTACCAGAGCTTAATCATGATACTTCATCTAACTTATGTCTTCCAACTCTACTCATTAACCATACCGTAACACCATTCACTTAGCAAATAAACAAGGAAAAGGCAAATCTCAGAAAACTCCAAAACTACCCATTGACCACAAAGTGGACATAGGTATTTTCTTGGGTAAAGACATCAACGATTTGCTCAAACCTTTCCTTTTACTAACACAGTGATGGATCCAATAGCCAACCATACAGTTCACAACATAACATCATGAATTATCTCTTAACATTATGGATGGATTATCATATGAGAATGTTGTAGAAGAATGTATTTTAGATGAAATGCAATCATTAACTTAGTTCATATATGGCACATGTTTTCCACCACTTAAAACAGGTGAGCCAACCCCGACACCCGATTGGACGTCCCAGCTGCTTCAGGGGAATATAACTAAAAAATAAAATAAAACCATTGCTTAACACACGTACTACAAAGAGCCACCACCTTTAAATATCTGATACTGGATTTCTCTCACCCAACAGAAGTACGTAATTTCGATCCTGTGCGTCACCTCTGCTCCATTATCATCATCCCAGCATCCATTTTTCAAATGCCACACAAGCGCATAAATGTCCACAATAACGCCTCCTACTTCAACCCTTAACCAATCAGCTAAAAAAGCTCATCAATCCTACACACAAACCCTCCAATCAATGCCAGAATTCAACCCCTCGGGCATTACAGTCCCAAGCAAAATGATCCAGCATTGTTCACTGTAAGTAAGATACTGATCACATGTCTTCTCCTTATAACCCGCACATATCCGCTCAAAGCAGAAGCATTGTAAATCCAAAAATACATGCCCATTCTGTAAACAGTGCTCCACTATAGGGGTTTCTCGTCTTTTGCAATGTAATCTGCTCTTATGTTCGCCTAATCAAATCCGAAGGGGACAAACCGTTTTTCCTACATATAATAACCTATAAGGACAGAAAATACCATATACTACAAAGCATAGTTACTCACCTCTAACAGGTGATCTCCGGGAACAGCAGGAATTTAGTCCTCACATATGGGTATCATCGTACCGACGGAGCCTGCGCAGGAACGCTCCCCAGCGTCCAATTAGAACGCTTTTGGGAGCATCCCAAAGCGCCTGCATGCTGCCTTCCCGCCTTTCCCAACTGCCTCTCTCCAGTTGAGTTTTAGAGCTGAGACAAAGAAAGAGAGGGGGAAAGGAAAAGAGACAGACAGAGAGATACAACTCCTAGGGGAGGTGGGTGGGTTGTGAGGACTAAATTCCTGCTGTTCCCAGAGACCACCTGTTACAGGTGAGTAACTATACTATCTTCAGGAACAAGCAGGAATGTAGTCATCACATATGGGGACTCCCTAGCTTTAGATGCCAGGGAGAGACCCCAGAAGTTGTGTGTCCCTGAGAAGGGCTCCACTTCCCCCCATGGATCTCTGGCATCCTACCAGGGATGGTGGGTAGGAGTTGATTAGGTATGGAACAGGTGTTGAAGAACAGCCTGACCAAACAAGGCATCCCAGTGGGACTCCTTGTCCAAGCAGTAATGGGCTGTGAAGGTATGAACCGAGGCCCAGGTGGCTGCTCGACAGATGTCGTCGATAAGACACAGAGTGCAGATGAGCCATTGAGGCTGCCATGGCTCTCACATTGTGAGCAGTGACATGGCCTTCCAGAGAAAGGTTCTTACTCTGATAGGCGAAGGAAATACACTGAGAAATCCAGTTAGATATAGTTCTCTTGGAGACTGGAAGTCCCAAATGAGAAGGATCAAAAGCAACAAAGAGTTGAGAGGACTTTCTATGTTGCTGTGTTCTTTGTAAGTAAAAGGTTAAAGCTCTTTTACAATCCAAGGTATGAAGATTCCTCTCTGCATTTGATGCATGAGGCCTTGGAAAAAACACAGGTAGGTAGACCGCTTGGTTCAGATGAAAAGGCGAGACCACCTTTGGCATAAAGTGTGGATGAGTCCTAAAGACTACCTTGTCATGATGGAACCTTGTATAAGATGAATTAGCTACTAGCGCCTGCAACTCATTAATGCGACGTGCTGATGTGATTGCAATAAGAAAGATAACCTTCCAAGAAAGGAATTTTAAGGAGGTGGTAGCTAAAGGTTTGAAGGGTGGTTTCATGAGCTGCCCAAGAACCAGGTTTAAGTCCCATGCCACTGTTGGCGGCCTAATGGGAGTCTTAGTTAGAAGAAGGCCTCTCATAAATCTTGCTATAAGAGGATGAGAGGAAATAGGCTGTCCATTTAGAGGCTTAAAGGAAGCTCAAATGGACCCTTACTGAAACATAGAAACATGATGACAGAAAAAGACCACAAGGCCCATCTAGTCTGTCCTTCCATAACAACAACTACAACAGTCCACTTTTTGCCTTTAGAGATCCTCTGTGTTGGTCCCATGCTTTTTTGAATTCAGTTACTGTCCTCATCTCTACCACCTCCACTGGGAGACTATTCCACGGATCCACTACTCTTTCCGTAAAGAAATATTTCCGCATATCACTCCTGAACACTGTTCCCTCTAAGCTGTGCGCGTGTGCGCGCGCACACATCTCACCGAGCGAGCGCACATACTTTACAACAGAGCGCACAAAAATTACGGTTCTGATTCTGATAGAAAACAACACAGACGTCTTAAAATTTAAAAGTTGATGTGTATTTACAGTTTTCACAAGTTCTACAATATTTTCTAGTGCAATCAATGTTGTGTACATACTGTATTCTGATGTGTAGTCAAATTTTAAAGTATTTAACTTCGAGTGTCGTTATGTGGCGCACAAAAATTTAACCTTCCTTCAAAAGCTGCACAGCTGATATTTTATGCGCACACAGCCTACAGAACATTAGAGGGAACATTGCTCCTGAATCTATCTCCCTTCACCCTCATCCCATGTCCCCTCGTCGCAGAACTTGCTTTCAATTGAAAGAGGCTCTCTCCCTGAACATTTATGCCACGGAGGTATTTAAACATCTCAATCATATTACCTCTATCCCGCCTTTCCTCTAAGGTGTACATATTAAGATCCTTAAGTCTGTCCTCATATGCTTTATAATGAAGACTACTAAGACTACTGAGTTAGTCTTAAGTCCTGCATTGGATAAATGAAGAAGATATTCCAGCAAGGATTCCAGAGATATCGCAAGGGGGTTAAGACCCTTTTGCGAACACCATATGGTAAACCTTTTCCACTTGAAAGCATTAGAGCGTCTCGGGGAAGGTTTCCTGGAAGCAAAAAGAATATATATTTTACTTGCTGAGGGAGATTAAGATCATGGAGATCTAGGCCTTCAGCAACCAAGCCCTGAGATGCAGAGACTGGGGATTGGGATGCCATAACATTCCGTCCTCCTGAGATAGGAGATCTGGAGCAGACCCTAACTCCAGGGAGGGAGCTTGAGAGAGATGTAGAAGCAGAGGGTACCACAATTGTCGTGGCCAATGTGGAGCTATGAGAATCATATGGCCTCTGTCTCTCTGAAGCTTGAACAGGGTTTTGGGAATTAGGGGAATGGGTGGAAAGGCATACAGGCAGTCTTGACCCCAAAAAAGGAGGAAAGCATCCCTGCCCTGAGCCCCCTGAGACAGAATTCTGGAACAGAACCGGGGAAGTTTGACATTCCATGGACTTGCAAAGAGGTCTATGTCCGGGGTTCCCCAAATTTGAAAAATCTTGGCCACCTGGTCTGCATGCAGAGACCACTCGTGTGGAAGCAGAACTCGACTGAGTCTGTCTGCCCAAGAGTTTTGTATGCCTGGAAGATACACTGCCAGGAGATGAATCTGGCGAGGGCCCATAGTCGCAAAGCTTCGTTGCAAAGCGACAGAGAGCCTGTTCCCCCCTGCTTGTTCACATAGAACATGGCTACTTGATTGTCCGTATGGATGAGGACTGTCTTAAGAACATAAGAACATAAGATATGCCATACTGGGTCAGACCAAGGTCCATCAAGCCCAGTATTCTGTTTCCAACAGTGTCCAATCTAGGTCATATGTACCTAGCAGTTTCCCCAAGGGACACAGGGTCCACAATGCTTGTATTGGTTCAAGCATTGATATCCTGGGTCCCTTCTTAATAATGGCTTATGGACCTTTCCTCCAGGAACTTGTCCAAAACTTTTTTAAACCCAGCTACACTAACAGCCTTTACTACATCCTCCGGTAACAAATTCCAGAGTTTGATTACACGTTGAGTGAAAAAATATTTTCTTTTATTAGTCTTAAATAGTTTACCCTGTAGCTTCATTGCATGTCCCCTAGTCTTTCTATATTCTGATAAGGTAAACAATCGATCTACGTTTACCCGTTCCACTCCGCTCATTAATTTATAAACTTCTATCATATCTCCCCTCAGCCGTCTCTTTTCCAGGTTAAAGAGCCCTAACCTTTTTAGCCTTTCTTCATAGGAGTATCCTTCCATCCCCTTTACCATTTTGGTGGCTCTTCTCTGAACCTTTTCTAATAACTCTATATCCTTTTTAAGATACGGCGACCAGAATTGCACACAATATTCAAGGTGCGGTCTCACCATGGAACGATATAGAGGCATTATAATATCCTTTGTTTTATTTTCCATTCCTTTCCTTATCATACCTAGCATTCTATTTGCTCTCTTGGCCGCCGCTGCACACTGGGCCGAGGGTTTTAACATGGTATCCACAATGACGCCTAAATCTTTTTCCTGGGTGGTGGTTCCTAATGTGGAATCTTGCATCGTGTAACCATAGTTTGGGTTGTTCTTCCCTAGGTGCATAACCTTGCACTTGTCCACATTAAATTTCATCTGCCATTTTGATGCCCAGTCTTCCAATTTATCAAGATCCTCTTGCAATTTTCCACAATCCTCTTGGGTTTTAACAACTTTAAATAGTTTTGTGTCATCTGCAAATTTGATAACCTCACTCGTTATTCCACTTTCCAGGTCATTTATGAATATGTCAAAAAGCAGCGGACCCAGCACAGATCCCTGGGGTACACCACTATTCACCTTTCTCCATTGGGAAAATTGGCCATTTAGCCCTACCCTCTGCTTTCTATCTTTTAACCAGTTCCTGATCCACAATAGTGCACTGCCTCCTATCCCATGACTCTTTAGTTTTGCCAAAAGTCTCTCATGAGGGACCTTGTCAAAGGCTTTCTGAAAGTCCAGATACACAATATCAACCGACTCACCTTTGTCCACCTGATTATTCACTCCTTCAAAAAAACATAACAGATTAGTAACACAAGATCTTCCTTGTCTTGGCTGTCTCTCATTAGTTCATGACTATCTACATGCTGAGTAATTTTATTCGGAAGAATGTATCCTTGAAGGATACTACAAAAAGCAGAGAGGTTCCAAAAAAGAGTAAAGTAGCCCAAATGCCCTCGAGTATGGAGCAGACAGAACTTAAAGATCCCAAATTACCCATGTCTACCAATAGCCAAATTAATATGAATAAAATACAGTCTCTAAAATGCTTGTATGCAAATGCTAGAAGTCTACAAAACAAGATGGGAGAGTTAGAATATATAGCACTAAACGAGAGGTTAGATATGATTGGAATATCAGAGACATGGTGGAAGGAGGACAACCAGTGGGACACTGTGATACCTGGGTACAAACTATATCGAAATGATAGAGCTGATCAAATTGGTGGAGGGGTTGCGCTCTATGTTAGAGAGGGCATTGAGTCAGAAAGGATTAAAGTTTTGCAAGAAACAAAATTTGCTGTAGAATCTCTATGGATTGAAATTCCATGTAAAAAGGGGAAGGCGATGGCAGTGGGGGTGTACTATCGTCCGCCTGGCCAGAATGAACAAATGGATGATGAAATGCTCAAAGAAATCAAGGAAGCTAGCAAAAGTTACAGTGCAGTAATAATAATGGGTGATTTCAATTACCCTGGCATCGACTGGGTCAGTGTCACAACAGGACATGCTAGGGAGATAAAGTTCCTAGATGAAATAAATGACTGCTTCTTGGAGCAGCTGGTTCATGAACCGACCAGAGGGGAAGCAATATTAGACCTAGTCCTTAGTGGAACACCAGATGTAGTGCAAGAGGTAAGGGTGTTGGGGCCACTTGGCAATAGTGATCATAGCATGATCGCCTTTGATTTAATTAGTGGAGGAGGGATAGTAAGGAAATCCACAGTACTACCCTTTAACTTTCGAAAGGGAGACTATGATAGAATGAGGAAAACAGTTAAGAAAAAACTAAAAGGAGCAGTTGCAAAGGTTAAAGACGTACATCAAGCTTGGGTGTTGTTGAAAGATACTATCTTGGAAGCCCAGACCAGCTGTATTTCACGCTTTAAGAAAAGTGGAAGGAAGTCCAAAAAATTGCCAGCATGGTTTAAAGCTGAGGTCAGAGAGGCTGTTGTTGCCAAAAAAGCATCTTTCAAGAAATGGAAAAAAGAGCCAAATGATGAAACCTGGAAACAGCACAAGCACTGGCAAGTCAAATGCAAGGCATTGATAAGGCAGGCAAAGAGAGAATTTGAGAAGAAGCTTGCTGCGGAAGCAAAAACGCGAAATAAAGACCTTTTCAAGTACATTCGTAGCAAAAAACCCGTGAGAGAGTCAGTTGGTCCATTAGATGATAAAGGGGTTAAAGGAGCACTAAGAGGCGACAAGGCGATAGCGGAGAGACTGAATGAATTCTTTGCTTCGGTCTTTACTGAGGAAGATGTAGGGATGTTACCCACGACTGAAGTGGTATTTAAAGGTGTGGAAGAAAGAATTGAAGGAAATATCGATACATCGGGAAGATGTCCTACAACTATTAGATAAACTGAAGAGTAGCAAATCACCTGGGCCGGATGGTATACATCCAAGGGTGTTGAAAGAACTGAAATTTGAGATTGCAGACCTGCTATCAGTAATCTGTGAACTATCATTAAAATCATCTCTAATACCTGAGGATTGGAGGATCGCCAATGTAACACCAATTTTTAAAAAGGGTTCGAGGGGTGATCCGGGAAACTACAGACCGGTGAGCCTGACATCAGTACCGGGAAAAAATGGTAGAAACCATCATCAAGACTAAAATTACTCAGCATAGATAGTCATGACCTACTGGGAGACAGCCAACATGGCTTTAGACAAGGAAGCTCTTGTCTTACTAATCTGTTATGTTTTTTTGAAGGAGTGAATAAGCAGGTGGACAAAGGTGAGTCGGTTGATATTGTGTATCTGGACTTTCAGAAAGCCTTTGACAAGGTCCCTCATGAGAGACTTTTGGCAAAACTAAAGAGTCATGGGATAGGAGGCAGTGTACTACTGTGGATCAGGAACTGGTTAAAAGATAGAAAGCAGAGGGTAGGGCTAAATGGCCAATTTTCCCAATGGAGAAAGGTGAATAGTGGTGTACCCCAGGGATCTGTGTTGGGTCCGCTGCTTTTTGACATATTCATAAATGACCTGGAAAGTGGAATAACGAGTGAGGTTATCAAATTTGCTGATGACACAAAACTATTTAAAGTTGTTAAAACCCAGGAGGATTGTGGAAAATTGCAAGAGGATCTTGATAAATTGGAAGACTGGGCATCAAAATGGCAGATGAAATTTAATGTGGAGAAGTGCAAGGTTATGCACCTAGGGAAGAACAACCCAAACTATGGTTACACGATGCAAGGTTCCACATTAGGAACCACCACCCAAGAAAAAGATTTAGGCGTCCTTGTGGATACCATGTTAAAACCCTCGGCCCAGTGTGCAGCGGCGGCCAAGAGAGCAAATAGAATGCTAGGTATGATAAGGGAAGGAATGGAAAATAAAACAAAAGATATTATAATGCCTCTATATCGTTCCATGGTGAGACCGCACCTTGAATATTGTGTGCAATTCTGGTCGCCATATCTTAAAAAGGATATAGCAATTTTAGAAAAGGTTCAGAGAAGAGCCACCAAAATGGTAAAGGGGATGGAAGGCTACTCCTATGAAGAAAGGCTAAAAAGGTTGGGGCTCTTTAACCTGGAAAAGAGACGGCTGAGGGGAGATATGATAGAAGTCTATAAATTAATGAACGGAGTGGAACGGGTAAACGTAGATCGATTGTTTACCTTATCAGAATATAGAAAGACTAGGGGACATGCAATGAAGCTACAGGGTAAACTATTTAAGACTAATAAAAGAAAATATTTTTTCACTCAACGTGTAATCAAACTCTGGAATTTGTTACCGGAGGATGTAGTAAAGGCTGTTAGTGTAGCTGGGTTTAAAAAAGGTTTGGACAAGTTCCTGGAGGAAAGGTCCATAAACCATTATTAAGAAGGGACCCAGGATATCAATGCTTGAACCAATACAAGCATTGTGGAACCTGTGTCCCTTGGGGAAACTGCTAGGTACGTATGACCTAGATTGGCCACTGTTGGAAACAGAATACTGGGCTTGATGGACCTTGGTCTGACCCAGTATGGCATATCTTATGTTCTTATGTTCTTATGATGGTTTCTATCATTTTTCCCTGTATTGACGTCAGGCTCTCCGGTCTGTAGTTTCCAGGTTCACCCATGGAAACCCTTTTTAAAAATTGGTGTTACATTGGCGATCCTCCAATCTTCAGGTATTAGAGATGATTTTAATGATAGTTCACAGATTACTAATAGCAGGTCTGAAATCTCATATTTCAGTTCTTTCAATACCCTTGGATGTATACCATCCGGCCCAGGTGATTTGCTACTCTTCAGCTTATCTAATAGTTGTAATACATCTTCTCGATGTATCGATATTTCCTTCAATTCTTCTGCACCTTTAAATACCACTTCAGTCATGGGTAACATCCCTACATCTTCCTAAGTAAAGACTGAAGCAAAGAATTCATTCAGTCTCTCCGCTATCGCCTTGTCGCCTCTTAGTGCTCCTTTAACCCCTTTATCATCTAATGGACCAACTGACTCTCTCACAGGTTTTTTGCTACGAATGTACTTGAAAAGGTCTTTACTTCGCGTTTTTGCTTCCGCAGCAAGCTTCTTCTCAAATTCTCCCTTTGCCTGCCTTATCAATGCCTTGCATTTGACTTGCCAGTGCTTGTGCTGTTTCCAGGTTTCGTCGTTTGGCTCTTTTTTCCATTTCCTGAAAGATGCTTTTTTTGCAACAACAGCCTCTCTGACCTCAACTTTAAACCATGCTGGCAGTTTTTTGGACTTCTTTCCACTTTTCTTAAAGCGTGGAATACAGCTGGTCTGGGCTTCCAAGATAGTATTTTTCAACAACAGCCAAGCCTGATGTACGTCTTTAACCTTTGCAACTGCTCCTTTTAGTTTTTTCTTGACTGTTTTCCTCATTTTATCATAGTCTCCCTTTCGAAAGTTAAAAGGTAGTACTGTGGATTTCCTTACTATCCCTCCTCCACTAATTAAATCAAAGGCGATCATGCTATGATCACTATTGCCAAGTGGCCCCAACAGCCTTATCTCTTGCACTAGATCTGGTGTTCCACTAAGGATTAGGTCTAATATGGCTTCCCCTCTGGTCGGTTCATGAACCAGCTGCTCCAAGAAGCAGTCATTTATTTCATCTAGGAACTTTATCTCCCTAGCATGTCCTGACATGACACTGACCCAGTCGATACCGGGGTAGTTGAAATCACCCATTATTATTACTGTGCTGTAACTTTTGTTAGCTTCCTTGATTTCTTTGAGCATTTCATCATCCATTTGGTCATTCTGGCCAGGCGCTCGATAGTACACCCCCACTGCCATTGCCTTCCCCCTTTTACATGGAATTTCAATCCATATAGATTCTACAGCAGATTTTGTTTCCTGCAAAACTTTAATCCTTTCTGACTCAATGCCCTCTCTAACATAGAAAGCAACCCCTCCACAATTTGATCAGCTCTATCATTACGATATAGTTTGTACCCAGGTCTTGCAGCTGAGCAGGGTATGGAACACTCGAAGAGCAAGGAAGAGTGCTCTGAGTTCCAGAAGATTGATATGTAGATGAGTCTCCTGTGGAGACCAGGTGCCTTGGGTGGAGAGGTCTTGCAGATGAGCTCCCCAACCCATTGGAGAAGCATCTGTTGTGCGAGTTGCTTGGCGTAGAGGTTGTTGAAAAGGGGACCCCAGCAACAGGTTTTGAGTGGACTTCCACCACTGGAGGGACAAAATAAAGCGACTTGTGTTTGCTATTTTGTCTGACAGGCATCCGGATGCCTGGGTCCATTGGGTGGATAAAGTCCACTGAGCTGCCCTCATATGGCGGCGAGCATAGGGAACCACATGCACCGTTGATGCCATGTGGCCTAGTAGTTGTAACATTTCTCGAGCAGTTAGATGAGACTTTAGCACTGCTTGAGAAGCTAACTGCACCATGCGAAGGCAATGAGCCTGGGGGAGATAGGCCCTTGCCCTTGTGGTATCCAGCAAAGCTTCTATGAACTCAAGAGACTAAGTAGGAGTTAGACTGGATTTTGGGATGTTTATTACCAGCCCTAAATACTGAAGGATACACATCGTGCAGGACAGAGAAGTCCTGGCCTCTGACTCTGTTGGTGCTCGAATGAGCCAATCGTCTAAGTAAGGGAAGACGAATATTCCTAGAGTGCGGAGAAATGCTGCTACTACTACAGCCATGCATTTCGTGAACACCCTTGGTGCTGAGGCCAAGCCAAAAGGAAGCACCCTGTATTGGTAGTGCTTTTGCTAAAAAAGGAACCAAAGGAACCTTCTGTGGGTTGGATGGATGAGGACATGAGTGTACGCATCCTTGAGATCTAGAGAACAAAGCCAATCCTGACTCTGAAGGTATGGCAGCAGAGATCCGAGAGAAATCATCTTGAATTTCTCCTTGACAAGGAATTTGTTCAATTCTCTGAGGTCTAGGATAGGCCTGTAACCCCCTGTTTTCTTTGTGATAAGAAAATAAGGGGAATAGAACCCTGTACCCTGCTGATGAATGGGTACTTCTTCTATTGCCCCTTGCGCAAGAAGGATAGCGACCTCCTGACCTAACAGGTTGATGAGAGAGGTCAGAGAATTGAACTGCTTTACTATTGTGTGAGGGGGCATGCTTGAAAAATGAAGCTTGTACCCCTCCTTTATGATGGAGAGTGTCCAATGCTCTGCTGTTATTTGCCCCCATCTGGGGGCAAAATGACATAACCTTCCTGGAATGGTGGAAGGCTATGGTCCCTCGAGAGCCAGGAAGGCTATGTTCTCTAGTTGAGAGTCAAAGGCCCTGTGGAGGTTGAGCCTGCTGAGCCGGCTGAGGCCTAGCAGTCTTTGCTTTCTTCTGTTTGGGTGGTTGCTGACCTTTCCTGGCAAGCTGACCTGCAGAACGTCCCTGCTGAACATAAGCAGGATAAAATCTTTTCTTTTTAGAAAAGAATGGTTTCTTGAACAATTTCCTTCTAGCAGGATCAACAGTGGACTTGGATAATCTATCCAAGGTGGAATTTTCCGCAACCATTTCATTGGCCTTTTCCTGCCAATCTTTACCAAACAGGTTCTCACCAGTACAAGGGATATTTCCCAATTTGTCTTGTACCCAGAGCTCTAGATCAGATGCCTGGAGCCAAGCAATTCTACGTGCACTGTGATAAGGAAGCTTATCATAGTTCAGGAAGGAGCTATAATAGAGGTGAATTGGCTCTGAACAAGCAACCTGTCTTTGCTGGTAGAAATACTAAATACAGAATGTTTTCATAAAAGACTACCAGTCCCAGAATGTACCAGGTTTCAAATAGCCTCTAGAAGAGCTGATGTGGGGAAACGTGTGTTCAATCAGGAGAGCTATGAGGTAATCCCCAATCACTCATCTCCAAGGGCAGGGCTTGATTCAGCACAGCTGAGCTGTGCTAGGGTGGAGTATCCCTCTAAACAAGTTAAAAGTAAAACAGATTCTACACAGAATCAGATGGAGTTGAGGAACTCAGAGCTCAAGGACAGAGAGAGGAAGCAGCAGCAGCCACAACGTGGAAGAAAGAAGAGAGAAACATCTTGGAGGTCTAAAGAAGAGCCCATAGCAGTACGTGTGTTGGGAGTTATTCCAGAGGCAAGCATACTCCATTGGACTGGAGGAAGCCAGAGGAGTGGGGTTACAGAGCCAGGAATCCCCAGATGGCACCTTTGAGGGAGACGGCTGCATTTGGAAGGGGCCCTAAGACCAGTGCAAGAAGGTATGTGAAGAGAGACCCAGTGTCCAGGGATCTTGATTGGAAGGCTGGACATAAAAGCTGGACTACTTATTGGCCAGGATATCTGGAGAGGAAACCTAACAGTAAAGGAAGCTCAGGTATGAACTCTGATCTATGCCCTAGCTCTTCATCTGGAAGACAGCAGGGAAACAGATATTATCCTGAGAGTGCTTCATCAAGGAATTCCTCTGAGCCAGACCATGATATTGATTCTATGATAGTTGAAGAAGGAGATATTTTAAATGATCAGAATGAATACATGGATTGCTCTCTGTCTAGGCTGCTGTGGTAAAATACTTTCACAAATACAACAACCATCAAAAGGAAATATGACTTGTTCTTTTATCTACCCAGAAAAGTTTACAAGAAAGCTTTAGGGTAGGATTTGAGCCACGTAGAGAAAGTGAACCAGCAAAGGGGTTTGCAGCTGGCTAATTATTGGTAATTAAGCCATGCACAGTTGCACGTGAGCTCTGAAAGGAAACTACTGTTTGTGTGTGAAAATACAAGAAAGTTATCCTTGAAAAAGAACAGTTTTTGGTTACTTTTTGGGTTTTGTTTTTTGCTTTTGGAGCACTGCTAAAAGGTATTAGCAGGAGCCCTCAGAAAGACCTTTCTGTTTCCCATCAAGGTCTTTATTGTTTGATTGATTGCTTAAGAAGCTCAGTTGCTTATATCATGATTTGTTTTTCCTAAGTACAATACTGAAAGCAAGTGTCCTTTTGTGTTCCCAAGTAAATCTGTGTGGGAGAATTAACCAAGAATAAAGTATATTTTTCTTTGCTTACACTCGAGCAACACAACTCATTATTTTGTGAACGGCTGATTCTGGTATGAATGGACTACATTCCCCACAATCCTTTGCAAGTCATAATAGTATTTTGCCTTTGCCAAGACTGTGGACATTCACGGCACCTATGGCAATAGCCAAGGTTCTGCTTATGCATTCAAAGCAGTCAAAGGCTGCACGGTTGGAAAATTTAGAAACATCTTGGGCATGTTTGACCAAAGTGAGAAAGTCCTGCCTTTTATCCTCAGAAAGAAAAGGACTTAAAGCCTCTAAATCATCTGTGACCTCCTTCAGGAACATTCCCATGTAGAGACTATAGGAACTGATCCTGGCAGAAAGCATGGAAGCTTGGAAGACCCGACGTCCAAAAGCATCCAGGGTTCTGCATTCACGTCCTGGAGGATTAGAGGCATGCCTCTTTGCACTCTTGATCCTTCTCATAGCTGATTCCACTACAATAGAGTGGTGAGGAAGCTGAGTCTTATGAAACCCAGGACAAGGAGGGACTTGATACATAGTATCGAGAATGAGGAGAGGTGGTAAGAGGTGTCTCCCACATTCTTAACATGAGATCATATAAAATCTCATGAATGGGCAAAGTAGCTGCCTCCTTAGGAGTTTTGGGATACTGTAGAATTTCCAACTCCTTGGCCCTTGGCTCTGTTTCAGGGGCCACAGTAATGGACAGGCCCCGAGCCACCTTCCTGATAAAATCCTGGAAGGAAATATCCTCTAGAGGAGACATCCTGCATTTAGGGGAGGAGGGCTCCTCTGGGAGAAGCATTCCTGCATCGGCAGAACTGTCAGAATCCTCAGATTCTTCTGAGGACTCGAAGTACCGTCTGTCCGGATGCTCTTGAAGAGCCCGATACCAGCACCGACCAAAGTCGGTACCGGGAGTAAACGGTACCAGAGTATCGGTACCAGAGGTCATCGGATGACTGGGTACTGGCAAAGCAGACACCAATGCCGATGCTATCGGTACCAGTACCGATACCAATGCCGGGGCCGGTACCGATACCAGTGGAATTGTCTGTCGCGGTTCTGAACTCTCTGGTCTATCGACGACGCCAATGCCTGGATGTCGGTACCGGAGGAGACCGCCGGTACCCCAGAGCATGGCACCAGTAGTTCTGCCGAGGTCAAGGCCTCGAGAACATCCTGGAACCCCGATAATGCTTTGGAAGCCGAAGCCTCCCGCCGGGGCAATTTTGCTGGTGCAGAATCCTCGAGGGCAACGCCAGATGCATCTCGATGCTTAGAAGGATATTAACCCTTCGAGGACCGGCTGGACTTGTGTTTAGTTACCTGAGATCCACGGGAGGAAGAAGCAGCCCTGGAAGACGTTGATGCCACCGAAGCTGCATCAGAGGGAAACGGGGTACTAAGCTTAGCAGCTCGGTTCTGCCGACCTCTTTTAGACATCATGGCGCAGGACATACAATCTGTGATGGAGTGGTCAGGACCTAAACATTTTAGACACCATTCATGTGTGTCGGTGACGGAAATGGTACCGCCACACTTGGTGCACTTCTTGAAACCTGAGGCAGGTTTCTCCATGGTAAAAAAAAAGGTTTTGGGCCTAAGGCCCAAAACAAAACGCGTGCACCTGCAGAAAAAGAAAAAAAGATTTTTTTTTTTTTTTAAGGCAGAATAAGAGGAGAAAAACCGGCGGTACCGGTAGAGCGTCGAGGAAGGCAGACGCGACCACAAAAAAGAAAGAAAGAAAAAAGAATTCTAATGCGGTGACAGGAACACGACCTGCTGGCTCCGCGGAAAAAGAAGAACTGGAGAGAGGCAGTTGGGAAAGAAGGGAAGGCAGCACGCAGGCACTGTGGGATGCTCCCAAAAGCGTTCTAATTGGACGCTGGGGAGCATTCCCGCGCAGGCTCCGTCGGTACCGAGATACCCATATGTGATGACTACATTCCTGCTTGTTCCTGGAGATAATCAGATTCACAAGATGTGGTTGATTTAAAAAAATATTACTTACCCTTATAGAAAAACCGATCGGTTTCCCAAGAAACTACACACAGAGCTCAATGACCGCATTTCACATGACCTACCGATCTCTCACATACCGGCTCCAAAGGAGGCAGACCAGAAGGACTCAATATTTCTTTTAAATTAGGATTCCTTTGCCAAACACATCGAGGGCTCTTAGCATTTAGCCCAGGTACAGAACGGGCATGTGTTTTTTGGATTTACAATGCTTCTGCATTGAGCGAATATGTACAGGTTATAAGGAGAAGACACGTGATCAGTATCTTACTTATAGAGAACAACGCTGGATCTTTTTGCTTGGGACTGTAATGCCCGAGAGGTTGAATTCTGGCATTGATTGGAGGGTTTGTGTGTGGGATTGATGAGCTTTTTTTAGCTGATTAGTTAAGGGTTGAAGTAGGAGGAGTTATTGTGGACATTTATGCGACTGTGTGGCGTTTGAAAAATGGATGCTGGGATGATGTTAATGGAGCAGATGTGACGCACAGGATCGGAATTAAGTACTTCTGTTGAATGAGAGAAATCCAGTATCAGATATTTAAAGGTGGTGGCTTAGGCTGTAGTACGTGTGTTAAGCAATGGTTTTATTTTATTTTTTAGTTATATTCCCCTGAAGCAGCTGGGACGTCCAAGCGGGTAAGAGTTGCTTGGGGTAGAGGCTGTTGAAAGGGGGACCCCAGCAACAAGTTTTGAGGGGACTTCCACCACTGGAGGGACAAAATAAGGCAACTTGTGTTTGCTATTTTGTCTGACAAGCAACCTAATGCCTGGGTCCATTGGGTGGATAAAGTCCACTGAGCTGCTCTCATGTGAAGGCGAGCATATGGTACCACATGTACGGTGGATGCCATGTGGCCCAGCAACTGTAACATCTCTCGAGCAGTTAGTAGGGGTTTTAACTCTGCTTGAGAAGCTAACTGCACCAAGCAAAGGCAACGGGCCTGGGGAAGATAGGCCCTTGCCTTTGTGGTATCCAGCAACGCCCCTATAAACTCCAGGGACTGAGTAGGGATCAAATTGGATTTTGGGATGTTTATTACCAGCCCCAAATACTGAAGGATACGCATTGTGCAAACCAGAGAAGTCTTGGTCTCTGATTGAGTGGGAGCTCAAATGAGCCAGTCGTCCAGGTAAGGGAAGACAAAGATTCCCAGGGTGCGCAGGAAAGCAGCAACCACTGCCATGCATTTCGTGAACAACCTTGGTGCAGAGGCCAGACCAAAGGGGAGCACTTTGTATTGATAGTGCTTTTCCTGAAAAAGGAACCAAAGGAACCTTCTGTGAGTTGGATGGATGAGAACATGAGTGTACGTATCCTCGAGATCTAGAGAACAAAGCCAATCCTGACTCTAAAGGTATGGCAGCAGAGTTCCTAGGGAGACCATCTTGAATTTTTCTTTGACTAGGAATCTGTTCAACTCTCTGAGATCTAAGATGAGTCTGAAGCCCCCTGTTTTCTTTGGAATAAGAAAATAGGGGGAGTAGAACCCTGTGCCCTGTTGTTGAAAAGGCACTTCCTCTATTGCCCCCTGGGCAAGAAGAGTGGCAACCTCCTGCTCCAACAGGTTGAGGAGGGAGGTTGGAGAATTGAACTGTTGCACTCTCGTGAGAGGGGGCAAGCTTGAAAAATGAAGTTTGTACCCCTCTCTTATGATGGAGAGTGTCCAATGCTCTGCTGTAATTTGCCCCCATCTGGGAGCAAAGTGACATAACCTTCCTGGAATGGTGGAGGGCTCTGGTCCTTCTAGAGCCAGGAAGGCTAAGTTCTCTAGCAGAAAGTCAAAGGCCCTGAGGGGGCTGAGGTTGCTGAGCTGGAGCAGGCATCGCAGCCTTTGCTTTGCTCTGTTTGGAGGATTGCTGACGTTTGGAAGAGAACTGAGCTGCAGAAGATGCCCGCTGACCATAAGCAGGATAGAATCTTCCCTTTTTAGAAAAAGGTGTTTTCTTGAACAACCTCTTCTTAGCAGGAGCAGCTGTGGATTTGGATAGTCTATCCAAAGCAGAATTTTCAGCATCCATCTGATTGGCCTTTGCTTGACAATCCTTACCAAACAGGTTCTCACCTGTACAAGGGATATTTCACAATTCATCTTGAACCCAGGTCTCTAGATCAGATGCTTGAAGCCAAGCAATCCTACGTGCACCTATGACAATAGATGAGGCTCTGCTCACACATTCAAAGGAGTCGAAAGCTGCATGGTTGGAGAATTTGGAGATATCCTGGACCTGTTTGAGCCCAGTGAGAAATTCTTGCCTTTTATCTTCAGATACAAAAGGACAAAGTCTGCAAATGGTCAGTGACTTCTTTTAAGAACATGCCCATGTAGAGACTATAAGAATTATTTCTTGCAGCAAGCATGGAAGCTTGGAAGATTCTTCTTCCAAAAGCATCCAGGGTTCTACATTCACGTCCTGGAGGATTAGAAGCATGTCTTTTGGCACTTTTAATCCTTCTCATTGCAGACTCAACCACAATAGAGTGGTGAGGAAGTTGAGCTTTATGGAAACCAGGACAAGGAGGGACACGATACATGGTATCCAACCTGCGAGAATGAGGAGAGGTGGCTAGAGGTGCTTCCCCACATCCTCAACATGAGATCATACAGAATCTCATGAATAGGTAAGGTAGCTGCCTCCTTAGGAGTTTTAGGATCTTGTAAAATATCTAACTCCTTGGCTCTGGGCTCTGTCTCAGGTGCCACTGTAATAGAGACACCCCGAGCCACCTCTCTGATAAAGTCTTGAAAAGACAAATCCTCTGGAGGAGACATCCTACGTTTAGGAGAGGACTCCTCCTGTGGAAGAAACATCACTGCATCGACTGACTCTTCAGAATCCTCAGAGTCCTCAGAGGAATCGAAGTATCGTCTGTCCGGATGCTCTTGCAAAGCCCAATACCCGTACCGACTGGGATCGGTATCGGGAATCACCGGTACCGGGGTATCGGTACCGGAGGGCTTTAGAGGACAGAGTACCGGCATAGCGGACACCGATGCCGATGTCACCGGTACCGGTAGAGATGCTAGAGCCGGTACCGGCGGAGTAGTCTGATGCGGTACCATGGGCGTCGATGCCACAAGGAAAGCCGCCAGACTGCGTTCTATGGACAGAATCCTCTGATCCACTGACGCCACCAATGCCTGGAAGTCGGTACCGGTGGAGGCCACCGGTACCCCAGAGCATGGCACCAGGAGATCTGTCGAGGCCACGCCATCGAGATCATCCTGGAACCCCGATGATGGTGCTTTAGATGCTGAAGCCTCCCGCCGGGGTAATTTTGCCAGTACAGGATCCTCGAGGGCAAGGCCAGAGGCATCTCGATGCTTAGAAGGAGATCTACCCTTCGAGGACCGGCTGGATTTATGTTTAGTTACCTGAGATCCATGTGAGGAAGATGAAGCCCTGGAAGACGTCGATGCCACCGAAGCCACATCAGAGGGAAACAGGGTCCTGAGCTTGGCAGCTCGGTTCTGCCGACCTCTTTTAGACATCATGGAACAGGACACACAATCTGTTATGGAATGGTCAGGACCTAAACATTTTAGACACCAGTCATGGGTGTCGGTGACAGAAATAGTACCGCCCCATTTTGTGCACTTAATAAAACCCGCGGCAGGCTTTTCCATATTTAAGGAAAAATGTTTTGGGCCTAAGGCCCAAAACTCAAGTGCACTTGAAGAAAAAGAATGGAAAAAAGGGTTTTTTTTTTTTTTTTTTTTTTACAAGAAGAAAAGAACAAAGACCGGCGGTACCGGTACAGCGTCGAAGAAGGCAGACGCGACACATAAGAAATAAGAAAAAAATAAAGAAATTCTTCTGCGGTGACAGGAACACGACCTGCTGGCTCCACGGAAAAAGAAGAACTGAGGAGAGACAGTTGGGAAAGGCGGGAAGGCAGCATGCAGGTGCTGTGGGATGCTCCCAAAGGCTTTCTGATTGGACGCTGGGGAGTGTTCCCGCGCAGGCTCCGTCGGTACCGACATACCCATATGTGAAGACTCATTCCTGCTTGTTCCTGGAGATCCAACATTACTTTAAAAAAACTAGAGAGGTCTATGGCTAAGATGCGGGAAAATGTTGACTGCTCAACAAATTCAAGATTGTCCAACAAATATGGTCCGTATAGGAGAGTAGCAAGAAGGAAGTCACTGTTGAAAAAAAGTCATATGATGTGCCAAGCTTAGGGGATACTGCACACACATTCACTGCCAGTGCAAGGGTACTGGGTGCCCTAGGCAAACCTTCAGCTTTACACCCCCATCGCCCTACACCCAAGCTTAAAACTCAACAATCATGATTATCCCACTGCCACCTCTCCACAACAGTCCCATAAAAATGCATAATTGGTATCATGTTGTTAAATACTAAACTTTGCTTTGTATGTGTTGTGTGCCCTAAAGATAAAAGGATGTGCTGATAGCACTGAGTTTGTGTGATAAAGGGATCTATTGCTCTGTTTTCATTGCACCTGTACTTTGCTGCCTTGAGCAATCCCCTAGTCTTCTCTGGTGGTTGCCCTGGCACTGCACGCATATGGGTGAATATTTTGTAGTCTAAGACTAGAGTGGAACTTTAGTCTCAGTGCTAAGTGATGTACATGGCATAAAACAAAGTATCACATTGTTATACCATCCTTAGACTAAAGTGAAGAAAACTCCGTGATCTGACCACAATACCACGGCTCTTTAGGTCTCTGGTCCATCAAGCAGTGAGAGACAGGCAGAGAGTAATACAGAACACAATCACACACTTAAGTGTTACTGTCTTTGAGCTCAGAGGGAAGACAATAAGCGGACTATGGACAGGCATAATTACACGCTTATTGAATTCAAAGTCCTCCTCCTAAAAAGCTCCTTTTTATTAGAGAAAAAGAGGAAGTAACAGTCATTTATTATAACCATGAAATAACACAAGGTGTCGCCAAAGTTCTTTTTACAGAGTAAGATCTGATTACAGTATATTAGATGAAATTTATAATTGCAAAAGTTGAAAAAATTATGTTTTGTCAGCAGTGACTGTACAATGAACTATGGTTGCACAGTTCATAGCCTATGTTCTTTTTGCTTGCGTTAACACTGTTCCATCTATTTTAAAGACGGTTACACAGAACTCATGACCATGACATCCTATTCTATTAAAGGAAGTAGGTGAGAAGTCAAACTTCTAAACACATTTTGTATCAAGAAACTCATCCATCTTCAATTACATATTGGGGATTCTGGTATCCCTTTTATCTGTCCATCTCTACATAAAGAATAAAGGTGGTGGTTTTCTTCAACAATAAACAGTTCTCACAGATGGGGATCCCTAGTTATAGGCTGCCCTCAACAAAAAAAAAGGAGAAATTAAAAAACAACTTATATCACCAATAGACAGACAAGTTATTTTAGGCAGCAAGAGGTCTTTTCAGTTTTATTGTGCTTTTTTTGGGAAGGCAGTCAAAAAATAAACAAAATGGGTTGCAAGGCATGGAAATTGATTCAAAGAGAGATTCTGGAGGCAAACTCATCAAACCTACTGTCACAAGAATCCCTCTCTGAAAAATACAATATGAATTTATGGACTAAAGTCCATGTTACAATTCCACAAATCCCTCCAAAGAGGCTGACCTCAACTGGGATACCGACATAGTCATGGCCAGAACATTATATGCCTTGACATGACCCTCTAGGGTCAGGCCTGCTTGAGTATAGGCAAAGAAAATGTTATCTGTTAGCAGATTAGAGAGTATACACTTGGCAATGCTAGTCCCAGGTTTATTGGGGTCAAAAGAAAGAAACTCCATCAAGATTTTTCTAAGGACATAAGACAACTCCAAATAGAAAACTAAGGGCTCATTTGCAATCCAACATGTGTAAGCCACATTGACCATCACTGGCATATAGCTGAGGAAAAAATGTTGGAAAACTGGTGAAATCCTGAAATCGCCGTAGGAACAAAACTTTGAATAAATCTGCAATCCTATTGTTGAAAAACTTGGCAAAGAGTGGATGAGTCACTAAAGCCATAAGTTTACTAATTCTGTGTACTGAAGTGACTACCAAAAATAAGATCTAAGTTAGATCTTTCAGGTCTCAGGAGTCTAGTGGCTCAAAAGGAGCTTTCATCAATAGGTAAACTTGATAGAAGGCTTCGACAGGAGTAAGCCCTGCATAAAGCAAAACTAGAGGTTGCACAGAGATGGTCTTCCTTTGTACATAGTGGTGAAAACCACAAACTGCACTAAGGTATACCCCGAATTGGAGTTTAAATTGAATTCAGATGTAGAAGGTATTAGAAAAGTTTTTGGATGGTACAGGCAAAAAGGTATAAGGCCCTTCCATCACATCAGATGGCAAAACCATAAAATGAACTAGTAAAATATTTCCTAAAAGCTAAGATTACCCCTTAACATCCAGGTTGTGAGGGCCGAACACCTGACAATGAGATGCAGCACTGCTCTCCAATCTTGAACATGCAAGATTGGGGAATATCCCACTCTAATGAGTCGTTCTATGGACACATTCTGGAGGAGAGGGAAATCAGACCTGTCTTGGCCAATAGAGGGCTATGAGAATCATGGTCCCATTACCTTACCTGAGCTTCAGGAGAGTTTTGGCTATGAGCAGTATGGGAGTATATGCGTATAGAAGACTCTCTCCCCAATTCAGGAGGAAAGCATCTGAGGCTATCCTGCCGCAACTCCCTATCTCTAAATCTTGTTGTTCTGAAGAGATCCATTATGGTGTTAACTACTCATGAAAGTTTGTTTTCACCACATATAATTCCAGGGACCATTCAGATGGTTGACGTATTCAACTGAACTTATCCACCAATAGTTTACATAAAATCTTATTTTCCCTCCTACTGCAAGGCTGTCCGGAGTGGTTGGTACTGTCTGACTGATGGTTGCCTGGGGAGGAAGCAGAGCCAGATTTGTCAGATGTACTAAGGACTCAGGAGTTTAGGATTGCCAACCATCTAAATTATTTTAGGATTCTACATCTGTATAAAGTAGCTGTCTTAGTCAGAATGTTGTCTAAATGATTTGGGTATTTTTTAGCTTCTTCCTCCTCAGAGCTCCCCTCAGCCGCAGCAAAGAGCAAGGAAGTGAGCTCCTCCCCCTACTCCTCCAACCAGGCAGACGATGAACTGTTTCAATTTAAAAGGCTAACAGGTGCACCCGTGCCTGGCAGACCAGTGCCAGAGTGCCCTTAGGCGTGACCCTTAGAGTAGCCTCTGAGTGCAAGTAATCACAACCTCCTGTCCATCTATGTCTTTGATATATGATCCAGGTTGGGTACTTTATTAGCCGATCGGGTAAAGCGTAGTTACTCAACTGTAACAGGTGATCTCCGGGAAAAGGAATTTAGTCTTCACATATGGATATCGTCGGTACCGACGGAGCCTGCATGGGAACGCTCCCCAGCGTCCAATTGGAACGCTTTTGGGAGCATCCCTCAGCACATGCGCGCTGCCTTCCCGCCTTTCCAACTGTCCCTCTTCAGTTAAGTTTGTAGCTGAGTGAAAAGGATAGAGGGAGAGAGGAAAGAGACAAAGAGATGGAGAGACAACTCCCAGGGGAGGTGGGTGGGTTGTGAAGACTAAAATCTCCAGGAACAAGCAGGAATGAGTCTTCACATATGGGTACGTCGGCACCGACGGAGCCTGCGTGGGAACGCTCCCCAGCGTCCAATCAGAACGCTTTTGGGAGCATCCCACCACGCCTGCGTGCTGCCTTCCCGCCTTTCCCAACTGCCTCTCCTCAGTTTTTGTTTTTCCGCGGAGCCGGCAGGACGTACTCCTGTCACCGCAGAAAATTCTTCCTTTATTTTTGGTTTTTCTTGTGGTCGCGTCTGCCTTCCCTCGACGCACCGGTACTGCCGGTGTTTTTTTCCTTCTTTCTCCTACAAATTTGTTTCCTTTGTAGGGAACTTTTCCCTGTTTAGTGCCTGACGGATTTTTCGGCCTGCTAGGCCTCTCCACTTTCCTTCATGGAAATGCCGGCCACTATCCCTAAAACATGTTTTAACTGTGGCGGTACCAAATTAGTTTTAGACACCCATAACTGGTGCCTACCATGTTTGGGTCCTGATCACTATCCGCTGGAGTGTCCCTCCTGCAGTAGTATTTCCAGAAGAAGTCTTCAGCATCGAGCTCAACTTGATACGCGGTTCCCATCAGTTCTAAGGGTACCAGCTACAACTTCTTTTCCAGAGGATCAGGTAACCAAACAAAAGTCTGTAAAGACTAGTCAGTCCTCGGGTGGTAGATCTCATGTTCATCATCGAGATGCCTCTGGCTTTGCCCCCGAGGACAAATTGGCTTTAAAACCCCGGCGGGAGTCTTCAGCCTCCAAAGCATTAACGGGGTTTCAGGTTGTTCCCGGGGTTTTTACCTCTACGAACATACCTGAGCCATGCTCGGTGGTGGTATCCGCTTTGAGCGGTGCCAGTACCCCGGCATCGGTAATGGTGTTGGATGAAACATTCCATACCGATGATCGCAGTCTAGCACTCTCGGTATCTTCGGTGCCGTTAGAGTCGCTACTGACCGATCTTCCAGCATCGGTATCAATCCCGGTACCCTCCAGGTGTGCTTCGATAGACTCGCTACTTTCGATGCCGAGTCTGGAATCGATCTCTAGCATGGATGATTGGGTACCGACTCGTCTTGGTACCAACTTCGGGAGGTGCCGAAGACATTGTCCCAGGAATCAAAGCCTGGCGCTCTCGGTACCTTTGGTACCGTTAGTCTCACCTCAGACTGATCTTCCGGTATCGGTACCGGCTGCGATACCACTGCTGGTACCGGTTTCTACGTTTGCATCAGTATCGGTGCCTTCCATGCTTACTTCCACAAGCTCGCTTCCTTCGGTACTGAGTTTGGAATCCCTCCCTGGCATGGATAGTATTCCACCGATTTGTCGCGGCACCCGCCTCAAGCGGTACCGATGACTATCCCTTTCAGGACAATCCGATGTTTCACCCTTTCAGGTCTTGTACTCCAGTGGATCGGGATCAATCCATTAGTGCCAAGACTAGATCTTCAACAGATCTAACCTTTACTCCTCATGGTAGAGGATCCCCCTCTGGGGAAATTTCTTTTCAAGCATTCCTGTTTGATATGGTAAGGTTACTTGCCATTTCTATACCTGATCAAGATCCTGCACCAGGGGATTCAGAATTTCTGCATATCCCTGAGAATCCAAAGGAGGGCATCATGCTTCCTTTGCATCAAACCTTACAGGATCTCTTACTTAGAATGTGGGAAACTCCCTTAAAGGTATCCCCACCTTCAAGGGCCACTGACTCTCTGTACAAGGTGCCCCCTTCTCCAGGTTTTCAAAAGACTAAACTTCCTCATCATTCTATTGTTGTGGAATCAGCAATGAGGCGTGTTAAGAGTGCTAAAATACACTCTTCTTATCTGCCAGGTCATGAGTCTATGTTTATGTTTTATTAAAATTTGATATACCACCCACACCAAAATAGGCATCTGGGTGGTTCACAATTAATTAAAATTACAAGCTGCAAAGAGTTAAGAAAAGAACGCCATCATCTAAAAAAAAAGGAAAGGAGGAATTTTACAAACCAAGTAGAACGAGACATGACAGAAAAGGTAGGTCAGGGAAGGGAAGTATAAGGGAACCAAACATAGGGGTAAGGTTTATGGGGGGAGATTGAATGCTATGGTGAACAGATGTGTCTTGAGCTTTGCTTTGAAGTGCGGGAAGGATGTTTCAGTGCGGAGGGAAAGGGGAAGAGAGTTCCACAGTCGCGGACCCAGGAAAAAGAAGGCAGAAGACCGAGTGGATTCCCGATGTGCACGTGAAGGGGGGGGGGGAAGAAGAAACATGCGGTTGAGATGAATAGAGCGAAGGGAACGATGGGGGGTGTGAAAACGGTCTAGAACTTTAGATGCCTTTGGATGTAAAAGCTTCCAGGCATCCATGTTTTCAACAAGAATTCTTTCATATATTTTCTATATGGGATTATCTCTTGAAGAGGTCACCAACAGTTTGCTGTTTTTGACTCCTTTTCTTCAAGATCTCAAAAGAGTGGACTACTCTTTACTTTTTAGTCATGTTCAAGATATCTCTAGGTTCCTTACTCGTTCTACCCTGGACTGTTTTGAGTCTGTTAGCAAAACTTCTGCTATAGCCATAGGGGCACGACGAATGGCCTGGCTCCAA
Source organism: Ichthyophis bannanicus (assembly GCA_033557465.1). Taxonomy (NCBI): domain Eukaryota; kingdom Metazoa; phylum Chordata; class Amphibia; order Gymnophiona; family Ichthyophiidae; genus Ichthyophis; species Ichthyophis bannanicus. The sequence continues at coordinate 519,396,001 of CM066035.1, forward strand.
GCTTCGGACTTGGACAAACGGGTACAAGAAAGGCTGGGAAATACTCCTTGTACTGGAGAGAATCTCTTTAACAAAGAGACTTTACGCCAAGCTGCTCAGTTAACCATTGACACTATTGCTTTCAAAGGGTTGTCAACACCTTCCTCTATCCCAGGTGGTAGGAAATCTCCTACCAAACTTTATTTCCCAAGGGGAAAAAGTTTTATTCATTCTCTACCCATCATACAGCTGTTTCCAAACAAGGGAAACATCAAACCAGGCTAAAGAAACCACAACCTCAACCGCTTCAGCAAACCCAGCAGCCGCAGGGTTGCTGATAGATTCTTCACTGAATCCTTCTTTCCTGTTTTGAGGTTTAGAACCTGTAGTCTGCTTCTCATTGAAAGCATCTACACCAGTTCCATCCTAATTTTTAAACATGTATCTCTTTTAAAGAAACATCTTTCCTTTTAGCTCATAGAGCTTCTTAGGATGATTATGCTTTACAGGTAGTAAAGTTACTCCTCTCCCTCCTAAGTAGACAGAGGAGTAACAACTATCAATAAGGTTGCCTATGCCTTTACCTTGACAGTTTCTCCTGTATCAGCATGTCTCATATCACTTTTTCAGAGATTTACTCTGTCCCTCTTACTAAGACATTTGGTCTGTAAGAGTGATACCACTTAACTGGAGGCTTATCCATAAGCCCCTGAGTTTTCTACCTATTCCAGTAAAGGGTTTTCATTTCAGAGTTGTCTCCCCCTTGTAATCTTGTTTTGTGGCAGTTCCTCAGACAATGAGGGAGTCCTACCACTCCTACTTATGTCTGTAGTTCATTTTACAATCTTGGGACCTAAAATTTATTCTGCTGCCCTAACAATAGCTAGAACTGCAGGGGCTCCTAGTGGTTAGACCACTGATTTGCTGACCTAGCAATCAGGGTTTCATCTCCAATATCAATCCTTTCTGGCCTTAGTACTAAGTCCCAAACAGGTTAAGAACCTTTTCTAGCTTTATTGTTGCAGGCACATCAGCGTACCTTCTATCCCTAGCCTTCTCAAAATCCTTGGGCTTGGCGGGATACTTCAGGTTACATACTGACACTTAAACAGCCAGTTTTTTCTAGTAATCAACCTGCAACATGTTCTCTGCATTTCTATAGAGCAGCTCTGCACTATGGGCCCTTGCTAGAGAGCAAATAATTCCAGGTGGTTAGGAAGGACTTTACCTAGTCATGACTACTGGGTTCTTCCCTACCCTACCATTTCCATTAAAGTCTCCTTCTAGAATAAAGGACACAGGCCTTTAATTACGTGAAGACCTAAAGAATTACTCAATTCCCTGGGTTGGTTCACATCTCCAGTGGACCCCTTCACCAGGGATGGGTTTCTTTTCGTAACAGCCAGTCCTTGTCTCGTATTTCCTTCCACCCTCAATTCTTCATGGGGAAATTCATATTGAGCGCAAGAATGCATGATACTCATTTTGCCCTCATAGAAGGGAAAATATGGTATCTCATTTCATTGCGTCTTCTTCTCCAGCTGCCATACTGGAGTTATGTAAGGATCCAGACTTACTGCCTGCGGATTAAAAAACATCCTCTGCACTTTTTTCACGTAGGCCTCCATTCCTGGTTATTCAAGGGCTAGAATTCTTAAAGACATCTAGACTTCTCCTTGTTAGTGAGAGCACTCCCTTAGCTCTCCCACTCATAATCGGGGAGAACGGATTCTCTAAACATCTTCTCAAGCAGGTATTTCCCTTCTTGTTATTAGATGAATCTTTCTCTCTCCACATATTCCTATGTGGGGACATGGGGGTATATACATATATATATATATAGATAGATAGATAGATAGATATAGATATAGTTTTTCTATCTATCTGTCTGCCTAGGTTCATATATACATATATTTCCTATAGGGCTCCGACAGATGGTCACTATCCCTATCAATGCTGCTCCAGCATGCTTAGGGTTCTACATAAACAACCACTTCTCTATGGTAGTTTAAAAGGTTTTTTCACCATAACCTTCAGGTTAGGTACATCTGAAGTCCTCCATGTACCATCTTTTTTCCTAAATGACTTCAATTGGGAAGGACATTCCCAATCTTCAGAAAATAGGAGCTACAATGCCTCATACTTCTGTCCTTCTTTGTCATCGAATATAGGGGTCTTCAATACCACTCTTCTCCTATAAGAACTATGTCTCTTTAAGGTCAAAAGAGCTTCAGGCTTATCTAATAGGGTCTTCCGCGTTTCCCGCAAAAGTCCTGCCTCATTGAACTACCGGCAGTTTTCCACTGGGACTTTGCTCGCCCTAAGGGCTTCTGATCTCAACCTGTCTTTTGCACAGTGTCTTTACCTCTGCTCTACTCCTTGGGGATATTCTGCTGCTTCGTATTAGCAGACCCATATGAACCTCCATAAACCTTTTACAATACCACCAGGTGAGGTCCATATTGGTATATTGTAGTTCAATATTTACTACTAGATATCATCTGCACAGGGACTCCTATCTAGGCGTCCTGTTTGGTCCAGCTGTTCCACAGCACACATTTTAATTCAACTCCTACCCTCCATCCCCAGGATGCCTGAGGTTCTGTTGAATAGCATGGCCTTTCTCAGATTCGCACCATGCTGGGACTCCTCCAGGCATCTTAGCTTGGGAGTCCCCATATGTGAAGACTCTTTCCTGCTTGTTCCTGGAGATTGCACAGTTTCTTACCTGTAACAGGTGATCTCTGGGAACAGCATGAATAAGGCTTCCACAACCCACCCACCTCCCCTAGGAGTTGTATCTCTCTATCTCTATCTTCCCCTCTCTCTCTCTGTCTCAGCTTTAAAACTTAACTGAGGAGAGGCAGTTGGGAAAGGCGGGAAGGCAGCACGCAGGTGTGGTGGGATGCTCCCAAAAGCGTTCTGATTGGACGCTGGAGAGCGTTCCCGCGCAGACTCCGTCGGTACTGACGTACCCTTATGTGTAGACTTATTCCTGCTGTTCCCGGAGATCACCTGTTACAGGTGAGTAACTACGCTATCTCCAGGAACAAGCAGGAATGTAGTCTTCACATTTGGGGACTCCCAAGCTGAAGATGCCAGGGAGATAGCCCCAGGAAGGTGCTACCCTGGAAATGTGGGAATCCTTCCTCCCATGGATCTCTGGCCTTCCACCAGGGTTGATGGGTAGGAGGTTGAATTAGGTCTGAAAGAGATTTTGAAGAAAAGCTTGGCCAAAGAAGGCATCCCGACGGGAGGTTTTATCCAGGCAGTAGTGGGCTGTGAAGGTGTGTACCGAAGCCCAGGTGGTGCTCGACAAATGTCATCAATAGACACAGAGTGGAGATTAGCCATGGAAGTTGCCATGGCTCTCATGTTATGAGCTGTGACATGGTCCTGAAGAGGAAGACCCTTACTCTCATAAGCAAAGGATATGCATTGGGCAATCCTTTAGATAAAGTTCTTTTGGAGACTGGAAGTCCCAAATGACTAGGGTCACAAAGCTATAAAATGTTGCGGAGGACTTTCTATGTTGCTGTGTTCTCTGTAGGTAAAAGGCTAAGGCTCTTTTACAATCCAAAGTATGAAGGTTTCTTTTTGCATTAGAGGCGTGAGGCCTCGGAAAAAATACAGGAAGATAAATTGATTGATTTAAATGAAAAGGCGAAACCACCTTTGGCATAAAGTGTGGATGAGTTCCAAGAACAACCTTATCATGATGAAACCTAGTATAAGGAGGATCAGCCACTAAAGCTTGCAGTTCACTAATGCGACGTGCAGAGGTGATTGCAACTAGGAAGATGACCTTCCAGGTCAAAAACCTAAGGGTTGTAGTGGCTAAAGGCTCAAAAGGCGGCTTCATGAGCTGCCCGAGAACTAGATTTAGATCCCATGCCACCGGCGGTGGCTTAATGGGAGGTTTGGTTAATAGAAGACCTCTCATAAATCTGGATATGAGTGGATGAGAGGAAATTGGTTGTCCCATTCAGAGGCTTATAAGAAGCTGCAACTGCACTAAGATGGACTCTTACCGAATTGGGTCCTTTAGGACCAGAATTCGATAAGTTGAAGGAGATACTCTAGTATCGATTCTAAGGGTATGACAAGGGGGTTTAATCCCTTCGTGGAGCATCATATAGTAAGACATTTCCACTTGAAGGCATAAGATCTTCTTCTGGAAAGTTTCCTAGAAGCCTGAAGGATATCCATTACCTGTTGGGACAGGCTGAAATCCTGGAGGTCTAAGCCTTCAGCAACCAGGCCGTGAGATGCAGGGACTGGGGATTCGGGTGCCATAGCATCCCGTTCTCTTGGGAGAGGAGATCTGGAGCATAGCCTAACTCCAGAGGTGCAGTTTGAGAGAGATGCAGAAGCAGGGGATCCCACGCTTGGCATGGCCATCGTGGCGCTATGAGAATCATGCGACCCCTGTCTCTCTGAAGCTTGAAGAATGTTTTGGGGATGAGGGGAATGGGTGGGAAGGCATAAAGGAACTCCTGACCCCATGTGAAGGAGGAAGGCATCCCTTGTCTGACAATTGTGAGCCGGAATACTGGAACAGAACCGGGGAAGTTTGGCATTCAGTGGACTTGCAAATAGGTTCAATGTCTGGAGTGCCCCAGAGATGAATATCTTTGCCACCTGGTCAAAGTGGAGGGACCACTCGTGAGGCAGCAGTACTCGCCTGAGTTTGTCTGCCCAAAGGTTTTGAATGCCTGGAAGATATACCACTAGAGGTGAATTTGATACTCTCTGGCGAGTGCCCCACAGTTGTAAAGCTTTGTTGCATAACGACAGAGAGCCTGTCCATCCTGCTTGTTCACACAGAACATGGCTACTTGATTGTCCGTCTGGACTAGGACTGTCTTGTAGTGAGCTGGGCGTGGAATACTCGAAGAGCTAAAAAGATTAATTCCAGGAGGTTTATGTGTAGACCGGCCTCCTGTGGAGTCCAGGTTCCCTGGGTAGAGAGATGATCCAGGTGTGCTCCCCACCTCACCTGTGATGCATCTGTGTTAGGGTGGCCCTGAAAAAGTGGTTGATGAAAAGGAGACCGCACTGTCAGATTTTCTAGTGTTTGCCACCAATGGAGCGACAAAATTAGTCGTTGAGAGTTTATTATTTTGTATGATAAAATGACCTGTGGCCTGTGTCCACTGTTGTGGATAGGGTACACCGAGCTGCTCGCATGTGGAGGCGAGCATATGGGATTACATGAACTGTGGATGCCATATGTCCCAGCAACTGTAGTAGCTCTCAAGCAGTTAGGGAGGATTTCCCTGCTGCTTGATAAGCTAGTTGCATGATGCGAAGACACCAGGCCTATGGAAGGAAAGCCTTGCCTGTCTGGTATCTAGACAGGCCCCTATGAATTCCAGGCATTGGGAAGGAACAAGTTTGGATTTTGGGAAGTTTATTACCAACCCCAAGTATTGGAGGATTCGCATTGTGCGAGACAGTGCAGTGCTGGCCTCTGCAACTGTAGGGGCTCGAATGAGCCAGTCGTCTAAGTAAGGGAAGACGGAATATCCCCAGGGTTCGCAGAAATGCCGCTACTACTGCCATGCATTTCGTGAATACCCTTGGTGCTGAAGCCAGACCTAAGGGAAGAACCCTGTACTGGAATGTTTTCCCCTGAAAAGGAATCGTTAAGAATTTCCTGTGATCTGGTGGATCAGAATGTGAGGTGTATGCATCCTTTAAGTCTAGAGAGCAAAGCCAATAAGGGCTTTGAAGGTATGGCAGAAGAGTTCCTAGAGAATCATTTTGAACTTCTCTCGAAACAGGTATTTGTTTCAATTCTCTGAGGTCTAAAATGGGGTCTGTGTTCCTCTTGTTTTCCTTGGAATAAGAAAATAGGGGGAGTGGAAACCTGGAACCCCGTTGAAAGAATGGGTACCTCCTCTATTGCCCCTTGGGCAAGAAGTGTTGAGACCTTGTGATCTAGCAGATTTGTCTGCGGAGGTTTGAGAATTGAATTGCTTTAGAATTGTAGGAGGGGGCATGCTGTGAAAATGACGCTTGTACCCTTCTCCTATAATGGACAAAGGCCAATTCTTCTGTTGTTATCTGATGCCATCTGTAACAAAGTGGCATAAACCTGCCTGGGATAATGGGTGCTTGGGGACCCTCAGAGGCAGGAAGGCTAAGCTCTCTATAAGAAGAGTCAAAGCCCTTGAGGGGCTGAACCTGCAGAGCTGGTTGGGTTATTGGGCCTTTTGGCTTCTTTTGTTGTCTAGTTTTGGTCCCTTTTGGGCAACCTGACCCTGAGTTTGACTCTGCTGGGTATAGGAAGGATAAAAATGTTCTTTTCATTTGCACTTTTCATCTACGCATGGCTGACTCCACACCACTGAATGGTGTTTCTTCTGTGGCAGCTGAGTCTTTTGAAATCCAACAACATGGCGGAACTCAATACATAGTATCAAGTCTTCTAGAGTGAGGAGATGTAGTCAGAGGTGTCTCCCACATTCTGAGCATCAAGTTATGCAGAATTTCATGGATGGGTAGAGTGGCTGCCTCCTTTGGAGCTTTAGGATATTGGAGAATTTCCAATTCCTTTGCTCTGGGTTCCTCTTCAGAAGCCACTGTGATTGAAACGGTCCTTGGCCATATCACGAATAAAATCCTAAAGAGACCATATTCTCTGGAGGTGACATTCTGCATCTGGAAGAAGAGGGATCCTCTGGGAGAAAACCTCTAGTACCAGCAGAATTGTCAGTCTTCGGAATTGGAGGATTCGAAGTATTGCTGACCACGATGCTCATGCAAAGCACGGTCCCGGTATCGATCAAAAAGTCGGGTACTGAGTTGATCCAGTACTGATCTGTCGATTCCAGCCAAAGATGGTGGGGGAAGTAATTCCCGTCGGGGCCGGTATCGTCGGCTACCGGTGTAGGTACCGGCAACGGTGTCGGTACCAGTGCCCGTTAGACCAACGGTACCACAGCTGAGAGAAAGAGCTGTGATGCTGTGTTCGATAGCGAGGAACCTCTGGGTCTTATCGACGCTGCCGATGCCTGGGTATCGGTAACAGTGAAAACGGCCGGAACCCCTGAGCATAGGCACATTAAGGTAGTTCTTGCGAGGTCGGGACCTCGAGAACATCGGGAGCCCCATTGATGCTTTGGAAGCCGAAGCCCTCCTCCCGGGGCTGCTTTGCCGGTGGGTTTCCCTCAAGGGCAATGCCAATGGCCTCTCAATGCTTAGGAGAGGCTAACCCTTTGAGGACCGGTTTTTTTATGTTTAGTTACCTGAGATCCATGGGAGGAAGAGGAGGCCCTTGAAGATGTCGATGCAATGGATCTGGCATCCGAAGAAAAGAGGGTACGAGCTTTGCAGCCGGTTCTGTCTTCCTCTTTTAGTCATCCCCATACAGGAGAGACATTCAGATGGAGACATGTTCAGGCCCTAAACATTTAAGACCCAATCATTGGTGTCAGTGACGGAAATGGTACCGCCACTGTACCATTAGTACATTTTTAAAATCCACTAGTTGATATTTCCATGTTTTAGGAAATATGGGGGCCTAGTGCCCAAAATGGCGCCTAGCACCACAAAAGAAAAGTTTCTTCTTCTGAAGAGAAACAGCTCAAGTATAAGGTTGTTTGTTTTTTTCATGAGAAAAGAAAAGAACCGGCGGTACCAGTAAGCGTCGTGCGGCAGAGGCAAACGCGACCAAAGGAAAACAATTTTAAAGACTGAATTTTTCTGCGGTGACAGGGTACGGATTCCTGTCGGCTCCGCGAAAAAACGAAAGAACTGAAGAAAGGACAGTTGTGAAAGGCGGGAAGCAGCACACCATGTGCTGAGGGATCTTCCCAAAAAGCTGTTTCTATTGGACCGCTGCGGAGCATTCCTGTGCAGGCTCCATCGGTAAACCGATCCCGAACGATACCCATAATGTGAAGACTACTACTTCCTGCTTGGTTCCTGGAGATTAACCAAACAGCACAACAGCCTGCAGATTAACCACACGCCCTAAATGAAACACAAGCAGCAGAAGAGAAAAAAAGGGAACCTATTGCGGTCGAGGCGTACTTTACCCCCCCCCCAGCCCCCTCTGGAAAGATTCAATTACGTTAATGTATCACCTTAACTGACGTGTAAACAGTCCTAAAGCTATTGTGTAATTTGACATTGGCCTGGTCATAACCTGTTGGTTCCTTTATTTGCCACCTACCGTCATTCTGGGCTGGGGACTTCTTATTCCCATATGGCAGTGAGGATCTTCAGATTACTTCAATCGATCAATATCTGAGGTGCGATAATATTTTAATTTTTTTACACTTGATAGAATTTTCGTCTACTTAAGATAAGGCTTGCCTGTCTGTTTTTACTCCACAGTTTTTTTATTATTTCCTCGGCTAATAAGTTTCCCTAATAATCTCAAGGGTTGTTTAAGCACTTTACCTTATTTGTATCTTATTCTATTTATTTATTCTACTTTATGTGATTTATTGTACCTTGTATTTTTTTTTTCCTTACTACCTATTATCCCTCTCCTGCTTCTAACGTAGCTTGCACTCTCTGTCACTGATTAAGGCTCCACATCTTTCGTTGCTCATTTTTCTGATAGCCTATTCTTCTTGCACTCACTCCACCAATATAATACCACACCTCTTTCTCACCCTCTCTCCACCTTCCATATTTCCTTGCCCATCTTTATCCTCCACCACTTTCAGCTCTTGAGCGTCACATTCTCCTTACTCTCATGCAGCCCTCTTTCCTCTCTAAAACAACCTCATCCTGTTTAGTGTTGTCTTCTCTATCCATCGCAACTCTACTCCTTTTTCCTTCTGTCCTCTGGTGACATAATTCCCAAACATTGCGTCCCCATTCTCTTATCTCTTACTTCCATCTTGGTTATTTTCTCTCCACGTACATCCCTCTCTGTACCTCATCCTCTCTCCCCTTATTATGTTGATCATTCCATTTCTAATAAACTTACAGTTAATATGACTCTCTTTATATCTTGTGCTTTCCATCTTCTTGATAACCCACACTCTCAACCCCGAAAATACTGGCTCCTTACTGATGACTCTGCTTCGATTGCATGGCCCTCTGCTAGGGCGGATATGCCACTTCTAAGAATATCCTTGTCCCAGTGGCTGTAGAGTGGGGTTGGGTTTTTACTTTCTTCTTCCTGCACATTCAACCCCCGCCTTTGCCTTAATCTCAGTCCTTTTCCTCTTGTGAAGTTCCTGCCATACGAAAGGTTTTTTTACTCCCCTACCTCTCTCGGATTGCTGTCATCTTTAGAACCTCTGACAAGTCCTCTTCTACCTTCCTTAATGATTTGAATCTTGGCTCTCCTTATTCCTGGGGAATTTTCTCCTCCCCCTTATTCCTTGTAACTTTATTTTCAGATTGATAACCACTCTGACCCTATGTGTAAGCTCCTTTCCCTTTATCGCCTCTTTCAACCTACAGCTTTACTCTTCTGCCCCCAATCATCAGATTACTCACTATATCTTGACCTCAGTTTCTACTCTAATTGTTTTACCTTCTAATTTACATACACACCGGTGTCCCTTTATTTGGACATACACCTGTTAAGTTTTCAGTCTTCATTAGTACTGGGTCCCCCCAATCGAATCGCCCAATCTCCTCACTATAATATTGTTAATAATCTTCAAGCTATCAATCAACGTGACATCTATTCCCACATAATTGTCTTCATCTGTCTTCTCGTGGTCCACTGGATTGGGCCTTCTAAGCGCCTAGTTTTCCTTATAATTACTGCTACCGGGTAACCGAAATCCTCTACTTTGGATACCCATGCTCCGACCGGATAGTCTATTGTCTTTGTGAGGACGCACCATCACCAAAGTCAAACAGGTTGGTCTTTCAACTACCCGATAGCTTATGGTTCCTGGGTTTGCCCCGTCTCCAGTCTCTGAGCATTACCTTTGGCTCGAATCAAGCCTCTCTATGACTTTCTTCATCTTCAAATTGCATTGCTTTCGTCTTTCCACGTCCGCGTGACAAGCAATACTATTTTCTCCATCTGGACTACCCATCTTGCCTCTAAACATCCATGTGTGTCTCTTTCTATACTCACAATTCGGTCTGCATTCAAATGCACCCCAAAATCCTCCCTTCTCAATCTGTCCAAAAGCCGTAGCAGACTATTAGTCCATGCACAAAGTGATTAAGATGGTAGGCTTCTCAATTCCCCACTAAATCTTCGTTTGAAAAAGACAACCCCTGACTTCCCTCTCCTCCATTACCAACACCTTTGTCAACCCTCAAAACTTCATATCATCTTTTTTAAAATCTCTGTTTGAGGAATCACTACTTCTCTTCTTCTACCTGTATCTTCTGATACTGTTCCCGACCCATCTCCTCCGTCCATCAATCCCTTTCGCTTTCCACGGCAACCTTCCCCTGCCGCCGTTAAAGCATGCCGCTTAGCACTTTCACTCCTCAATAAGATTCCTCGTAACTTGATTCCAATAATCATCCTGTCTAATTATTTGACCCATTTTCCCTTCTCCAGTTCATTTCCCAAAATGCATGGGAATATAGCAGTTCTCTGCCATGGGCTCAAATTTGCTCCTCTCAGGCCCTCCTGGATCACAATTCAATCTGGTTTTTTGTTCCAATTCATTCTAATTAAAACTGGCTTCTGCCCAAAGATCTCACAGGTTGGAGGCTTCTGTTCTGTCTCCACGGGTAAAAATCCAAAGGCGTTTACTCTCAGTTATCATTCCTGCTGCTTTCATACTAAGATAAAAAAAAGACCATCTTCCAACCTCCATTCGACACTTTATCCTCTCGCGATTGGTTTTAAGTGTATTGGTTCTCTCCTTCTATATCTCGGTCTCAATCGCTCTGGTCAGTGTTGGTTATCCCTTGGAGTTTTCATTCTCTGCAATATATCTATCGTGTTTGGAATGTAACCTCAAAGGATCTCTTCTGAACCCTCTCCTTTTGCTCTCTCTGTACCCAATCCTTTGGTGCCTTCTCTCTCTCCAGGGCATTCACAGTTAACATGTGATGCTAATGACTTGTCAAAATTTATCTAACCACTGGCTTCTCCCTTCGCTCACAACACTCGTATCTCTACGTGTTTATCTAACA